>CM077159.1:120691335-121094349 GCA_039583875.1 Platanthera guangdongensis | reverse complement strand
TTTTGTTGTCCCCCTTGGATTGCTTGAATGCCTATACTCTTGGTTGAGCATGGACTTCCTGTCATTTCTGACCTCTTTTGTCCCCTCCATGTAGATTACAAGAGTTTCCCACATTTCCTTTGTTGTTTTGCAATGGATCAGATTCTGGAGTGTAGAATATCCACAATAGTCATGATGATATCTTTGCCCTCTTATCTATTGAGGCCAGGGTCAACTCATCCTTGTCATCTCATCATATGTTTTGGGGGTCTTGACATTTGCATGCAGTACTGAGACCTTCATAGGGATGAAAGTCCTTCTTCAACTGTAATGTACATTCTAGGGTCAGCAGCTTCCATGAACTGCCTCACCCTTACTTTCCAGATGCCAAAGTCTTCCTTCCTACAGATTGGAGTCTTACAACACTCATTTCCCTATTGGTCATTCCTGAACCCATGGAGACAGACTTCTAGCTAACCTTGGAGATCTACTCAGACTGTTAAGACTTTAAAGAGTAACCTCTCTCTAATACCACTTGAAAGTCTTGTTTTCAAGACTAGCTTTACACCTAGAGGGGGGTGAATAGGTTTTTTCTCTATTAAACTTTTCTAATATGTTTCTTAGGTTACTGTGTCTGGTGATTAGATTAGATCGGCTTTCAAGAATATTCACAGACGACACAACAAAATTATAATGGTTCTCCAATCTTAGGTACATCCACTGTCCCTCTGCTCCTATCTAACAGTGTGTTAGATTTGGCTCTCCCTCCAGAACTCAGCTTCTAACAGCTTACAACACAAATCCCGCAGGACCACATACAGGTCACACAAACCAACAACTTAGGCACTAAGCCAACCCAGGTCACAAAGACCTATAACCAGGCATAAAGCCAAACACAGGTCACTAAGACCCAGCCTTTATAGTACAGACTTACAAACCCAGATTCACACAGCATCTTTACAGAAAATAGAAATAAAGAGTGTGATGTTTAGACACCAGAGCAAGCTCTGTGTCTCCTTCTTCTTGGACTGAGCAGATATCAGATCTAAGATATTACTGTTGAAGACAATATGTAGACAGTAGAATTTTCTTCAAGCAACTCCCTTTTCCCTGCAGAACTTGTAGGTCTGCTAGCTTCAGAACAACTTCTGATCATGCTGATGCAGATGATGATTGCTTCAGTTATCTCTTTCACAGCAAGGTTCTTTATGCAGAACAACTTCTTCAGGCTCGACGAAAATGGCGAGGAAGAAGATGACGTTCAGCTGCACTTTCGCTTTCAGAAAAAACCTAGATAAGGAATTGATTGATTGCTCTGGCCGATTTGCTTCTTTTTATTCTCTGAAGGCCAATTGAGCAATGGGTCCCACCACCAGGATTGATGGCCGAGATTTAGCCAATTCAGCCCATGCTTTCCATTAATTCCCGCTTCAACGGCTCTTTGCTGTGAGTGAGCCTCGGCACTTAATGATGAAATATTCCTTGGTAATTGCAGAAGATAGCAACAGCTGGCCCCACCAACGTCTTTGGCAGCATTTTCGCAACATTTGAATTTGGGTTGACTTTGACTTTGCTGACGTCAGCATGACTCAGCATTTGTGGTCTTAGACAAAATTCAATCATTAGAACCAAAGGCGTTGAGTGAGTAGGAATCACTCAACGCCACAACACTTAGACAAAATTCCGTCTGTCTAGGTATTGAGATTGACGAACGTGGAGCTCCGTTCGACGAACGACAAGCTCAGTTCGACGAAAGCAAAAAATTTCTGTTATCTGGCGTTGAGTGAGTAAGCTACACTCAACGCCTGTGGACTTAGTCAAATTTTTGCTCAACATTTCTGTGGAGTTGACTGGCACAGCAACACTCAACGCTTTGAGTTGTATGACGTTGAGTGAGTAGACCACACTCAACGCTTGTGGACTTGGCCAAATTTTTAGCCAATTTTTCTAGGCTTAGACTGACTCAGCCTGACTCACAGTATTTTGTTGTATGGCGTTGAGTGAGTATACTACACTCAACGCTTTTGTACTTATCCATCTTTTTGGCTAACTTTCAGTTAGGCTGAGATAGTCTCAATGTTATATATTATATGACATTGAGTGAGTAGACTACACTCAACGCTTTTGTACTTAGACAAATTTCTACTAAACACTATTGAATCCATACCTCTGACGTTGGCTCCACTCAACGCCTGTGGACTTAGTCGATTTTTGTGTTGTGTCCAGCAACCACTTCTTTTGTCCACATGTCCAATCAATATGAATGGACTGACCTGCACTCAAGAACTCAAATGCACATCAAATACAGTTGATGTGTGTGACATTGACCTGTTTTACTCCTCACAAATCAGGGACATTGGGAACAATGAACCCAACAGTTTCGAACTCGCAACCTTGATAAGACCCTCCTACAAACAGGGCTCATCACCAACTGAGCTGCAACTCAGTTGGTGATGAGCCCTATTTGCAGGAGGGTCTTATCAAGTTTGCGGGTTCGAAACCCCGTTGCGACAACCTACCGCTATTGAGAAATAGGCGCAGAGATTTGGTTGGGGTGTACGGCCGATAGGCCTTGTAGATTCCGGCTGTACCACCCGTGGTGCCATGGTCCTCCTGGGCTGCGTGGTGGGCCGGACGACACTAGGGGTCCTCCCTAGGTCGTGACACGGCAGGCTTGACTGCCCCTTGGCCGCAAGGCGGCGGCCAAGGAGGGGCGACCAAAGATGGGGGCGGCCGGCTTGGCTGCCCCTGGGCCGCGAGGCGGCGGCCAAGGAGGGGAGGCCAAGGATGGGGCGGCCGGCTTGGCCGCCCCTGGGCCGCGAGGCGGCGGCCAAGGAGGGGAGGCCAAAGATGGGGGCGACCGTCTTGGCCGCCCCTTGGCCGCGAGCGGCGGCAAGGAGGGTCGGCTTGGCCGCCCCTTGGCCGCGAGGCTGCGGCCGGGGTTGGGCGGCCGGTGGTCGATGGCCGGCGAAGCGACGCTTGTGGCGGTTCCTTCGATGCGCGTAATGGGATCGGCGTCCTGGGGGGATTGGGCGCGGTGATCGCGTGTACGGTCAATCCCATGATCCCACTTCTCTTGAGGTGGGGATCATGGGTGGGTGGTTATGTGCACACCTAATTTTTTCTATAAAATGAGGGTCATCCCCAACAAGAACAAATCAGCAAAACTGCATACAAATTACAGCTGTCCATGTTGTCATGCCTACACACAGTATTCCATATTCTCAATTACGACCTTATAATGCTAACGCCAACTTCCCAATTACCCCTTTGCCCCGATCTACTACTAACTCATCTCCTATACACGAACCTCTTTCTATACTTGCAGAACGTACTATTTTGATTCATAATAAACCAGTTAAGCCGGTACTTGTGCAATGGAAGGGCCTGGACACAGCCGATAGCTCATGGGAACGCTTGGATTCGATAGAGCCTCAGATATGCGCTTCAACCACTCCATACTCAAATCTAACTAAATCCTGTTTTTCATGCATTTCAGATTCTACCGCTCCAAGGCCACCAGCCCCAGCATCATCCTCACGGATCTCAGCACCGCCAGAGCAACAAGGTTCAAGGAAATCGACTCACCAGCAACCGGGACTCGTTGCGTCACCATCCACAACACCGCCAGACTTTTTGATGCTGCCCCAAGGATGGGATTTTCACCATCTTCGTTCCTCCACTGCAACGCCATAGTAGGCGTTTCCACCTCTCAGCTGGCCCTCTCTACTCAAACACCCCCGCAGCACACGCAACGCTATGGTTTTCAACCCCCAGTCGATCAATACTTTTTCAAGGACAATAGTCGATCGCAGCCGTCCGGATGGGGGAGAAATGTAGCGGAATCATTACATTAATCTGCTACTTGTGGCATTACCCCTTCCACGCCACATAAGCTTCTCAGTAACTGTAGGATACGGACACCTGTATTGCCACTGTAACAGCTATATTATTAGTATTGTGCCTCTAACGGCTAATTGGCCTTAGGGGTGGAAATAGGCGAGGCCTCCTATCAGGGGCCTGCGGCCCGGCCTGCCATCGGCCTGTTCTGGTCTGACCTATTATCTATTTATCATAAAAATATATCTAAAATTGGGCATCTTTTTAAAACAGGTCCAGACATCTATCATTAAAGCTTGGTCTGTAAGCCTGCAAGCTTGGTCTGTAAGCCTGCAGTCTGACTTATATTATTTTTAAATAGTAATTAATATAAATTTATTATATAAACTTAAATTTTAATCAAATATAAATTAATTATATATACCTAATTACTAATCGCATATTAAGAGAGACTTTAGAATAATAAATTATTAATAGATCTAAGTAAGCATACAGGTCAGACCAGACATATCAGTTTTACAAAATAGGCCAGACCAGGCCTACATTTTGGCCCACATCGGGCTAATAGGCCAGTCTCAGCCCCAAAAATACTAATATAGGCCGGGTCTGTTTTCCATAAAACCTGGCATATTTCCACCCCTAATATTTGGACTGTATATATATATATGCTCTGTAATAGAAGTAGGATATTATTATTGATATTAACGAAGTATTTTCTTTCCTGCTTTACTGTTCATCTTCCCCTACGAATTAAGTCTTGATACATAGCTTCCGGCTGCCCACCGCCGGCCAAGCCCTGTTACAAATACACTTCTACAATGCTGGGCTTGTTGAAAATAGCACAACCACCACCAAAACAGATTGAATAAAACAACACAACAACACAGATACAAATGTTTAAGAGTAGCAAGGATCACACCTAGAGGCACACCTCTGGACTGTGATCAAAAACTGCAGCCCCTCTCCAACCAATCGAAGATGGAACTCACAGCCGCAACATTCATCCACACAAAATTACATAAATATAAGCCAACACAGAAAGCATATAAAAAAGGCAGAAAATAGACCAAAATACCCCCTCTCTTGCCAAATATTACGCTCCTGCTTCCTGCCAGAATTTGCCCGCCTTGTCCGCATCCATTTTTAGCAGCAAGCGTCAAAACCGCCGCACTCACCATTTTCTCCAGCAAACCACCGCATATCACTCATTTCTTCGGCAAGCAGCAGCTCAGGAGAGCTCCAGCTCTTCTCCGGTGGAATCACTTGAAAGCGTTGCATAGTTTCTACTTGAGTAGCCGCCCCTTTCTATTTTCTAGCAAATAAAGGCTTCGTTTGGGGGACTTAATTTCACCGGTCAAGCGGTTATGACCGCATGAACCGGACCATAATTTAAGGTCCGGTTCATGCGGTCGTAACCGCTTGACCGGTGAAAATAAGTTCCCCCAAACGGAACCAAAACCTCTCCTACTCATTTCCCGACAACAAACCCAAAACAGAGAGTCTTCTCGGTCTCTTCCACTTCTGGTGAGTACCACTCTAAACAAGAGCATCCCAAGATCTCAAACAAGCAAGCTCCAACTCTCCCAACAAGAAACTGAAGCTTTTCAAGGCCGAATCCAGCAAACACAAGTTCATACCGAACAAGACCGGTCATGGATAGGAGCGACAGACAAATTTCAGCTCCACGGCAATTGCGATTGAGTAACATGAATGGACACCAGTTGAGTTCCATACCCTCCCAATGGACCTTAGATCTAGATTTTCTTGCATTTAGAGATTTATGTTATTCTAAAGACAGATAGAGAAGAAAGGGAAAAACCAAAAGTGTTGCATGGAAAATATATAGATAAGTACTGCATGGAAAATAGAAATTACATTAAACACATTTATTAATGTAACTCTTATACTTCTTAACAGGTGATTAAAAAGCTGCAGTGCCGAAGCAGATGGTCGGTTCAGATTCCTTATTCAGTAATACTCCCCTTGCATCAGAAAAATTTTCGATACTTATCATGCTCCCGTGCCCAATAAATAGCTCTTAACTCCTGGGGCCACGGCCGGAACCAAGTGTAGGCACGCTAGGGCACGTGCCCGAGCGGTTTTTATCGCTAAATTAGGTCAGTTCCATCCGATCCCGCCGCCGATCCCGTCGCTGCTCCCTGTGCCCGATCCCTGCTGTGCCCGGCGTCGCCGATCCCTGCTGGCCCGTCGCCAATCCCTGCTGGCCCGTCGCCGCTCCCTGTGCCCGAATCCCGATCCCTGCTATGCCCGGCGTCGCCGATGCGGGCCCGCTTATCGCTGCTCCCGCTGCTCGCTGCCCGCTGGCCGCTGCCCGCTGCTCCCGCTGGCTGCTGGTATCTCTTCTTCTTCTTCTTCTTTTTCTTCTTCTTCTTCTTCTTCTTCTTCTTCGACTTCGACATTTTTCGTCGAGCTCGACGAAGAATGTCGAGCTCGACATTGTTCGTCGAGCTCGACGAAGAATGTCGAGCTTGACTGCTCGACGAAAAATGTGGAGCTCGACGAAGAATGTCGAGCTCGACATTCTTCGTCGAGCTCGACTGCTCGACGACAATTGTCGAGCTCGTCATTCTTCGTCGAGCTCGACTGCTCAACGAAGAATGTCGAGCTTCTTCTTCTTCTTCATATCTGTGAAATTTTTTACATAGCTGGTTATTTGAAATCTGGACTGAAATTCAGTCCAGATTTCATAGTGAAATTGGACTGAAATTCAGTCCAGATTCACTACAAGAAAAACATGATTTAGCAACGAAAATTAGAAAGGCTAACTAGTTTGTTGCTAATTAGGAACGAATTTAGCAACGAATATAATATTTGGTTTTAGCTACAAAAATAGCAACGAAATTTTTTGTTGCAAAAATAGTAACGAAATATTTTGTTGCTAAATACTTGTTGCTAAATTGCAACAGAATTTTTCCTTCCAAAAATTTCATGCTAAAATTTTTGCATTAAAATATGCAAATATTATGTGCAAACCAAATTTGGATACGTGCAAACCAATTTTATGTGCACATCAAAATATTCTAAGTGCAGACCAAATTGTTACGTGCAAACCACAAAAAATTTTGAAGAAAACTTATTTTAATAGATATACGATAAAACCAAACACATTAAATATTTGTGAAAGTTATACATTTGGTGACAAGTAAATCAATCGTGTAACTATCACAAGTATGATCTGATAATATATAAATATTGCTTCTTTGAAGGATCGATCAGATAATTTATCGAAAACAAACTAAAAAAGAATGGAGACGGAGGATACTAAACATTCATACTTGCATTGTACGTCATTATCAATGTCATTAACCCATTTGAATCTAGACTGATGAAGAACAAAATAATATTACGTATAAAGCACTTTATTTGAATGTTAATAATTTACAAATAAATTAAGTATAAATAGTTGTGTATATTTTAAAATCAAAATTACAAAAAAAAAATAATGCACTTTATGGAGGGAAATTTTTTGTTTCCCTCCATTTTATTTCATTACTACTTTAATAAAGTAAATTAGATTTAATATAAATAAAAAAACCCTAGCACTCAATCCTCTCCCGTGAAATCTCGCGCAGCTGAGAGCGATCCTCTCCCGTGAAATCTCCGCGAAGCTTCTTCCTCCGGCGATATCGCCGCGAAGCTTCTATACTCCGGCGAGTTTTTCCGGCCCTGATCTAGAGTGATGTGACTCTAGCTTCTTCCTCCAGGTGAATCGGCCTCCAAATCCCAGTCCGATCGATCTTGGTAAGCTCTGCGTGATCTCGTCTCCCTCTTCACCATTCAGTGATTTTCTAACTCATCGGGGTTCGTCCTTCGCATTCCGAGCAGCTGGGGATCATCCTTCCCATCCCGAGCAGCAGGGCCTGAAACCCTATCCCTAGCAGCAGAGCACACCGGAACCCCATCCCGAGCAGCAGAGCACACCGGAAATCCCATCCCGTGCAGCAGAGCACAACGGAAATCCCATATACTCCGGCCCCTCCACTTCGTTGACATCGGCAAGGTATAACATTCCTCCCCTTTGCAACTCCCAGTGGCGGCCATTTTGATGTATTATAGCATCTTTTGTTTCCTCTTTTACAATATGCGCACATTTTGTTTGATCAAATGCCCAAGAGAATCTTAATTTTTTTGTGTGTTTTTTTTTGATTCCATCAATGAGCTTTGGATGTTAAATCAATTAGCAAGTTGTAATGGCCTCAATAGCGTGTTTCACGATTGGTCATTGTTATCTCATTAGGTTTAAGACTCTCCGATTAAGTGTGCAATCTTAAGATGCTAATAAGATATACCTAGGTGATTTTGTGATGACTTTGTTAAGTTATTAGAACGTTGTATTGACACACAACGTAGGATAAAACTAGGTAATATTATCTGTTCATAAGTATATAACAATGGGTGATCCTATAGTATAATGTTGCTTAACAACTATCATTAAGTAGGGTTAACCGGCTTGAGATACGATATTAACACAATATTAGATAATGGCACTTTCTTATTTGATACGATCTCCCATTACGATCTTATCAGGTTTTATCTAAAAGCTGATTGCATTTGACGCTTTGAATATGGTGGGTAAACCTGGTCTACAGTAGATCGTGTTTGCCATTGTATTATAAACAATTATAATACCGTGAGGCATTATATTCGAAATTATAATGATTTAGATAGCCTAATAATTAACAAGCATGACTAATAGGTGGAAGTAAATAATAGTCAATTGGTATTAGACCTATTAATTACTTCTAACAAGCACTATATACTTATTATGATAATCGTTATGTATCAAAGTGATACCTGCACAGAGGTATTTCACTTGATGAATACCACCATAATTCCACATTATGCGTCATTTAATCCCTTAACCTAACTAATAGTATATTCCAGCTCAATGTACTATTATTCGTATTTGCACTAACCATGGTGTGGCATACATTAGCCTCGATATTGATAGAATATATCTGTATTAGTTAACATATCTCAATAACCTATTCTATGCTGGTAATCATTGCAATGGGGTGTACAGCCCAATCGGTCACCCAAGGTTTAAATCCAAGCTATGCCTCTCCCCCGAGCAGTAGCTAATGTATATAAACTTGCTGATACCTATATAGGTGTATTTATCAAGTGAAATCCATTTATATGTTTTTTGTCTTACACGTCCGCTACAGATCGACACTTGTCGCATGACCACATTAACTAATCCTCAGTTATCATACTTAACATTATGTCCATGTAACCACACCATATCCCATTTTGAACATACACGATATACTTGACAAACTTAACCGTGTTTGCATATCCAGTGATAAACATGATCGAGGAGTTCAAGTGAATCATTTAACTACGATCATTACACAACGATCGTATTTTATGAGCTTTCGTAAATTGGGAGGCAATCCATAACTGTATCTAACGTTTATGTACAGTTAGATAGTTATATTACAAGTGATTAGAGAATTATGGTAATCACCTAGGTAAACCAACATGATTATGCGCTCTCCCCTATACACTAGCCTTGTATAGGTGCTTAACTGATAGTCTAATGTGCTATTAGTTATTTATCCAATCACTTGTAAATACTAATACCTGGTTAATCCAGATGGTAATTAATTCCTTAATTCTCTGTTAACTCAGCACTGTCCTATTGCCATAAAACCAGGCAATAGGAAGCTTAGCCCGGCCGATTGGTGGTCTTCAGGGCGCGAGAATTGTTATATTAGCATTTTAGTATAAGTTATAGCTATAACTCACTAGAGTTCGCACTGTAGTTATTACTGAGGGAATACCATTGAGTATTATTCACGTTAACATCATATATCGCATACTAGTCATGAATATTATAAAATGTGAACAGTGTCAGTAGGCTGATACATCCTAATGTAGGAAACACCTGTCGCGGAGCTATGGTGATATAATACTACAGTGCCCAATATCACCTAATATTGGTCATGATTAACATGGTTCGGCTAATACATTAATTTCAACCTGTGGTATTAATATTACCATTTTATTTTGTTAGGAAACTTTAGTAGTATCGGTCAAGACAATTTATATAATTGTCTTCCTCAACTTTCCAAGTGGTTATATCTATAGTACAATGAATTGTTTATCATAATATATCGGTAGTCAAGAAGAATGAGTACAACCCATAAACTTATTGTGTTACCGTGTACTAAATACTAATGAATTGTTATAGTGTATCATACAATTCAGAATGATACATTGAGATAGGCCAAATTTATCTACTTAATTTATATCTCCACTTGGAAAGTTGAGGAAGACAATTATATAAATTGTCTTGACCGATACTACTAAAGTTTCCAAACACAATAAAATGGTAATATTAATACCATTTGTGTGGACATGTATACTGCTCAATACAATTGGTGAATTAGGATTTTCAAATAGAACGGTGCCACGTGATAATTGAGAGCCTCTTGACCACTGTCCTCATTAACAATCATTTTCGGTTATCTAGATTAGTGCTCCCGTTATCATTGTTAATGCTATATTCTACACAATGTCTATCCAGTATTTGTTACAATCATGCTGTTATTATGGAATCACTAAACTTAATATTGATTTATAAGCCCTAACACTGGCCCATTATAACCATAAGTATAATGTTCTTATCAATAATAGGGTAAACATCCATAGGGTAATACATGACTTTTAGATAATAACTAAGTAGTGTGGTATCAGTCGGCATATCCTAGTACCATGACCTAGGATAGTGGTATATGATGTTGCCTACAAATATGTCGCGCAAATGAAACACCTAAGATATCATAGGGTATGGTTTAGCTATAATGGGACCACATTCACGAGCTATTTTTACCTACTTGAGTTTTAGTAATTTAGTGTATCATGGTTACACTAAATGAACACCCAATATTGATAAGAAAAAAATCAACATACATTACTTTGATCATCATAGAATAAATTGTTTGTTATTTGATAGTTAATGTCTAATTTGATATAATATCATAGTTATTGCATTTATCAAAAGAAGACATTGTTGTTTTATGTAATAAGTAATTATTTGTTTTGTTGTATTTGTAGAACAACAATTATGCATCCAGATAGAAGTTGGATCAATAATCGTGTTTGCCCAGATGGATATGGTATTACAGATGAGTATCAAATGGGGGTTAAAGGATTCATAGAATTATGTCAACAATATCCAAGATATATGGACCGAGAAAAAATTCGGTGTCCATGTTACGATTGTAGAAGCTTAAAATTTCTTGTGCCTGATATGGTCAAGTTTCACCTCATTTCTAGAGGTTTTGAGCGTGGTTATATTAATTGGGTAAGACAAGGTGAGCCGCATTGGGATGAACCATCCGTTAAAGCACATACTAGTCATATGCAAGAGCAAATAATGTCTGAGCCGAGAGTTATTGAAGAACAACAAAATACTTTGATTGATATGATTGTTGATGTAGCTGGTCCTGAATTTGAATGGGATACTAGAGATCATGAGCCAGAAGACCCTAACATAACTGCTAAAAAGTTCTTTGAACTGAAGGATGCTGCAGAAAGTCCTCTTTGGCCTGGTTGTGAGGAATATTCAGAGTTATCAGCATTGTCAGAACTTCTAAATATCAAATCTGAATCAAACTTGAGCGAAAGACATTTTAATCGGTTTTTAAAGGCATTTGGTCGGATGCTCCCAAAGGGACATAAACTACCCGATAGCTTTTATTCAAGCAAGAAGGTGGTTGCTCCACTCGGTCTAGGCCTTCAGAAGATTGATGTTTGTGAAAATGATTGCATGTTGTATTGGAAATATGATGAAATGTTGAAAGAATGTAAGGTATGCCGACACCCTAGATTCATGCCTAGAAATCGACGGGGGAGTAAAAAGCATAAAGATATATCATTTAAACATTTGAGTTACTTACCACTTACACCGAGACTACAAAGGTTGTACATGTCCAAAACCACTGCAGAACATATGAGATGGCATAAAGAAAATATTGGTGATGAGGGAAAATTATGCCATCCACGGGACGGTGAGGCTTGGAAGCACTTTGATAGGACTCATCCTACCTTTACAGCTGAGCCACGAAATGTTAGACTTGCTCTTTCCACCGATGGATTTAATCCACATAATCAAGGATCTAAACCTTACTCGTGTTGGCCAGTTATTGTTACACCTTATAATTTACCTCCTTGGATGTGCATGGATCAACCTTATATGTTTCTCTCTTTACTCGTGCCAGGTCCAAAGAGTCCAGGTAGGAGCTTGGATGTGTATTTACAACCTTTAATAGATGAGTTGAAGATTTTATGGGATGTTGGGGTTGAGACTTATGATGTGTCAAAAAAAAAAATTTTCAGATGAGGACAGCATTAATGTGGACTATCAGTGACTTTCCTGCATACGGAATGTTGTCGGGTTGGAGTACACATGGTAAATTGGCGTGTCCATATTGCATGAATCATATCAAGTCTTTTAGACTTAAACATGGTCGAAAACCATGTTTCTTTGATTGTCATCGTAAATTTTTACCATTAGATCATCCATATAGATATCAAAGAGACAACTTCACCAAGGGAAGGATTGAGACAGATGCGCCTCCTATTCAGTTAACTGGTCATGAGCTCGAAGCTATAGTCGCATTCTTACCCAAGATTGACTTTGGTAAGACTAAGGACAAGGACAAAATAGAAGGGTTTGGCGAGTCTCATAACTGGTTAAAAAGAAGCATCTTTTGGGAATTACCTTATTGGAAAACAAATCTGATTCGCCATAACCTAGATGTGATGCACATTGAAAAAAATATGTTTGATAATGTATTTAACACTAATATGGATATAAAAAGTAAGACCAAGGATAATGTAAAAGCCCGTCTAGACCTTCAAAACATATGCAAGCGTCGTGATCTTGAGCTCAAGGAGGTGAATGGGAAACTTTTTAAACCCAAGGCAAGTTATACATTATCTAAGGATGAACGAGAGATTGTACTAAAGTGGGTAAAAAATTTGAAACTTCCAGACGGGTATGCATCTAATTTGGGTAGATGTGTTAATTTGGAGGATTATAGTATGCATGGAATGAAGAGTCATGATTGCCATATTTTTATGGAGAGATTGTTTCCTCTTGCTTTTCGAGATTTATTACCAGAAGTTGTGTGGAATGGCTTAACTGAATTAAGCCAATTTTTTAGAGACTTATGCTCAACAACTCTCTATGAGTCGGATATGAAAAAAATGGAGGAGAACATAGTTGTAATCTTATGCAAACTCGAGAAAATCTTTCCTCCAGCTTTGTTTGATTCCATGGAGCATTTGCCAATTCATTTGGCATACGAGGCAAGGGTTGGTGGGCCTGTTCAATATCGCTGGATGTATCCCTTTGAGAGGTAATTATCTCTTGAAAATTACTTTCTTATTGCATGTTATATATATTAACTTTGATATTTATAGGTTTTTGAACACATTGAAACGTAAAGTAAAGAACAAGGCACGTGTAGAAGGATCAATTGTTGAAGCTTACTTGATTGAAGAGACTTCAACTTTTTGCTCTCATTTCTTTGCTCCTCATGTAGAAACAAGATCTAGGAGTACAGGGCGCAATGAGAATATAATTCAAGTTGAACCATGTAGTCGTTTATTTGTGTTCAATTGTACAGGTCGGCCATTTAGCCCAAAAGATCCCATGCGCATTTTAACTCCGCTTGAGAAGGATGCATGCACGATATATATTTTGTTGAACTGCCCTGAGATCTCTAAATATGTTGAGTAAGTAATATTATGGTTAATATTTTATAGTTATCATTACTGTTAATAATAGTAAGTAATATTAATTATGTAAGTGCTGAGAATATATGTTTTGTAGGCTTTATGATGCCGAGAAACAAGCTGAACTACCAAATTTGACTCCCATAACATTAGGAGTTATGCGTGATAAAGAGTTCTCAACGTGGTTTAAAACTTATGTAAGATGATATTTTATTAATACGTATATAGTTATATAATATATATTACTAACAATTTTTTATTTTAATAGGTTGAAAATCCAGTCAACCAAATAAAAGACAGTGATATCAAACAATTTGCGTATGGATTTAGTAGCATTGTTAAACGTTGGAATGGATATTTTGTGAATGGTTATAGATTCCACACACTTGAGTATGGAGAAGGAAAGTCTACAATGAATAGTGGAGTTTGTGTTAATGGGAGTTATTATAATGATTCTAATGAAGACTATTATGGTGAATTGTTAGAAATTCTTGAGTTGAGTTTTTTAGGGCCCATCACAAATACTATAGTGATGTTCAAGTGTAAATGGTTCGATAGTGGAAAAAGAGGAACAAAAGTTCATCCAAGATATAAAATCGTTGATATTAATAATGATCGTAGTATGGCTGAAGATAACCCATTTGTGATGGCTTCTCAATGTCATCAAGTGTGCTACACATCATATCCTTGGAGAAAGAAAGCTCTTGATCGTCGTTGGCATGCAGTTTTCAAAGTTAAAGCAAGAAGCACATATGAGATTAGTGATATTCCAGTAGAAGAATTTTACCAAGAGACTTCAACTATGAATCCAACTCATGTTGTACCAGATGATGACATTGTTCTAGTTGATATTCATCGTCAAGCGGAACAAGTAAATCCTGATGAATTACAATCACTAGAGAGGGATCTTGAACATAATTTTGAGTCTGATGAGTTCGAAAAACGATCAACAGAATCAGATGATGATGAATCAAATGATGATGGATCAGATGATGCAGATTCATCGGAGGAAGAAGATGACATCACTTTCAATGATATCCATGCTATATAACTTTTATGTTTGTGTAAGCTTGAGAATATATCTCTTGTGTTGGTTATATATACTTACTATTGTACATGCATTTTTTTCTTTGGTTGTAAATGTGTGTTTTTAATATGTTTAAATTAATAATGTATTAATAAAATTTGCAGTTACTATGCGGACTAGAGGACGCGGAGGTAGATTATCATCTAACAAAAATCGAGATGATACTTTTTTGAGACTCTTAATGGAAGATATGAATCATCAATCAAGCACAAATTCCGAGTCACACTGTGATACAGATGAGGAGCATGAGACGTCTGATGATGTGAATTGTCATGATTGCTCACCTCCTGATATTGAGACGCCTCTTGATGTAGAAAAACTTGAGCCAAAAAATTCAAATAACAAAGATGAGATTGAGCGTGATGAAGAGGGACGAGAGATACTCATCATTTCAGGAAAATGGTAATATTATCCCTTTAATTTTTTTTTATTTTATTTTCTTATGATGTATCATTTATAAAAAGACATACATTTGATAATGTAGTTTTTTTAATTATATTGCTTTATATCATGTTTGCAGTTTCATTAGTACTTCTGCACCTCGTTCTATGTTGAATTGTTTGAGAGGTTGGTTCAATGGAGTTTGGCCCACATTTAGTGCAATTCCAAATGATGTAAAACAAAATATGTTTAACATATTCAAGGTAAAAATATTTTGATTATTTATTAGTATTTTTGTTACAATGATTTGCATATAATATAAGTTTTTTGATAATTGTAGGCAAAATATACTTGGCGTGCTTCATCAACAGAGCAACAAGTATATAAAATTTGGAAAAGTTATTTTAGCAGAGCAATGGCTTCGGAAATGAGGCATATCCGAAATGCAGCAAAGTCAAGGTCTGCTCCTCCACCGACGTGGATGCGAAGAGAAATTTTTGAAGGATTATGGGACATATGGGAAGCAAGTAAATTTAAAGATATCCAAGAATGTAATCACAAAAATAGACTCTCCGATAGAGATGGCCAAGGGGTAGTTAAAAGCACCAGTGGAACCATTTCCATTCATCATCATGCTCATAGGATGGTAAGTTTTTTTATTATATGTCACAATTATGTATTTTACAGTGAACTGGGCGCTGGACAACGCACAACGCCCAGTTCGATGTTTTTCAAACGAGAAACAGGAACTGATGAATCTTCTACTAGTTGAGTAGTGAGCTAAGACGAAAGCTAAGTAGGGGTGTTTGGGATAGGTGGTGGCTGAGGCTACTGGGTAGTATCAGGGAATGGACTCAAAATGTCTTTTGCGTTCTTTAGTGAATCGAGACGGGTTTGATAACCCATTTGAATGTATTGCATACTCATTCGCTGAAAATCAGCGATCTGGGCACTGGACAGCGCCGAGTTCGCTGAAAATCAGCGATCTGGGCGCTGGACAGCGCCCAGTTCGCTGAAAATCAGCGATCTGGGCGCTGGACAGCGTCGAGTTCGCTGAAAATCAGCGATCTGGGCGCTGGACAGCGCCGAGTTCGCTGAAAATCAGCGATCTGGGCGCTGGACAGCGCCCAGTTCGCTAAAAATCAGCGATCAGGGCGCTGGACAGCGCCCAGTTCGCTAATTTTCAAACGAGAATCAGGGAATGACTCAATGTCTTTTGAGATATTTAGGGAATCAAGACGGGTTTGATTTCCTTGAACACTATGGTTAATGTACACCAATAGTGTAATATTATACTCAATGTATAATGTTAGCCCATTTATGGTATTTATCGTTCATACATACCCGTGTGAATTCAATTGATATACTAACCATAGTGTAATTTATCACTGTAATGGATTTGTACATGGGCACCTATATACAAATCATACCCGACGCATATCCCTTAGGTGTCCCCATAATGGTACCCTATTAATCTGGAATGATACTAGGACTAGGCTATTAGTTTAGGATTCACGGATGAGTATATTCTATATGTTATACAATTAGAATAGCCATCAATCCGTTATGGGGTTAATATAGATGGCTAGTGTAACGGTAAGGGCCCATATTATTCGAGTCAAACATTTGCACCTAGAATGGACATGAATAGCGTGGTAAGTACCCAGTAATATAGCATTAGGATGTGATAATTAACCATATTACGTGGGCCACTACGTTGTATATACATGTGTCCCTTCATTACAGATTGGCCATTATACCACTAATAGTATCCATTATAACATTTGGTACACTCGTTCGACATTAATCTCATGGTAATGCTTATTAATTGGTTGTGTAAACTATCATGTGTTATAACGATTGTTATCAATTCGAATTTGAGTTCCACATGTATTCGTGATTCATATTAACACGTGACTGGTACACTATATGCATTCATGTATGTGATAATAACTATAGTATGTTATTGGAACCGTTATATGGGTATCATAGTACAATGACAATCATTACAGTGGTGTATGAGTTATCACCTATTATACAATGGGTGTAGTCATATTAGTAGTGGGCTACTGTAATAGCCATGGGCCTAAAGCACATAATGGATGATTGCCGTTGTACTAGGGATCATACCCTGTATGGTTTACCCACATTAGTGGTCCTAGGGCACTACCATATACACCAATAGAGTGCATGTGATCAGGTTTGTCTAACAATTACCCACCATATTACCA
Source organism: Platanthera guangdongensis (assembly GCA_039583875.1). Taxonomy (NCBI): domain Eukaryota; kingdom Viridiplantae; phylum Streptophyta; class Magnoliopsida; order Asparagales; family Orchidaceae; genus Platanthera; species Platanthera guangdongensis. The sequence continues at coordinate 121,077,060 of CM077159.1, read as the reverse complement.
TAATGTCAGCTTATTGTAATTATTAACTGTATGGTATGGTGTCCGGATAATGGACATGGTAGTAATTATGGTGTTATATTATGGTCACATATGGTATATTATACATTAGTTATAATATATTTGCGTGCACCTGTTATAATGGTACTATGCAATTAGTGATAATACCATTAGTCATCATATATTTGTAATATTTGCATGTTGAGTATAACTAACCAATTATATAATAGGTGTACTCAATAGTACCAACCCATGTATTATTATAGGGACATAGTTGCGTCACGGGTAACTTATAATAGTGGACTAACGATTATACGTATTATTGTCATATGACGGTATATTTACTGGTAACACATACCAGGTTTACCCAAGCTCCATGACTGGGGTGAATCTCATGCGGGACGTAGTACATTGTGGATTTAAGTATCACATATCTTGAAACATACAACATTAAGTATCCATAAACTAGTTCACGCACAAGTTAATCATGCATGAATTATAACCATTAGTGTGGTGACATAGTGCGTTATACTAAATAGGCACATGATCTACCAATTAGCTTTATTGGTGGATCATACTATGTACAATAATACGTGCATTAAACATAGGTCCACACTAGCCGAATCACATTAGGGAGCCTATTTAGTATAACATATACTAAATAGTGCGCTGATTTTCAAGGAACCGCACCCGGATCAGTGTTCATGGTTCTAAAATTCAAACCGGACCAAAATATGTTGCATACCCGGATGCATGTCTTGGTTGCGGTTTTGTGTACTGTCCTTTTCATCTAACACAGATTTACTTTTTAATTGGTTGATATGGAAGTGAGTTGTTGTGCCTGACTTGCTTTAATACCATTTAAGAACCTGTGTATAACCCGAAACCAATTGGTACATGGATGACTTAAGATCTATATTAAGTGAACAAAACTACATGAATTTCACGTTGTTGGACTATATGCTCCACAATTACTATATATGATTTCGTGAAATGTATGTCACCGTCTTACTTTACTTTTATTGATGGTGTGCTCTGAGTGATCACTATTACTGTTGTTGTCATTTTATTTTATTTGTCTATTTAAATTATTTGATGATCCAACCCAATAACACCTACTTACCCATTGGTCTATTTGATGATCCGTAATTTAAAAGAAAACTTATGAGGACATTGATCTATTTGATGATCACTGGGCGCTGGACAACGCCCGGTTGGCTGTTTTACAGCGAACTGGATGTTGTCCAGCACTCGGTTCGCTGTTTTTCAGCAAACTGGGCGCTGTTCCGTGCCCAGTTGGCTGTTTCTGCAGCGAACTGGGCGCTGGACAGCGCCCAGTTCGCTGTTTTTGCAGCGATCTGGGCACTGGACAGCGCCCAGTTGGCTGTTTTTACAGCGATCTGGGCGCTGGACAGCGCCCATTTGGTTGTTTTTGCAGCGATCTGGGCACTGGACAGCGCCCAGTTGGCTGTTTTACAGCGATCTGGGCGCTGGACAGCGCCGAGTTCGCTGAATACCAGCGCTGAACAGCGCCCTGTTTGATGTTCGCTGTTTTTCAGCGAACGGGACGCTGGACAGCGCTCGGTTCGCTGTTTTTCAACGAACGGGGCGTTATCCATCGCTGTCCAGCGCCTGGTTCTTTGTTTTTCAGCAATCTGGGCGCTGGACAGCGCCCGGTTGGTTGTTACTAGGCGCTGTCCAGCGCCCAGTTCGCTGTTTTTTCAGCGAACTGGGCGCTGGACAGCGCCTAGTTCGCTGAAAAAATAGCGAACTGGGCGCTGGACAGCGTCCAGTTCGCTGATTTACAGCGATCTGGGCGCTGGACAACGCCCAGTTGGCTTTTTTTCGCTAAACTGGGCGCTGGACAGCGCCCAGTTGGCTGTTTTACAGCGATCTGAGCGCTGGACAGCGCCCAGTTGGCTGTTTTACAACGATCTGGGCGCTGTCCATCGCCCAGTTCGCTGTTTCACTGCGATCTGGGTGCTGGACAGCGCCCAGTTCGCTGAAAAACAGCCAACTGGGCGCTGTCCAGCGCCCAGTTCGCTGAAAAACAGCCAACTGGGCGCTGTCCAGAGCCCGGTTACGCGAAAAAAAAACCAACTGGGCGCTGTCCAGCACCCAGATTGCTGTGAAACAGCGAACTGGGCGATGGACAGCGCCCAGATCGCTGTAAAACAGCCAACTGGGCGCTGTCCAGCGCTTAGATCGCTGAAAAAACAGCAAACTGGGCGCTGGACAGCATCCAGTTCGCTGATTTACAGCGATCTGGGCGCTGGACAGCGCCCAGTTGGCTTTTTTTCGCTGAACTGGGCGCTGGACAGCGCCCAGTTGGCTGTTTTACAGCGATCTGAGCGCTGGACAGCGCCCAGTTGGCTGTTTTACAGCGATCTGGGCGCTGTCCATCGCCCAGTTCGCTGTTTCACAGCGATTTGGGTGCTGGACAGCGCCCAGTTGGTTTTTTTTCGCGTAACCGGGCTCTGGACAGTGCCCAGTTGGCTGTTTTTCAGCGAACTGGGCTCTGGACAGCGCCCAGTTGGCTGTTTTTCAGCGAACTGGGCGCTGTCCAGCGCCCTGTTGGCTGTTTTACAGCGAACTGGGCGCTGTTACAACAAACTGAGTGCTGTTACAACCCAGTTGGCTGTTTTAAGTTGTGTGATTGTTCCGTTCGATAGTACCTCCTCCCACATGACTCTGGCACATGGTTACTTTACAATGATCCTACTTATTTTTGGTTACATGATTGTGTCATCTATGATGAAGTAGCTCTGATTATCTCTTACTTTAGTCTCTTTCTCAAGTAGAATTCTATCAGGAGTTATGTTTACAATCATTGTTTGGGTGTTCTTCCTTGTAATTCCCTTTCTCATTTAAAGAATTAGACCTTGATTTTTTGTGTGTTTACATATATGTTGAATACTAATACTCTCATCTTCAATCTCTCAAAAGCTATGATTTTTTTAATGACATGCAAAATTGTTAAGTATTTTTTTTGTACTGTAGGCCAGGGATAATGGAGGAATTCCGGTGCCTCATGAAAAAGTTTTTACTCGTACTCATCGAACAAATAAAGGGAAAGGGCCTTTTGTAGATGATAAATCAAAAAAAGCATTTGTAAGTTTTTTATTTATTATTTTTTGAAGAAATTGTAATGTGTTGATATTATTAAATATATTTCAATTTATTTTATAGGAGATTTATACTTCTAAGTTAAAGGAGAAGCAATCTGATCAGAGCTATTTACTTTCTACTCAAGGTTCATGCATATATTATCCTGAATTATGGGTTGAGGCATCAGGGGGTCCAAAAAATGGCCGTTGTTATGGATTTGGTAATTCGTATAGTGAAAATATGGCTCTTTCTGATACTAGCTCAAATAATACCGTACAAGTTGAAAATGACAAGTACAAGGACCGTCTTAAAGATTTAGAGAATCAACAAATGGAGATGAATAATAATTTTGAACGAAGAGTTGATGAAGCTGTTCAAAATATTGTTAAGAATGCCATTTCTACAGCTCTAGAGATGCACGGTATTTATCAAGGTCATCAATTTTCTTCCGGGCAGTTTCCTTCTCCAAGACTATATAATTCTTCAGGTCATTTCTCTGCTCCAGGTCCTGGCTATTTTTCAGCTGCAGCTCCCGGATATTATACTTCTCATGGTTATTTTCCAGTACCAAGTCAACATCCTCATGCTCAATATCAAGTTGAAAGTCAAGCTCATGCTTCCACTCAACGTCAACCTTTTGAAAATCGTCATTCTTCAGATCCACAAAATACTCAATCATAGTTGTTGATTTTGTTTATTTTTGTGTAGTTTTGGGGTTCAATTCTATGTTAGATCACTTTATTTTTGTTATATTGATGTTTTGGTTATATATTAAATTTTGGTGATCATGATATTGGAAAGTTTGATGATTATGATGTATGGAAGTTTGACGATGTATGGAAGTTTGATGATGTATGAAAGTTTGATGATGTATATATAAATGATTGATGATATATATATGTAATTAGTTTGTTTATGTATGAAAACAAGTTTCATGTTATATTAAAGTTTGTTAATATATATGAAAATTTGGTTATATAAGCTCGATATTGAGTGTATACGTAGTTTGTTAATATATATGAAAATTTGGTTATATGAGCTCGACATTGGGTCTGCGCGCATCGTATATATTTAATCACGTGTCTTTTAATTATAGTGCATGTTACTAAAAATTTATGAGCATAGTTTTAATCAAAATAGTATTGTATATTATAATTAATTAAAATTTTAATTTGGCTTAATTTAAAATAAAATTAATTAAAAATTATTTGTGATATATAGTGTTATTATTAAAATAAAATTGACACCAAATATTTTTATTATTAATTATTTTTAAAAAATGATTCATCATCAATTTATTCATGAAATAATGTATTATAAATATATTTATTTCTTTGATTTGACATTTATTAGCATCAAAATTTGCAAAAATTTTAATGCTAGGTAATATTAGGATCAAAATTATTTGATGGTGATTAGCAACGAAATTTTTGTAGGTATTATCCCTTGCTAAATTAGCAAGCAATATATTCGTTGCTAAAATATCCTTGCAAAACAGCAACGAAAAATATCCTTGCTAAATTTAGCTAGGCTCAATATAGAAAGGAATGTTATTTGTTGCTAAATTCCTTGCTAATATAAATTAGCAACGAATTTTTTGATTTAGCAAGGGATTCTTCCCCTAGCTAATAAGGATTTTCCTTGTAGTGATTTCACAGAAATCTGGAGTGAATTTCAGTCCACATTTCACTGGACTTTTGTGAAATCTGGACTGAAATTCAGTTCAGTTTTCATGTGAAATCTGGACCGAAATTCAGTCCAGATTTCTGTGAAATATGGACGCACCATTGTGCTAATCTTCGAGCATTTTAATGTTAGGTACACACCATTGTGTTGCTGGAATTCATCGTGAAGGGTTGATTTGGAGCTCCAATCGTCTTGTGTTGCTGGTACACTCTTGTTCCCTGATTTTCTGTTTTAGTTTCCTTATGAGGGCCACCCCCCTTCAATTGGACGCGGTGTGTCTCCCTCGGTTCATTGCGAACCTCCGGGTCGATTGTGTCCGTCCCCGATATATTTTTTGCATTAGTAATCCGACATGCGAGTCTGGATTTAGGCATGCTGTGTGAAGCCTACCCGTGGCGGTAAGCCCGGATCGGTGATGTTTGTGATGTGCATATCGATTAGTTCTAGTCGCGCTAACGGGAATGTCCCGTCAATTTTATGCAGCGTTTTAGTTAGTGCAATGAAGAATTTTTTTCTAAAAAAGGAGCATGTCAAAGTTCGTTAGATTCTCAGGAGTTAGTTGCAATTGGTAAAAGAAGCCGCGTAGACGAGTTCAAAATTGAAGATCGACCTTCAGACCCGGGCTTAAGACTTCCTATTAACTCATACAATGCAAACATTCAAGAGTTTATACGAAGATATTATTTGCAAAAGTGTCCTTGTCAACCTCATCTAGAAAGTTTTTCCCAAACATAAATCGGAAACAAAGCTCGACGCTTTAATAAGAATTGGTTTAACGAGTTTAAAGGATGGTTAGAATACATCAAAGAAAAAGATGCAGCATTTTGCCTTTACTGTTATATTTTTCCTCAAAGGGGTTGTGAGTCTACCTTTACCACAAGAGACTTCAGAAATTGGAAAGATAAATCAGTATTGGACAGACATGTCAGAAGTCACACTACTCCACACAATGCTTCTAGAAAACTATGCGAGTCTTTGATGAATAAAAAACAGAGTATTCAAATTGCTTTTGCAAGACAAGATGAACAACAAAGTTTGGATTATTGCGCTCGTTTATACGCTTCAATAGATTGTGTTAGATTTCTTTTACGATAAGGATTGTCCTTTCGTGGTCATGATGAGACTAGAGAGTCTACCAACAGAGGAAATTTTCTTGAGCTTTTGGAGTTTCTTGCATCACATAATAATGACATCAACTCAGTTGTGTTACAAAATGCTCCTCAAAACTGTCAACTTACATCGCCTAAGATTCAAAAAGAAATAGTATCAGCAATTGCAATAGAGACAACGAATAAAATTGTTCAAGAAATTGAAGAAGACTGTTATACAATTTTAGTGGATGAATCACGTGATGTATCTACAAAAGAGCAGATGCCTGTTGTTTTACGATATATTAGTTCCAATGGCACGATCACCGAACGTCTTCTTGGGTTTGTTCATGTAGCAGATACTTCCGCGTTATCCCTTAAAGCATCTATAGATAATTTATTTATGAGATATGGTCTTAGTATTTCTAAATTACGTGGGCAGGGATATGATGGTGCTAGCAATATGAAAGGAGAGTTTAGGGGGTTAAAAGCTTTAATTTTGAATGAGAACAGTTGCACTTTCTATGTTCACTGTTTTGCACATCAAATGCAATTGGTACTGGTAGTTGTTGCAGAAAAACTTCTGATATTGTTGAACTTTTCACGCTTATTAACACAGTAATGATTGTTGTTGGTGGCTCTTGCAAACGCCGTGATTCTCTTAAAGCCTTGGAAGTTGATCGAGTTGCTACAGAGCTTGGATGTGGGGACTTGTAAAGTGGACGAGGTTGAATCAACCTTTAGAGCTCAAACGCACTGGTGACACGAGGTGGGGGTCACATTATGGCATAACTTTAAATTTTATTCGCATGTTCTCTTCTATTGTTGATGTGCTGAAGATTGTCATAGTTGATGGGGCAGATGGAAACCAAAGCGGAATGACAAGCGCACTTGTCCAAGTTATATTGACTTTCAAATCTGCATTTGTTATTCATTTGATGAAAAATATTTTGTCAAAAACAAATGAACTATCCCAAGCGTTGTAGAGGAAAGGTCAAGATATTGTAAATGCAATGCATTTCGTAAAATTATCAAAAGTATTATTATTGAAGATGAGAAATGATGAAGCCGAGTGAGACATATTTATGACCGAAGTCTCAACTTTATGTAGAAAATATGACATAGAAGTTGTTAATATGGAAGAGAAGTTTGTTTAGCAAGGTAGATCAAGACGCAATACACGCGAGATTACAAATAAACATTATTTCAGAATTGAAATTTTTAATGCAGTGCTTGATTGGATGCTAAATGAGTTAAATGATCGCTTTGATGAAGTAAACACAGAATTACTCTTATGTGTTGCTTGTCTAGACCCAAAGGATCATTTTAGTTCTTATGATAAACAAAAATTACTTCATCTTGCCGCATTATATCCATATGATTTTACGCCAATAGAGCTGCAGTTACTTGAAGGACAACTTGACATATATATTTTTGATATGCGCTCTACATCAACAGACACATTTTCTGATGTTAAAGGAATTAGTGATCTTCTGAAAAAAATGGTTGAATTAAAAAAAGATAATCACTATCAGTTAGTTTTTAGAATGTTGAAGTTGACTTGCCTCTTACCAGTTACTACAACTACTGTTGAAAGAACGTTTTCTGCAATGAAGATCATAAAGAATCGGCTGCGAAATATAATGGGGGATGAATGGATGAATGATTGTTTGGTTTCTTACATTGAAAAAGAAGTTGCTAATACTATTACAACAGAAACTATTATTTCACGTTTTCAGAGCATGTGTCAACGGAAAGTATCTTATTGAATTGTAAGTTTTTCAGATCTAAACCTTTCTTTTATTATATTGTGTTCAATTTTTGATTGTAATATTGTGTTCAATATTTTACTTACAAAAATATCTTTGCAAAAAAAAAATTCGGGGACGCTGCCCCCGAACCCCCTCTCAAGGTGCGCTACCCCCCGAATTGACAGTACTTAGATTGTGACCGTGCAACTTCAAAATCCTAGTTCCACCACTGCCTGGGGCCCACCTTTCTTTTCCCCCATCTCCAGGAAATTTCCCGCTATCTCTCTCCCCAGTTTTTTCTATCATCTTCCCCGATTTTTCCTTTTCTTATCTGAACCCGTGTGCTGCATTAGGGTTTCGGGACGTCACCGGATGCCTTTCCGACCTTCTCATACCCTAGTTACTTGAGGTCCGCGTTGCCATCCACCTTTCCGACCATCTCCTACCAGGAGTTTTGATAACGGCAGAAGACCGGAAGATCGTGAGTATGCCATTACTATTCCGCCATTACTTCCCCGTCTCCTTGCCCTCATCGTGTTTGTTCTCCCTCAAGTTTCAGATCATGCAGGAGTCACATGAGAAACCCGCCGTAGATAGTTTTGGCAATGTGAGTCTTCATTCTTTCTTCACTTTTGTGGATCTTCCTTTAATTTAAGTTCAACCCCTTCTTCGTCGATTATCATCAAAATTATAACTGTAATACACACTGGAATTTACTCCGTTAAAACTGTAATTCATTATGTTACAACTGGAATTTATTATGTTAGAACTGAAATTTATTATGTTACAACTGGATTTTATTATTTTACAACTGTAGTTCATTCTTTTCCAACTGCATTTAACATGCGAATATTTTTTCTCTGAATGACAAAAATCCGCAGTATCATGCTCTATTGTACATATTGAGGAGGAAGCATACTCCATGTACTGCGATTATGCCCATAAAACTGGATTCAGCGTACGGAAGCAAAATATTGTCTATTGCGCACATACCATATTTATTAAGGGCCGAAAGTATAGTTGCGCAAAAGATGGCCTAAAGGTTTCCAAACCGTTGAATGACGAACAACAAAAATACCGTAAATTGGATAATGACACAGATTGTTTGGCCTGCATATAGTTTAATGCAGACAAAGAAGATAAGAAATGGGAGGTTACGAAATTCGTCGAGGAACATAATTACCCACTTGCATCAGAAAATGACAAGCACCTACTGAGGTCTCATCGCAGCATATCTATTGTTCAAGCTAGCCTTCTAAAGAATATGACAGGTGTGAGTATTAGAACAACCGATGCATACAATTTCCTTGCAGATGAAGTGGGCGGTGTTGAAAATGTGGGATTTTGCAAGTCCGATGCTTATAGATTTGTCCAACGCGAAAGAAGAGCGCTAATAGATAGTGAGAATGCTATCAGCTTGTCCAAAGTATTGTAGGATAGATAATCCGAGGACAATATGTTCTCTTATGATATCCAAACTGATGAGATGAATATACTTATTAGTTTTCTTTGGATCGACGGCCATAGCAAAATTGATTACGATTGCTTCGGTGACGTTATCGTATTCGATACTACATATCGGCTGAATAAGTATAATTTGGCATGTGCACCCTTTATTGCTGTTAACCATCATTGACATAATATTTTTGTAGGTGAGGCTTTCATTGTAACGTAGACCATATAATCTTTTTGTTGGGTGTTAGAGACCTTTTAGATGTTTGTTGGAGGAAAACAACCCACCACTATATTTACAGATCAAGATCAGGCAATGGTAGTTGCCATTGAGAGAACTTTTTCCAATAGTCAGCATCGGTTGTGTCAGTGACACATCTCAAAGAAAGCTCCATCAATGGTACTAGCTTTCAATAATGTTAAAGTTGTACGATCACTTTTTTTACCATTGTATGAGTAAATGTGATTCTGTAAGCAAGGAAGACTGAAAAATTCGGCAAAAAGAGGCAACCAATTCGGCTCAGATCCTCGACATGTCCTTCCCCCAAGTCTTGTGACTCTTCCAATCCACTGGTCCCTCTACCACACTGTCTTCCATATATTTCATCACAAATATCCTATAATCGTTGCTGGTGTCCTGAGTAGGAAGCCCTTCAATGATGTGTAGTGGCCATAGTGCTATGTCTCTAGGAAGCACATCAATTGTGTCTTCTTGAAGGTACCTCATCTGCACATATGTAGTCAAGGTAATCAGAGATTGGGTGTCAAGATAATCTGCACATATGAAGTTATAACATATTTGAATAATACAACTACATATATGGTTCCGTAGGGATGTCCTGTGTGTGGGATTTGACATTGAGTCATAGAAATCCCAGTTTCGTTTTTTAAGATTGGCAACCAATAGGACCGAATGGCTAGCAAAATGGCATGTCATTACAATAACCTCAGCAGCTACAACTGACTCATGAGTGATATGCTCGACCAGTCTACGACTGATCTTGCCGTATGATTTTAAATACTGCATATAATAAGCAAAAAATAGTCAGTACTTAAGAAAAAATAGTCAGTATTTTCATGATGTATCTTTCATTACCACATGATTTGAAGATACGAACAAAAAATTGACCATGTTATTCCCATCTTTCTCTTTGAGGCTATTTAGAACGTATGCATATGCGTCCAAATGCGAGGAGCATACCCATCCAGTCCCTAGGTTATCAATCAGGCTTAATCAGTAAATAAAAATATTCCCTCTCTCAATAACAATCGAGTCCCTGAATACAAAACAAGGAGTAAAATTACATGATAATAATAGTAAAGTAAACAAAAAAATTACGTACTGATTTGGATATCGGTCCATTACGAATGTGATCATCTCCCTATCTTTGGGACAAAGTGCATCCCTACCCGGGTATATTGGCCAGTATTCCTTGTTAGCCCTCTTCTTTTGTATCCCCTTTACTGGTGTACGTCTCACCTTGCTTAGCACTATTGAAGAATCATCTTCTGTGACGCTGACCTCCTTCTCCTTCACCTCCCCTTCCTTAACTTCCTCCCCCTTCACCTCCTGATCCTTCACCCCCTCATCCTTCACCTCCTCCTCATTCACTTTCCACTCATTGGCAAGGCCTAACAGGGTCGTCAAACGATCAATTTTTTCTTAAATAAAGATTCTTAGTTGACCAACTATTACATTAACATAGGTTTTAAATCGATCTCCTTCACTGCCATCCTGTTCTTTTTTTCCTTACTCACTTCTTTCTCCTCCTTCACCTTCTTCACCTCCTTATCCTTTGTGCGAACAGAAAAAAGTAGATCGAAAATTTGGAGTAACAAAATTTTTATTATCCAAAAGGTATTTATTACAAAAGTCTGACCTCCCTTTTATAGAATGGAGGAGAGAAAATAGATTACAAATAAGCAATGCGAGACTAATAATTACAAGAACAAGTATCTATACAAGCCACATAAGCCGCGTGGTTAGACTAACCGCATGACAACTAAACTGTACAGAAGGCAACCCGACACTGTCTTCAAGTCGCCAGAGACAAGCCGCCAGACCGCCCAGTCACCAATCATCACCAACCGCCTTACACACCGCTGGAGAGAAAATGCCAGAGCGCGCAGTCTCCAAGCTGCTAGAGGCAGACCGCTCGGTCTCCAAGCCGCCAGGGGCAGACCGCTAGACTGTCCGGACACCATGCAACAACACTCCCCCTCAAGCTAGAGCATATATATCAATCATGCCTAGCTTGTTGCAGATGTGAAAAAAGGAAGTAGACACAGGCTTAGTAAAGATATCTGCTAGCTTGTTGTCGGAGGTAACGAAGGGAGTACAGATCTGTTTCTTCAAAATCTCTTCACGAATAAAATGGCAATCAACTTCAATGTGCTTTGTCTTCTCATGGAAGGCCGGATTTTAGAGATATATATAGCGGCCTTGTTGTCGCAAAACATAGGTAGAGGATGGTTGTAGACCTCTCCTAAGTCAAGCATGAGAGCTCTCAACCACATTAATTCATATGTGGTCCACACCATACTTCAATACTCAGCTTCAGAACTTGACCTGGAGACGATAGACTATTTCTTGCTCTTCCAGCTCACAAGGTTTCCCCCCACAAATGTACAAAAGCCCGATGTGGACTTGCGATCTTCTTTGTCATCAGCATAGCTTGAATCCGAGTATGTTTCAACCTTCAAGTGACCATTCTTTTGAAATAATAATCCTTTACCTGGCTCCACTTTAATATATTCCAATATCCTCAGTGCAAACTGCAGATGACACTCCCTAAAGATAAATAAGTTTACCGACCAAACGCCTGTACCTCGTAGTATCTGATAGAGGAGGCGAGTCATCTGTCCAGGTTTTATCTTCTCCAATAGTCATGGGGCATTGGGCAGGTTTAGCACCAGTCAACCCTATCTCTTTAAGAAGATCAAGAGCATACTTCCGTTGAGATAGAACCAAGGAGTTGACCTTTCGAGAGATTTATATCCCCAGAAAGTATCTTGGGGAACCCATATCCTTTGCGACAAGGTGTTGACAGAGATGTTTCTTCGTCAAGGCTATCCCAGCTTGGTCATCTCCAATGAGAATGATATCATCCACATATACGACAAGAACCACCAGACCTAGGGAGGCTTTACGAACGAACAATGAGTGATCGACCGAACTCCAGGTAAAACCCACGACCGCCACAATGCCACTAAACTTGTCAAACCAAGCCCATGGGCTTTGCTTTAGGCCATAGATGACCTTCTTTAGCCTACATACCTGAGTCTCCCCCTGAGTAACATACCCAGGAGGTTGCTCCATATAGACATCTTCCTGAAGATCACCGTAGAGAAAGACATTTTTGACATCCAGTTGGGAAATTGGCCAATCCCTGTTGACGGCCACAGAGAGGAGAACTCGAATAGTGCTGAGATAGACAACATGAGAGAAGGTGTCAAAATAATCAGTATCATATGTCTGAGTGAAGTCTTTGGCGAAAAGGCGTACCTTGTAACGATCCACACTACCGTCTGGACGGAACTTCACAACAAAGGCCCACCAACAGCCAACTACATCGGCGCCCAACAGTGGCGGAATGAGGGTCCATGTAACCCGCTCAGTGAGGGTGACAATTTCGTCATCCATAACCACCTTCCAATGAGGAATAACAAGAGCTTCCTGGTAGGTGCGGGGAGTGGCAGTGGCAGAGATCGCCAATACAAAAGTCCCGCGAGAAGGAGTAAAGCGATCATAGGAAACAACAGCATCTAGCGAGTGCTGGGTACATGTCTGCACCCCTTTGTAAAGAGCAATGGGAAGATCCAGGTCGACGTGTTCCTCAGTTTTAGGGGCATCCGTGGCGGAGAGACCTGGCCCGGGAGTAGAGAGGCGGCTGTGGAGAGGAGGGAGATATCTTAGGAGGTGTACACGGTGGAGGAGATGGTGGAGACGGTAGAGGTGGAGGAATCTCGACATGTGTAGATGGGACAAAAGGGGTGATTTGAGAAGTAGGAACATCATGAGGAGAAGAGGAGTCGTGAGAGAAGTAGGATGCATTTTTAAAAAAAAGGTGATGTTCACAGAGACGAACTGCTTGCGGGCAACTGGGTCAAACCAACAATAACGTTTCTGAGTGGTAGAGTACCCCAGAAAGACACATTTGGTGGCCCGTAGTGAGAGTTTGTCACAAGTGGTTGAGGGAGAGTGCACAAAGGCTATGCACCCAAAGATACACAGAGGGTGAGGAAACAGATCCTTGCCCGGATAGAGAATGGAGAATAAGGTTTTGCCAGGGAGAACCGTGGAGGGAATGCGATTGAAAATATAGTAGAAGATGAGAACAACATAGCCCCAATAGGAGCGAGGAACCTGCATTTGTGTCAGTAGAGTGCGCACGACATCAAGGAGGTTACAGTTTTTGCGTTCTGCTACGCCATTTTGCTGTGAGGTATAGACACAGCTAGTTTGATGAACAATACCATGTTGCATACAAAAAAAAGAAAATCATGACTAAGATATTCTTTTGCATTATCAGAGCGAAAGATTTTAACATAGACATCAAATTGATTATTAATCATAAAATAAAAAGATGCTCATACATTGAATAATTCAGAGCGATCTTTTAAGAGATACACCTACGTACAGCGGGAGAAATCATCAATAAAAGTTACAAAATATGAACTACCCGACCTATGGTAAGGGTAGAAGAAGAACCCCAAATATTGGAGTGAACTAGATCAAACGGTCAGGAAGATCCATGACCTTGCTTTTGTGGGAAGGAGGAGCGGTGATGCTTGCCAAGATGGCATGCATCACAGTTATGAGGAGGACTCAGCGGAGGACGGTGGGGCAGAAGCTGACAAAGAAGTCGTGGAGGAGCATGACCAAGACAAAGATGCCACTGGAGAAGATCAGTAGAAGAGGAGGAGAAGGCGGACGGCGCAGAAACGTTATCGAGGAAGTAGAGGCCGCCGCTCTCAGTCCCAGTAGCAGTCGTCCGTTGGGAGCCTGGATCCTAAAAAAGACAAGAAGTATGAGTGAATGTGACATAACACTGTAGTTTCTTGCACAGAGAAGTAACAGATAATAAATTGCAAGAGAACTTGGGTACGTAGAGGGTATCCGCCAAGCGAAGAGATGAAGTGTCTTGAACCACTCCCGTTTCATTGACCATTAAGGGAGAGTCGTCCACAATAAAGACCGGGGGCAACCAATCATGCTTTTCTAAGAGAGAAAAACACTAAGGATCGTCGGTCATGTGATTGGTTGCACCGGAGTCGATCAGCCATTTACCTTTAGTAGCGACGTGGGCACTATCTGAAGACGTGACCACCGCGGCGGACTGCTTCGAAGAGGAGGTGGAAGCGTCCCCAGTTGGTCGAAGATAAGGATGCTTCTTAAAGCAGTGATCAACCGTATGGCCGGTGCAGCCACTGTGAGGGCAGAGAAAACAGGAAGCACCGCGTTCGGCGGATTGGTGGCTGCGGCCACCATAGCCACTCCGCCGAGTTTGGTGAACGTAGTTGTCTGGTTGAGGAGGAGAGGATAACAACAAAAGTTGTAGTAGTGAGGTAACCACGACGATGCAGGCAGCAGTGACATCCACGGTGGGAGACTCCGCCTCGCGAAGGATTTATTGACGGATCATGTCATAAGACTCAGGAAGTCGCAGAAGATAGCACACTACCAGAAGCTCTAGGAAGTGCTTGTGTTGCTCTGCCAGATCCACAGAGAAGGGGCGATTCTGGAGAATTTTGGCTCCGAGAGCCTGTACTTGTTGGTAAGCAGCAGCAGGAAACATGGAGGGACGGGCAAAGAGGTCTGCATAAAAAGTATAGACGTGAGACGTCTGAGCCCTCTTGGAGTAGAGAGCGACAAGATGAAGCCAAGCAGCCTTGACCGTTTCATCATGACAGATGACGGGTAGGCATTCATCAGAAATACTGTTAGCTAGCCATGTGCGAACAAGAGCGTCACTGACATCCCAATCATCAAAGAGAGCGGAGTCTGGAGGAGGAGTGTCATCGATGAGATGTTGGCGTTTGCATTGTGAGCGGAGAACGAAGGTGAAGGAGACACTACAGTCCGGGTAGCTGAGACCGATAAGTTTGGAAATGGTGTCAAGGTTTCCCGAAGGAGTAGGAGTAGGAGGAGCGTCAACGAGAGTAGTGGTGGTAGAGATATCAGAGTTGCCATAGAAGAGAGCAGAGAGCAGCGAGAAGAACAAGTCGTGGCTAGAAGGAGAGGTCACGACGAGAAAGTGCAGGGCACAGCTAGACACACTGGTCGCGGTGAGAAAAGGAGGGCGCGACGACTAGACACAGGTCGCGACAAGAAGAACAGGTCGCGACGACTTAAGAACAGGTCGCAGTGATAAGAACAGATCGTGGCGAGAATAAAAGCCAATCAGAGAGGTCGCGCACACAAAGGGCAATGATAAGGATGAGAAAGAAACCGCTCGAACAAGGCGCAACCAGGCGGAAGAGACAAGTCGCAAAGACAGGTAGCAAGAAGAAGGATCAAGCCGCACGGACAGGTCGCGCAGACAGAGGAAGCTCACAGAATCAGGAGGAAAAGATCGAGTCCCTCTGATACCATGTGCGAACAGAATAAAGTAGATCGAAAATTTGGAGTAACAAAATTTTTATTATCCAAAAAGGTATCTATTACAAAGGTATGACCTCCCTTTTATAGAAAGAAGGAGAGAAGAGAGATTACAAATAAGCAATGTGAGACTAATAATTACAGGAACAAGCATCTTTACAAGGCGCATAAGCCGCGTGGTTAGACTAACCGCACGAAAACTACACTGTGCAGAAGACAACCCGACAATGTCTTCATGTCGCCATAGATAAGCCGCCAGACCGCCCGGTCACCAATCAACACCAACCGCCTAGCACACCGCTAGAGAGAAAATGCCAGACTGCGCGGTCTCCAAGCTGCTAAAGGCAGACCGCCGGACCGCCCGGTCTCCAAGCCATTAGGGGCAGACCGCTCGGACACCATGCAACAACATCCTTCTACTCTTTCTTTTCATTCTCTTCCTTCTCTTCCTTCACTTTCTTATTTATATCCTTTTTGTCCCCTCTTAACCTCTTCTTATCCTTCTTCAGCTTATGCTGCTCCATTTTCTCCTCTTTCTCCCTCTCCTCCTTCTTCACACTTCTCCTCTCCTTCTCTTCCTTAAAGCTTGATGAGTCTTCCTCTCTTTCTCCTCCTAGCAAGTCTTGCTCATCAACCGATATATAAACAAGAGACTTCCGAACCTGTATGCAAACAAGCACATCATGTTATATATTCATGAAATAATTAATCCAACAAATAACGATGTACTAATTACAGCATCGGGCTTTGACAGCTGGGTTCAGAGTCTTGAACAATGCAAGGCGCTAAAGGTAAGATGGGAGGACCATCAGTGCAATCGGGGAGTGGCCATTTCTTTGCATGTCGATGCTATAGAGGTATGCTCCAAAAACCATACCTGCGACATGATATGAAATAGCTATAAGAAATTAATAAAACAATAATGTTATGACAACTACAAGCTGTACGTGCTCTTGTTTACCACTAGAATAACGGAGCACCCCTCAAGGTAGCCTAGATTTTTCATCTCCTCCCCAATAGTAATCTGCCTCATAGAAGCAAAATGGGAGTGGAGATAGGTGTGTATGGCCTTCAACCAGTTCAGTGCCGTAAAATCCTCCAACCCTTTGAAGTCCAAAAGGCAGGTTGGTACTTTGAGTCCTTCCAATGGGAAGAAGAAAACTGTCAAAACATATCTAATAAGACCATTTATTCTCCTTGACTCTAGGGTTGGTGAACTATCCTTTACTGTGAGGTCAGCTTGCTCTTGCACGAACTCCTTATGCTTGTGGTTAGACAAGGGAATTCTCTCGAATTAAAATTCTCTTCCCCGGTTTGGAAGACCCAATATGAGTGCAACATGATTCACATTAAATTTCACATAAAACTTACAAAAGAGAAAAACATTCCTCTTGGCAGAGTAAGACCTAATAATATAATATAATAGAGGAATATTTTGTTGAATAGTGGCATGCTAAACAATTGTAGAATTCCTATCTCAGTAGAGTCTCTTTGGAGTTTTTGGAGAGTACATCCAACAAAGATTTGGCATTCTCTTTGAATGTCTTAATAACACATCTACTATATAAATAACTAGAATATCTGACATCTGCGATTGGGAATGTAATTGGAATACAAACAAGAGCAGTTGGAATTAAAAACCTAGTAACTGCAACTACAAGAGCAAGTGAAATGTAACTACAACTGGAATTAAACTGGAAGATAACTACAGAGCAACTACAATAATGGTGGATACTATAAAAGAAACTACAACTGGAATGGAACTGAAAATCAATATATTATACCTTGAAGGAGTAGTAATGACAACCTATGGTAATGAACGTGCTCCAGTTGGAACTGAAAACCCGTTGGATCTGAAGACCAATTTTTTCGGTAATGGTGGAAATGAAATAGGAAGCACTGATTTTTCCGCCTGAATTAACTCGTTGGGGCGAGTGTGGTGGAGTAGTAACGGAGACCTCCGGTTGCTTCCGCCGTGAAGGAGGAGACCTCCGGTTGCTGGATTTCCGTCGTAACCCTAAGAATGCACAACGAAACGAGAGAGACGAGGAAGGGGGAGAAAAAATTCAAAATAAAATTTTCGGGAGATGGGGGGGGGGGGGGGGAAGAAAGGTGTGCGCCCCCCAGGAGTTAAGAGCTATTTATTTGGGCACGGGAGCATGGTATAAGCTTGAACTGAAAATTTTCCCCCTGCATCTGGCCGCGATTTTGTTCCTGATTTCCCGGATCTTTGAAGTGTTTTTATCAATACGTCATCGAGCTGTTCTCCAATAGGATTGAAAACAACCTCAATCTTCTTTCGTTCGACGAGTTCTCTGATGAAGTGGTAGCGCATATGGATGTGTGTGTTTGCTACGATTGCAAAACTTAGGGTTTTAGTCTTTCGTTCGCAGTGGTACTAAGAGAAATGACGGAATGAAAGCCCAAATCTCCCTTTCTAAAAAATTAAATTTCAATTTTATATTTTTTTAATGAAAAAGGGTTTTATATTTTTGTGAAAAAGTATTTTAAAAAATAAAAGAAATAAAAAGGCAGAAAAAATATATATATTTTTGCTAAATAGAATGGTAAACTAATGCAAAGTACTCCCCCCCCCCCCAATTTAAAAGAAAACATTCTCCCCAATATTTTAAATAAAAATGCAAGTAAAGAAAAGGGAACTTCTCTAAAGAGAGTCCAAATCAACACGAAGTTCACCTAAAAGATAATATAGTGAAGCAAAACACACGACATAATTTTTTCATTAAAAAGGGAAAAAAGAAAAAAACATGAGAATTCTAAAAAATAGATAAGACAATACGAGATACAAATATAAAAGAGATCTCAAAGGAAAGCCTAGTCCTCATTGTTATCGTCTCCATGGTGCTTATAGTAGCCCCGCAGCTCCGCAAACTCCCGCGTCATGCGCTCCATAGAGGTAGTTTGGCGATGCTCCAATGCGATAAATCGGTCGTCAACACACTCAAAGCGAGCGTCAAAATGATTCCGCATCTGATCGAGCTGAGTGTGAATCTGCCCAAATTGATGATCCCAATAAGTGGAAGGACCAGGAGCTGGAGTTGAAAGTTGCAAGGGTGGTGGAATCTGTGGAGATGAAGGAGCATCACCAAGACCGGCTCCAAGGTCTAAATCAAAAACTCATTTGGCCTCACCTTCTCGACGGCATGCTAAACCAAGAGCCTGGAGGTTTGGGAATGCAAGGGGGATTGGCATCTGAACGTAGTGCAGTCGCGAAAGAGCGTCCCAAACCCCCATCCATTTTGTGAGATGCATGATAAAATTCCTGACGTGGACTGCTCCCAACCTTGCATTTTTTTTGGCTTGATGCCAAAAGAAAAGTGCAAGCTCTATACCAAGGTAGTGGAACTTGATGGACAATATTATATAAGTATAATAGGTCGTGTCTAGTCACCAAGCTATGGTTGTCGTCGCAACCAGAGATGGTGAAGGTAAAGAGGTTGTGTAGGATGCGAGAGCAGGGGAGATGAGGTGGCTATCTTCGGATTTATTTGGGGGTATAAGGGACAAGGTCATCACTGATTTCCAACCAAAAGTTCTGGAGATTGAAGTCTTGGGGAAATTCAGAACGAAGATCAACGTAGGTAGGAGAAAGGGTGAAGGCCTCATCGCAGAAATCTACGAGGACATTGAACTGATGGATCGAAAGCTCATGCGAGACACCTCCCATCTGAAACGTCATGAACATGCCAACATGACCACAACAAAGCTCGCGGGAGGAGAGAAACTCAACCGTGAGTTCGACGAAGGCAGGTTTAGCAATAGCGAAGAAGGCATTACATCCAGGGGTGGACAGAAATCCTTGCACCAATCCTGTTGCGTCGAAAGCAACAAGTACTCTCCAGTCAAGGATGTGAAAAATGTTGAATGGCTTCCCGCTCAGGCAAGTGCTCGTGTTTCTTGGGAAGAGTTATGGAAAGTGAGCATAGCTTCCGTCGCGACGGAATCCGCGTGGTGCTCAGAGGATGAGGCGATGGAGAGGGATTGATGATGAGTCATGGTGGAGTATGAGAAAAGGTTAGAAAATGTGGGAGGAAAAGGGAGAGTTTTCGGCCAAGGAAGGAGATGAGAGAAGGCTGGGATTTGGGTGTGGAGAAAAGGGGGAGAAATTTCCTATGTATGGGAAATTTTCTTGGGTCATGCCCACTAGTCACCTCCGCGACTGGGGTGTGTAACTTTAATGAGTGGTTCGGTGCGCCCCTCGGGAGAAGACACTAGAATTAATGCATTTTGTTTGTTTTGCAGGCCATGCCCCACGGTCATGTCTGTGACCGAGGGGCATGTATCTTATATTAAAAAGAAAATGGGGTAATCCGAGGCATGACCCGGTCAACGCTTTGGAGTCCCTAGCCACGCATCAGAGTCACGCCCCGGGGCGTGACTCTGGGGAGCGTCGAGCAGTAATAATTGCCTTTAAG
The DNA here is from genome assembly GCA_039583875.1 of Platanthera guangdongensis. NCBI lineage: Eukaryota > Viridiplantae > Streptophyta > Magnoliopsida > Asparagales > Orchidaceae > Platanthera > Platanthera guangdongensis. The sequence continues at coordinate 121,056,941 of CM077159.1, read as the reverse complement.
AAACAATTTCGGGGTGGTCACGTCGGGTGGTCATGCCCAATGATACTTGGTCACGCCCCGTGACCAAGTTCACTCCCGAATTTTTTTATAAATAAACTTTTTTTTCTATTTTTTTATATTTTTTAACGTCAGAATTGGGAGGGTCCGTTCCGGTCATGCCCGTGACCAATGAAGGACACACACATGATTGTGACAGAAAATGGAGAGAGATTCTACTTCTCAAAAACTATGCTCGAAAGTCTGAATTCCGGGTCGTGCACGCCTGTCGGTCGTGCCCGTGACCGGGGCGTGTGAAAATTAAGTTGCAAATTTTCTTTTTTTTATTAGAAACGAAAACAAACTAAAAATTGCTGACTTGTAGTGCGAAACAAACACTTGATGCCCACGTACAGTCAACCGTTGTTCGTCGAATCATTCTTCAAACCCGCAACATCTCGGAATAAAATTAAAAATAAAAACAACAAGATAAATATGGGTTGTCTCCCAAGCGATTTGCTTTTGGTCTGTGAGCTCGACCATAGTGGTGTGTCAGTTAAGGATTAGGGAGGAGCATTTCCTCCATGTGTTCATTAAGATTATCATCGGAGAAAAAAAAATTTAAGCTGGTGAGCACTCACCGTAAATTCGCCTTTTTCTGAATGAGAGATTAGCACGGTCTCGTAGGGCCAAACCACCTTGACAACAAAGGGGCTAGACGATCGGGACTTAAGCTTACCCGGAAAAAGACGATGTGAATTATAAAGGAGGATTTGTTCTCCCGGTTTGAAGGATTTTGGGTGCTTTAGTTTCTTATCGTGATATGCCTTTGTGCAATCCTTATATAATTTGTTATTTTCATAAGCAAATGAGTGTCATTCATCGAGCTCGTTAAGTTAGAACTTGCAGAGCTCGGAGGATAAATTCTCATCTAAATTAAGATTACCCATAAATCAAAATCTCTATTTTTAAAAACTTAAGTGCATGAGTGTTGTTAATGTTCCAAAAGGCGCGGTGCTCTAGCTTGACCGATAAATTCTCATCGTGATATGCCTTTGTGCAAACCTAAGGGTGGAGAGAGTTATTGTTGATTCCATTGATCGCAATGTCATAGATTTGAAGGTCGACGGGACAATGGTATACACATGATTGTATCTGATGTATGCTTTATGTTCAATGTATTTGGGTTGTTCTTTGTTACATTGATTAGACAGGTAGTTTGAGTCACAATGATAGATGGACTCAAAACAGAATGCTGACAAAGCAAAAATCTGGATATGTCCCGAAGCGTTGAGTGAAGGCAGTTCACTCAACGCCAAGAGGCTATAAGCGTTGATAGAAGGTCAAACAGTAAAAGCCTCAGGGTTGTTGTCTGGAAATCTGTCTAAGGATAGAAGCGTTGAGTGAAGACAGTTAACTCAACGCCTACTCATCTGAAAATCAGCTTAAGTACAAAAGCGTTGAGTTAAGACAAGCCACTCAATGCCTCATCAAGAAATCTGTCCAAAGACAGAAGCGTTGAGTGAAGACAGGTCACTCAATGCCTACTCATCAAAGATTCATGCCAAGCATTGAAGCATTGAGTGAGGACATGCCACTCAACACCTCATCAAGAAGACAGTCAGAAGCTTGAAGCGTTGAGTGAAGAAGCTACTCTCGATGCCTTCATGCAGTGAAATTTCAGCTAAGTCCAAAAGAGTTGAGTGACGAAGAATCACTCGACGCCTCAAGTTGCAGAATTCTGCTAAGTGTTTCTGCGTTGAGTGACAAGACTTCACTCAACGCCTATGCATTATCTTAATTCAGCGAAGTCCACAAGTACTAACTCATGATGATGTCATCGGAAATTTAAATGGTGGGGGATCAACACGCTAGATGACAAAAGGTATCGTATGCCTTTAGTACATCATTAAATGCAAAAGTTATGTTGCAGTTGCTTATTCTGGTAGTCCTCATTGCGCATAGAACTGTTGAGCGGCGGGATACAAAAGCAGAGTCCCGAAAAATTAAAGATAACTTTTTTTAGAAAAGTGACGGGTCATCTTCTTCCTCTCGAAAAAAGTTAAATCTTACGAAGAACTTGCTCAAAAAGTCAGTCTATGAATCATAGATAGAGTTTGTTGTTGAAGAAATATTTCACTGAAGATTAAATCAATTTTCAACAGCAAGGTCAAAAAAGTTTCTTTCTGAGTAAGAAGTAACAACACTCTGCAGTAACTTCTCAGCACTAGCAGAACAACCTTGAAGATCAATTCCTGGTGTTGAAAGAAGAAAGAGTTGGGTTTACTCAGTTTGACAAGCAGGCTCATAAAGCACTTTCTCTGGACCAAGTCTGTAAAATCCCTCTTATCGGGAATTGAGCACAGACGAGGAGAGATTTTATGCCCAGGACAGTCGTCTTACAATGACACTAACTACGGGTTAGTTGCAGAACGAAGTAAAACAAGCCCACATATCACAACAAAGATATATAAATATCTATTAAGGTTCATATGAGATAATAAAAGAGTACAAGAAAAGGGGCTTATGCCCGGTACATAAACATCATAAAATATCACTCTCTCTCTCAACTAATAACACTGAAGCTAAACTATATGATCATCAATCTGACGCCATATAGTAATAGTGGTAGTGCGTGACTCCAGCTCCTCAGATCCTGGTGTCTCAATCTCAGTCTCTGACCGGTCAAACTGCAGCGGCGTCTCCAAGTGTCCCTAAAATGATGTAGTCAAACGACCGTCAGTCAAACTAGAGTAAGTTGCTTCGTCCCCGCCTCACCCCCGCGACTCCTAGGCACCGCACGGGAGGAAGAAAGCGGAGGACCAATAGTAGCAGAATGTACAAACAGGTAATAGTGGTATATATATAATTCTCTAGTAGTTCTATATCACTATGAGCGGTAAAGAAGATCAACAACTAGCACAGTATAAAGGTACAGTAAGAGGAGCTAAGTAAAACTAGTAAAGTAAAGTAACTACACTACCATCATAGAAGCGTACCCTAACTTATATGAATGCCCATACAAACATATAAGTTAAGATTTCTAAAATAGTAACTCATCATATAAAAGAGTTCATACTAATTTATATGATGAGGATCTGCAAGTGTGTATGTTATGCCATATTATGCAATGCAATGATTATATAACTCACACACACAACTATGTGCACAGACCTTTCATGCATCCCCACTTTTTGGAGGTGGTCAACCTCTCAGGTACTAACCATAGTGGCTCACAATGGTAGTGGACTGTGTGTCTCCACTCCTAGGAGAGCAGGCACACTACTAGGACTAGACCTCTCGTATGCTTCAACACTAAGAACACAACAGTAGAGCCCCTGCGTACTCTTGTCGGCGACTACCAGTCTTCCATAGTCGGGTGTGCTCTTAGGGGACATAGTCTTCCAGACCTCGGTATAGACATCCTACCGGTCTCCCCAAATATCTACACTCCGCACCAAAGTCCTCGTACTTTCGTCGGTGTGCCGACTGGAATAGTATTGAGTGACCCACCATATAAACACAAATCAGGTATAACAATACTCTCCCGAGCCTTCAGCTCGCAGGACCAACCCATCATGATATCGGTCAACAACCCAAGTCACCTGCTCGTAGGACCAACAAGCCCTATATCATTACAACCCACACATGGGTAAGATCGCTATAACATTCCTTAATCCTATCAGACTACTCTTGTCTAACTTCCGGATTACTTAGCGATTTATGGTTAACCCTGGACTTCCCGAGGTATACCCTGTGAAAGGCTCGCAGCGGTACTAGGAACTATGATGGGCTGAAGCTCATCGTTCGCTTTCTCAAGGCACTTAGTAATGTTATGCTACCCTTAACCAAATTCACTCACAGGGTTACTAAGTGTGTGTGATCTCTCCAAAACAACAACTGCTGAAAACGCTAATTTTCCAAAATTGTAAAATATGGACTATAGGATCTTGTATGTGTGTATGAATAGAAATCCTCCAAATACTTGACCCTAGGACCTAAGATTATTTCTTTAGATCTATCATGACATCTTAGACCTAATTCCAGAGATTTATAATTTTCCTAAAATAATCAGCAATTATTATAATTTTTCCAAATTATTGTTAAATGTGATTTTGAACATGAAGTGTCACTTTTTTTTATCAAACCAGCAATATAAAATTATCCTAACATCATCTTGAGTAATAATGGCTCTAGACCAAATTTCACATCATTTCAATAATATTTGATATTTAATTTCTAATTATAAAAATCTGATCTACTGGGTCATGTTACATATGAAGTACTATAAATATTTATCAAATAATTTCATAAACATTACTGGAGGTTACAAATGGTAAGTAATTATTTATTCCTAAAATTTATAATTTTATAGCTCAATTTGAGCACAATTATCTCAATAATATATAAAGACAAAAATGATAATTATAACTGCAACCCTAAGATTCGGAATTTCAAAAATTCCAACTAATTTATCTGGTGTTTATAATACTAAATCATTACTATTGGCAAGGTTTCATAATTTTTGCAACTATTTAATCACCATAATTTCACTAATACAGTTGCGTAACAAAAATACTAATTAATTCATTTGCTAAGCAAATCAACTCCAAATGTTCTAAAATTCATGAGGAGGTGTACTTTCACTAAATAATTGCATGTATAAAATTTCACTGGATTTGACCAAGTCAATCTTGCTAAATTCACAAGATACACCTTTTGGCTAAATGCTCACCACATCACATATAACATGACAACTTACAAGTGAGTTTCACCAACCTACATGGGTCCAAAGGATCTGAAATTTTTACCAGGGCCTTATACCTCCCTACAGAACCTCTCACCAAAAATTAGGATTAAAGTAATTATTATTCCTCAAAATATTCCATTTATATAAAAAATCACATTTTTCCTAAAACCATAAGAAAATATTTTCCGCAATTCCCATTTTTAGACTGTAGGTGTATCTATGGAATATTCTTATATGCCCTAAATTTTAAGTCAATCCTCTTAGCCAATTAAAAGTTATTAAGGAAATAGTCACTGTCCTACCCTAAGGACCAGTCCCACAAGAATTGACCTACAGGGAGCTACATTGCATCAAATGACCCGATTTCAATTTCTAATTAAAGTAGACTCACAAAACTATTTTTTTCATGTTGCAGCCCCTATGGGTCTCATTTTTCTTATTCAAAATTGTTGGAGCTTGAGAAAACCGGGCAGTCTTGTTTCTAACCGCAGCAAGAGAGTTGATGCTAGCCGCAACGGTCTGAATGGTGTCGCAGTGGTCTGGCTAAAACCGCAGCAACAGACAGATGGTTAACCGCAACTACGGTCTGATGGCAACCTGCGGTTACAGTCTGATAGCTTACAGGTGTTGCAGTCTAGTGGATAGCCGCAACTGCGGTCTGGTGTTAACCCGTAGTTGCAGTCTGGCGGCTTGTTTCAGCGATCTACCCTGGTTGATTGGAGATTTTGCTAGAAACTGGTGGTTGTTCTTTTGTTTGTTGTATAGTGGGTTGTTTGACAATGTCAAATCACGTAGACTGCCCGACTGGTATTTAGTCCCCATCGTATGTTCTATTCTCTCACCTCCCCCGATTTCTATAAATAAGGGGGCATACCTATGTAATCTTTATCTTTTTGGTACAATAAAATTTGCATTTTATTTAGCTCTTTGTCCATTTTCACCTGGTCTCAGAGCGAACCGATCTTTTTCTCCAATCAGATCGCGGTTTGTTTGTTTAACCGCTCGACCGCTTCTACTAGCTTCGTCTGACTTCTTCCGGTTTGTTCGGTTTCTTTCCCTTGAATTGCCTCCCTTCCCTCCTTTTATTCTCGTTGTGCTTGCATCTTACTTCCTTCAGGGCTTTTCTGTAAGCCCAGCTTTCTTTGCAACCGTGCTTCTTTGCAGCTTGATGTGTTCATGCAGTTCCTTTTCTCGGTTGCGAGTTCCGCCTTTTGGTCGTGGCTTCTTCTTTGTCGCTGGTGCGTTGTCACCTTGACCGGGAGGACTCTTTTGTCTCTCTTTCTTCTTCTTTGCTTGTGCTCTGATTGTGCGGCCTTCTCTCTCTACCTTGCTCTTTCTTCCTTGCGGCTTCTTGCTGTGCGACTTGTTAGTAGCCTTCTTTGCTGTTGTTCGTGCGGTTTGTTCGCGCGACTTGTCTGTTCTCGCATTCCTCTCTCCTTCTCTTCTCGCGCAAGTTGTTACCTCTAATCGCGTGGTCTCTTTTTGCTTTGCTCCTGTTTGGTGTCTACTTCTCTGTATTCTGTTTTTGACTTGCCTCTAAAACCGTGCGGGTTGTAGTCATTTTCTATGGCCATCCCATTTTCCTCTTCTTTTCTCGCTACTTCTATTGCTGCTAGTTGGCCACTAATTGAAGGTGGCTCATTGATTCTGGTGCTACTAATCATATGATGGGGAATTCTCGTCTTTTCTATTGTCTTTATCAGAGTAATTGTTTGCCTCCGGTTCTTATTGCGGATGGTTCCCCGTCTCCGGTTAGTAGGTCAAGCACGGTGCATGTTACTCCCTCTCTTGAGCGTCAGGACACTCTTTATGCTGCGAGTTTTCCATGCAATCTTCTTTTTGTTACTGCTCTCTGCAAACCGATGAAATGTGAAGTTGTTTTTACTGCTTCTACCTTTGTATTTCGGGTCCCTCACTCCCAGGAGACGATTGCTACTGGAACAGCAAGCAGTGGGTTGTTCTACCTTAATACTGCTTCGGCTTTCTCATCTTCCTCTTTACTTCAGTGGCATGTTCGCCTTGTGCATCCTCCTCCTCGAATTCTTTTTCAGCTTCTACCTAATTTACCTCAGGAGGATTTTACCCTTAATTGTGTGGCATGTCAATTTGGCAAACATCATCGCTCTACTTTTCCCGCTAAAAATGGCTGCAGTTCTTCTCGACCTTTGATCTTGTCCATTTAGATGATTGGGGTCCTACTCCCCTTCTGACTGTTGGGAGAGGTAGCATATATTTTGTTACCTTTATTGATGATTTCTTTCAGTGTACATGGTTATACTTGTTACATGACCACTCTGAAATATTTTCTATTTTCTCTATATTCTATAATGAGATTCGTACACAATTTGAAACTCTCATTAAAATTTTTCGCACTGATAATGCTAAGGAGTATCTTAGTCATCAATTCTCATCATTCTTTTTGGATCATGGCATTGTCCATCAAATAATTTTTCCTTACACTTTTCAACAGAATGGCATTGCTGAACATAAAAACCGTCATCTGCTGCATGTGGCTCGTAGCCTTTTTACTCTTATGCATGTTCCCCGGTCTTATTGGGTTCATATCATTCTTCTCTCTTGTTTTCTCATTAATCGAGTTCCATCTTTGGTTCTCGGTGGTAAGACTCCATTTTCTATCTTGTATCCTGATAAGAATATGTTCCCTCTATCTCCTCGTGTCTTTGGATGTACAACGTTTGTTCCCTCACTAGCTTCTGGTCGTGATAAACTTTCTTCTCATTCTGTAAAGTGCATCTTTCTGGATTATTGCCCGACACAAAAAGGATACCTCTGTTTTGATCCTGTTCTCAGGAAACAATATGTTTCAGCAGATGTTACCTTCTTTGAGGATCTTCCGTTCTTTTCTTCTCCATCTATTCTTCATTCTTCTACCGATTCTACTTCTTCTCCTCTTGTGTCTGTGCCTCTTCTAGAGCCAACACCTATTCTTTCTCCCTTAATTTCTGATTCTCCTACTGTGTTTGAAACATCTCCTGAGCTGCTGTCACCAACTCCTGGGCCAGCTATCCCTTTTTCGGATGGTACTGATACTATACACCGAACAGACCTTGATCTTCCTATTATTCTTCAAAAAGGTGTTCGGTCATGCACTCGACATCGTCTTCATAATGTGGTTTCTTATGTGCGGTTATTTCCTTTATTGCAGAGCTTTGCTTTAGATCTATCGACAAATGTTGTTCCAGCTTCCTATAGAGATGCTCTTCTTATTCCTCATTAGAAGGATGCTATGGATGACAAGATGAACAATCTCACTGAATAGGGTACTTGAACTCTTGTTCCAACCACTCCAGGAGCTGATGTGGTTGGCTGTCGTTGGGTCATTGTCATCAAATTTCTTCCTAATGGTTCTATTGATAATTACAAGGCTCGACTTATTGCCAAAGGGTTTACGTAAACCTATGGTGTGGATTTTTTTGATACCTTCTCTCCGGTTGCTCGGATTACTACAATCCGTGTGCTATTTTTGGTGGTTGTGAACATACACTGGGAGATGTCTCACTTAGATGTGAAGAATTCTTTTCTTTATGATGATTTACAGGAAACTGTATATATGGAGCAACCTCCTGAGTATGTTGCTCCGGGGGAGTCTCAGGTCTGTAAACTGCGAAAGGCGATCTATGGTCTTAAGAAAAGTCCCAGAGCCTTGTTTGATAAGTTTAATGAAGTTATTTCTATGATTTGGTTTTCTCGAAGTGTTGCAAATCATTCTTTGTTCATCGGCAAAACCTCGGTTGGTCTTGTTATTCTTACGGTTTATGTGGACGACATTCTTTTTATAGGGGATGATAGAAATAATATTGACATGACAAAGAAGCATCTTCTTCAGCATTTTGTTACCAAGGATATGGGAACTCCTAAGTACTTTATGGGGATTGAGATATCTCAGAAGTCTGGTTCTATTATTCTTTCACAGCGGAAGTATGCACTAGATCTCTTGAAAGAGATAGACGTTCTTGGGGCTAAAGCCGCTCGGACTCCTATGGCTGTCAAAGATGACAAATGTTGGAGTGAAAATTCTCCTATTCTTGAAGATCTTACCAGATACAGGCATCTTGTGGGAAGCTCATTTATCTGACAGTCACAAGACCAGATATTTGTTATGCAATGGGGAAAGTGAGCCAGTTTATGCAAGCACCCAGAGAATGTCATCTGCATTCTGCTCTAAAGATTTTAGAGTATGTAAAAGGTGCACGAGGAAAAGGGCTATTGTTTTGGAAGAGAGGACATTTGAAGGTTGAGGCCTATTCTGATGCTAGCTATGTAGATGATAAGGAAGATATAAGATCTACATCTGGTTTCTGCATTTTCGTTGGAGGTAATCTTGCCAGCTGGAAGAGCAAGAAACATGTTGTAGTTGCCAGATCAAGTGCAGGAGCTGAATATAGGAGCATGACTCAAACTGCTTGCGAGTTGAAGTGGCTTTAGACACTCTTACTTGATTTGAGAGAGTTTTATGATCATCCCCTACCAATGTTTTGTGACAATAAGGCAGCAATATATATTTAGAGAAATCTGGTCTTTCATGAGAGGAAAAAGCATATCGAGGTGGATTGTCATTTCATCTGGGATGAGATTTTGAAGAATCAGGTCTGCACACCATTTGTTACCTCAGAAAAAGAACTAGTTGATTTCTTCACCAAACTGGTTACTTTGAGGAAATTTGTAGCAAGCTGGGCATGGTGGATATATATGCTCCAGCTTGAGGGGGAGTGTTGGAGCTTGAGGAAACCAGGCGGTCTTGTTTCTAACCACAGCAGAAGCGTTGATGCTAACCACTGCTGTCTGAATGGTGTTGCAACGGTCTGGTTGAAACTGCAACAACAGACAGATGGTTAACCATAACTGCGGTCTGATGGCAACCTGCGGTTGCAGTCTGATAGCTTGCAGGAGCTGCGATCTAGTGGATAGCCGCAATTGCGGTCTGGCAGCCTGTTTTAGCGGTCTACCCTGGTTGATTGGCGATTTTGCTAGAAGCTGGTTGTTGTTCATTTGTTTGTTGTATAGTGGGCGGTTTTACAATGCCAACCCGCGTAGACCGCCCAACTTGTATTTAGTCTCACATCATATGTTGTATTCTCTCACCTCCTCTAATTTCTATAAATAAGGGGACATACCTATGTAAATTAGCTTGCATTTTATTTATCTCTTTGTCCATTTTCACAAAAATGTGCATATTAACGTCTATTAATACACTAAATTATATATAATAATTAATATAACAAAATGATGAACGGTGGTTATTATGTCTTCCTCCTCCAGCCAAGGGACAGGATCCACCCGACCTGTAGCTTTTCTATAACCATTTGTCGGCCATCCGGCCACTTCCCCGGTCGGCCACCGCCACCACCACTTCCGTTGAGGTGGCGGCTATCACACGACGATGGTTTGGCCGCCGGAGGTGGTGGTTTCCGACGATACCGAGAGGAAGCCATTCCAAGATTTTTCCATGGATTTAAAAATTGGAATCGGCTCAATTGAGCGAGACCTCAAGTCATATTGATCTATGAAGCTAGCACAAGGGGAGAGGAGGAGAAACACGCTTGATTTCGGGCTTGGATACGGCTACTCCGGCAGGTGGCCATGGGTTTTGGTGTTTTCCAATGAACCTCTCCCAATCTCGATTCTCCAGCGAATGCTTTGATCCAAGTGTCAATTTCGACTGGTTGAGGGCTTCTGAAGGTGATGAAAGGGTCAAATTGAGCTTTGGGGGTATCTATATAGGAGATCCATAAATGGAAGGTGGTAGGTCATGCACATTAATGACCCGACTTAATGGTGGCTAACCTATAACTGCTAGAAAACTCCTCTTCACCAGGGAGATGAAAGGAGGGGTTGGGGAAGGAGAAGGGAGTGTCACTTGGACACCCTCCATTATTCCCCCTTCAAATGAAACAGCCCCCTAATTACCCCATAAATCCACATTAAACTCACCTAATTTAGATTAAATAAATTTAATAAACTTAATTAGTGGGCCTTACGTTGGTCCTTGGACAAGGTCTTAGCCCACTTGAATTGGCTTGGGCTCTCATTTAGCCTTTAGGGGTTAATTTGATCATGGTTGACCTTGGGGTTGACTTGATCAACTTGATGGGTTGACTGGTACAAGGGTTATGTCTTGAGTCCCTTGACACCACCCAATGTTGATTGGGTCATGGTGATGCCCTAAATTGGTCCACTTTGCCAAATAGTGTGATTTGACCTAAATAGAGTCAAGTTTGACTTTGGTCAAATTGGTCAACTTGGTGACCCATGATGGGGCTTTTGGGTCCACTTGGACCCTAATGACATTACAAGGCTAGGGGTGGGGTCAGTTTTAGGTTTTGCGGCCAACATGACCTCTTAGGGGAAGGTTTGACCTATATTGACCTAAAGTTGACTTTGGTCAATTCGGCTCACTAGATTGACCTAGCCTTGAGTCCATCACTCAGTTGCCTCTCTCTTAGGATTAGGGAAGTGTTAGTGAGCTTACCTTGAGGTAGTGAGTTCATGTGAGTGTGAATTGGCCTAGGTTGACTTGTGCACATTGTGGGTGTACATAGCAGTTTCCCTAAGTTCAAGCTAAGCTAGGGTCACACTAGGGCCTCCATGTACCACCCAAGCCCTAACCCTAAATTTAGGGGGCTTAGAAGTGTGGGGGATGTTACAAAGTCAACAACAACAAACTTACTCATTTCACTCTGTAGGATCATTCTTGATCTAAGCTGTAAGCCTGAAATATAAAGGCTGGGCTGTAGGATCTTTCTATGGATCTAAGGTAAGGCCTGTGTCTGAGGTAAGAGATTTATTTTCTGAGGTGGGATTCTATTATGAATCTGAGAGTAGGGCTATCCTCCTATCATGAGTTGTAGGACTTTGATTAAGTCTGAGGTAGGTGATTTGTGGATCACTATACTATAGGAGTATCATTTACTCTGAGTGATAGGACCTTGCGCCTGAGGTAGGAATTGGAGGAAGTATATTAGATCCTGAGGGATCTGTGTTGTAATCTCTTTGAGCTAAGATTAGAGAAGATTGCCTTATCTAACACACTGTTAGAAAAATAGGAGGGACAGTGGATGTACCCATACCTTGGGGAACCACTATAAATACTTGTGTGTTATTGTGTGTTCTTGAAGGCAAGCTACTTAATATAACACTCAACACACTAAAATTAGAAAGTAGTCTAAAAGACTAAGAAACCTATTCACCCCCCTCTAGGTGTTTAGCTACTCTTGAAACAAAGACTTTCAAGTGGTATCAGAGGGAGCTTGTTCAAAAAGGACTTAACAGTCTGAACAGATCTCCAAGACTAGCTAAAAATTTGCTCTATGGGTTCAAGTGAGAATCAGAAGGAGTTGAGCTCCATGAAGCTCACTATCTACAGAAAGGAAAATTTTGGGATTTGGAAAGAGGGGGTCAGGTTGTTCATGGAAGCCTCGGACCCAAGATTTTCATTACTGTCCAAGAGGACCCTTCATTCCCATGAAGATCTCTATCTTGGATGCCAATCTCCAAACTCCTAAGAAGTACACTGAGATGACCAAGGATGAGGTCATCCTAGAAACCATGGACAAGATGGCATAGAACATCATTGTGAGTGTCATAGATGACTCCACCTTCCAGAACCTTGTCCACTGCAAGACGACCAAGGAAATATGGGACTCCCTTATAGTCTACATGGAAGGGACAGGGGAGGTGAGGGATGACAAGAAATCCCTCCTGAATAAACAGTATGAAGCCTTCAAGCAAGGGAAGAAGGACTCCGTTGTTGATTGCTATGAGAAGTACTCCATCATAGTGAACAATCTGATCATATATGGCAGACAGTTAACTAGTTATGGGCTGAATAACAAGTTCCCGAGATCCCTTAATAAGGAATGAGACATCAAGATCTGTTTCATCGGAGAAGTTGGTAACCTGGTCAACACTCTGCCTCAGAACCTGTTTGGGAAGCTATTATCCCTTGAGATGCAACTGAACTCCAGGAAGGCTGAAGAGGATGCAGCCAGAACTCTCAACAAAGAGAAGACGGTGGCCTTCAGAGCTGAAGCCACAAGAAGAAGCAAGGAAAAGACTCCTTCTCCACCAAGGAGAGTTGCTGAGTTAGAGAGCTCAGATCCCAACTCATATGGAAATGAACTGTCAGATGGAGAACTAACAATATTCTCCAAACAGTTTAAGAAAATGCTAAGCATGATCCAGATACTGAAGTTCATGATGCTGAAGAAAGAATGCTTTTTGCTGTCTGTCATTTGAGGGATTATCCCATAAATCGAATCATAGGAGATGCTAGCCAAGGAGTTACAATAAGGAGCAGAAGTCTCAACATTTCTATGTATTCCATCTTTCAGTCTCAAGTTAAACCTAAAAGGTTTGAAGATGCCAACATAGACCCATTTTGGATTGTGGCAATACAAGAAGAACTGAACTAATTCAAGAGATGCAAGGTTTGGAAGCTGATTTCCAGACCACAAAGACATAATATCATTGGAATCAAGTGGAGCTACAAGAATAAACTTGATGAGAATGGTATTATAACAAAGAATAAAGCTAGACTGGTGGCCAAGGGATACAGGTAAGAGGAAGGTATTGATTTTGATCAAACCTTTGCACCAGTAGCTTGATTGGAAGCTATAAGACTATTCCTTGCATATGATGCACATAAAGAATTCAAGGTCCATCAAATGAATGTGAGGTTAGCTTTCCTAAATTGTGACCTAAAAGAAGAGGTATATGTTGAGCTACCCTCAGGTTTTGTTAATTCTAACTTTCCTGATTATGTATTTACGCTTAGAAAAGCTTTATGTGGGTTGAAGCAAGCCCCTAGGGCATGGTATGAAACCCTGTCTAGCTTTCTTATTGAGAACAAATTCTCAAGGGGAAATATAGACAAGACATTATTCCTAAGGGAAGTCAAGGGTAAGATCATTCAAGTCCAAATTTATGTAGATGACATAATATTTGGGTCTACTGATGATGGCCTCTGCAAAAGGTTCGCTAAACTTATACAAGAGCAGTTTGAGATGAGCAGTATGGGTGAACTCAAGTATTTCTTGGGCCTCCAAGTTAGATAATCAGAGGATGGTCTATCCATCTCTTAGTCTAAGTTCACCAAGGAGTTGATTTAAAAAATGTAATGGAGAGTGCCTCCATAATGAAAACTCCTATGGGGTCAAGTGTGTCAATAGATAAGGACGAAATTGGGAAAATTGTTGATGAAACATTATATAGAGGCATAATTGGCTCCCTCCTCTACCTTACTGTCAGTGGGTCAGACATTACGTATACTACTTGTGTTTGTGCAAGATACCAGGCTAGCCTTAAGGAATCTCATTATTCTACAGCAAAAAGAATTTTGAGATATCTCCAGGACACGCCTGATTTTGGTCTGTGGTACCCTAGGAATAATGACTTTGAACTAACTGGGTATTCATATGCAAACTTTGCAAGTTGTAGAGAAGATAAGAAAAGCACCTCTGACACATGTTAGTTTTTAGGAGGAAGATTGGTCTCTTGGAGCAGCAAGAAGCAAGCAAGTGTTGATATCTCAACAGCTGAATTAGAGTACATCTCAGCTGGTAATTATTGTGAACAACTATTGTGGATCCAGCATCAGCTCCAGGACTTCAATCTCAAGCTAAGTAGAACTCCAATATTTTGTAACTCTACTAGTGCAATCTCTATTGCTAGGAATCCTATTTCTCATAGCATGACTAAGCACATAGAGAATAGATATTATTTCATTAGAGAGCATGTGGAATATGAGGACATCAGTCTTGAGTTTGTCTCTATAGACAAGCAGGTGACAGATATTTTCACCAAGCCACCAGATGAAGCCAAGTTCAACACCTTCAAATTTGAATTGGTTATGATGAACTTAGTCTAGCTTGTGTAGCTTTTCATGCATTTTTGTTGCAGGCAGTATTAATCCCTACATGATAACAAAGGAGTTGTGGACTAAGTGTCCAGACGTCGAGTTCGTTGAGACAACATCAGGCTTCAAGTGTGCTGAGTTCAAGCATCGAGTATATCAAGTGCGTCGAGATCACTCAATGAACTCTCCCAGGGACTTCAAATTGTGGCTTTTAATCTCAGTCGTTGATCTTTTCATGATTACAACAACAAGTATGTGCCTCTCCACATTCTATACTTAGAGACAAGTATAAATAGAACTGAGTGTGCTTAGAATAAGAAACAATATTACTAGTCCTTGCGACCCGCTGTCTCCCTACGATGAAAGCTCGTCAAACATTCAGAAACTCAGTAAATTCATGGCGCCAAAAGGAATGGATTTCCTGTTTGAGGGCTCTGAACTTGTGCGAAACGGTTTCAAGGATGCTCCTAAGGAGGTTATGCAAGTCCTATACTTACTCGAGGCTGTTGACCTAGGTTTTGTTATGTCCGAGCCAGTTTTTATTTGAAAGAGAGAAGTTCTGGAACTATACTCAAATGCCATTATGGATTTAGCTCTTAAAAAAATCAAATCCTCAATAAGTGGGCATAAGATCAAGATTACTCCCAAGAGATTATGCAAAGCACTATATCTACCCAAGGTGAAGCAGTCTGATGACGATATAAACTTATTTCAAGATGATGTGAAAACAGATCTCAAGTGGTGCGGGCTTTCTAAGCATACCACTGGTTTTGTGTTAACAAAAGAGATGAATCTGAGAGGAAAATTTCTAGCAGATATTGTGAGAAAAGCTCTGCTTTGCAAAACTGGTTCACATGATAAAATATCAAGGAAGATGTTTAAACTCATGACCCAAATCATTTTATCTAAGAAAATAGACTGGGAAAAGTGTTGTTTGATAAAATAGGGGACTGCATCCTAGAACCTAACCTAGGAAGGATCATATCTTTATATCTGCATAGTACTGTTCCAGGGATTCTCAACATGAGGCTAGGGATAAAGATCCATCACATGACGAGAATGGACTCCAAAATGTTTAACAGGTGGGAAAGAGTTATACTGCCACACCAATAGACTGTTCTAGTGACTATGGAAACCACAGAAAGTAGTTCTTCTAAGAAAAGTGGAGAAGATACACATAACGTTCAACTTTTTGAATCTACAGAGGAGACAAGGAGAGATATGAGTTCTCAGGTATCAATTTCCTCATAACCTGCAGCAAGGAATCAATTTGGCGGATATCAGTCTGAAGAGATTCCAGCTGAAGCCTTAGAGATACTAACTGGATAGGTAGTAAAAAATATTTGTGCAAATATTGTGGAAGAGACTTCCCATATACTTACTCCTACTTAGGGTGATATTGTCCAATCAGTTCAAGAACAACTATACTCCTTCATTAATAATCTACAGAATATGATTGCTCAAACTCCAGAGGGTCCTGAAGTTTTCTATTTTGTCCTCAAGTTGAGGGGGAGCAAATCCTTGAGAGGATGATAGACGATGCTCCAGTCATAGCCACTATAGAGTAGCAAATTCCTATGGGGAATGCACAAGACCAAGATATCCCTAAGGACAGTACTGAGGTTGAGGGGGAGATTCACTCTGAAATCTATGCTATAGAAACAGTGTACATCATAGACTCCTCTAAGTCTGACAAGGGTAATGCTGCTGCTATAGATGCAAATGCTGATGCACATTCCTCTGAGTATATGATGGCTGACTTAGTAGAAAGAAATATTATCAGGGAAAGGGATGATGATGTTTGTGAACAAGGTACATCTCATCAAGAAGATCAGATGTCACCTACATTCCTTTCTCAACTGAAGGTTCTGCATGATGATCAAAGAGGACAGTTGGAGCCTTACTGAAAGTGAAGAGATAGATCTAACTTTAAACTAGAGGGGAGATGAATAATGTATATTAAAACTTTATTTTTTCTTTAGAGCAGTTTTAAAAATTAGGTGATATATGTATGTATATATATATATATATATATATATATATATATATATATATATATATATATATATATATATATATATATATATATATATATATATATATATATATATAGAGAGAGAGAGAGAGAGAGAGAGAGAGAGAGAGAGATGAAAATCACAGCACACAAATAAGAAGAGAACAATCACAGTCGACACAAGGAATTTATAGTAGTTCCCCAATAAATCTGGGCATGTCTACTCTTCTACCACCATGTTAGGACCACCCTGTTAGGAATCCACTACAGGTTTTTGATCAGGTGCCATGTCACTAGAAGATCTATTTTCTAAGGGAGATCTAGCAACCCTTTGGACTTTTGATCAGGTACCCAAAACCAAACTTAAGTCCTTTGATCAGGTGACTTATGAAGCAAGTGTTAACTTTTGAAGGGAGTTATATCCCTGTACATAGTTTATGAAAAAACTATAAGAGTAGATGTTGTCTTCTCTTTCAAGAATCTTTGAGAAGACTTAGTGGACGATGTTGCAAAAATCTCCCCCAGATTTGAAAATATATTGTGATCAGGAGAGGGAACTTTTCTTCAGGGTGTAGGCCTTCTTGTAAGCACTTTCTCTCTAGTAGATATTTTAGACAAATATAGATCAGGATGTCTCTCAGATTGAACATGTATCACTGGAAGAGTCTGAAGCAGAAAATGTGTATCAATATCTCTATCTCTATCTCTCTGTGTTCCCTATAATCTCCTTCGGCAGCAACCTTCTATAGATATATATGTATGTTGTCAACGATTCTTGAAACGTCTGAAGAATCCCTTGAGAATGTTACTGCATTTAAAACTCTGTGATAAATTCATATTTAATGTTGCCTTAAATGGCTATATTCGTTTAAAATATTTAACATTAAATATCAGATTTGTAACTGACTGTTACCAAGCTTTTGAAATCATTCTGCCTTCTGTATATAGAACTGTCTGATCATTAAGCTTAGTAAAAATTTCGTCAAACTGAGCCTGGAGTTCGTCGAGCTGAGCTTTTACAAACTAATCTTTTCCTTCATCGAGCTGAGCTCTGCATTCGTCGAACTGAGCCTTGCTTTTGTCGAGCTGAGCTTTTACAAACTGATCTTTTTTCCTTCGTCGAGCTGAGCTCTCCGTTCATCAAACTGAGCCTTGCTTTTGTCATGCTGAGCTTTTACAAACTAATCTTTTCCTTCATCGAGCTGAGCTCTGCATTCATCCAACTGAGCCTTTCTTTCGACGAGCTGAGCTATGTGTTCGTCGAACTGAGCTCAAAGTTAGTCGAACTAAGCTCAGAGTTTGAGACCTGAGTTAGTCGAGCTGAGTTCCGAGTTCGTCGAATGGAGTTCATAGTTCATCGAACTGGGCTTCTCTGGAATTCCTTCTGAAACAACTCTGGAAAATGAAATATGACCCTAGTATACAAGTTGGGTAATAATAAAAATCCTAATAGTAATCCTAGCCCAAATCAAAAATAAGGAGTTCCAACAATCTCCCCCTATTTGGGTAGGATATATTAAATAAGAAAAACTCAAAGTATAAATTATCTGGCAGAATCATAAATGTTCAGCAGATATAAAAAGTTAAAGGAAAGTTATAACAACAATAAAAAAAACATAATTTAAAGTTAGGGAATCTTCTGAGATGCATCAGTTGAAGGCTCTGAAGAAGATTTGGTAAAGACCAGTTGTCTTGTTGGATCATCAGACTCTCTTTTGCTTAGCTTCAGATCTTGAGAGCCAATGATCTTTTGAGAGGAGACAGTAGGGACAACATCCTTTGCATGCAAGCTCATATACTTATCAACATTAAACAAACTTTTCTTCTGATATCTTTCCAATTTTGTTGCCTGTATGAATACATGGTAGTAAACTGAGAGGTATCCTTTCCTTCTATTATTGCCTTCCTTATCTGAGCAAGAGAAACTTGTTCTTTGAACCTGGCCATTCTATAAACAGGATCTAATTCTGGTTCAATTACTGGAGAAGCTGGCCTGTCTTGGCTATAATCTTGCTGAATGCTCTGTTTGCCATAAGTTTCAGACCATGTAGGTCTATCTTGATTTGTTGGTCTATCTTGCATGTATTGTGTTGTTCTAGAAGAGTGAGAGGTAGGCCTCTGAGAGATGAAGAAGTACCTATAGATCCTGCTGCTGGAGGAGGAGGATCACTCCAAGACTTTGAAACTAAATGATACCTTTTCATTTTCTTCCTCCTTTTCTGCTCATTTTTAGAATACCCCATCCAACTTGGATGGTCTGCAGTAAGAGTTATCCCATGCAGAATATAATAAGGGATATCATCAGTTAAATAAGGTTGAGGAGCAACCTTGGCTTGAGCCTTTTTTGTTCTTTTCCTTTTCTTATTACCAGAATCTTCTGAATTATCAGAATCTGTATTATCATCGGACTGGACCTCTAGGTAATCATATAATTCATCTTTTAGTTTAACTAATTTATCTACCTCTTCCTTATCCTTACTAGGCAGATCATCAAATGTAGGCATTGAAGATTCATCCCATTTAGGAGGGGAATGATCCTGCTTAGGAATATTTATTATATCCTCAATCATAACAGTCCGTGGGACTAGATCATCAATTATCATAAACTGTAATACATTCTCAAAACTGGTAGAAACATTTTTAAGAGTTGTTCTAAAGCAGAAGCAGTAATAGGAGCAGAGTAGCAGAATATTGCTTTAGAAAGATCCTTTTCAAAATCTGATAAGCTAGTGCTATAACTGTGCAGTAAATCAAATTCTGATAATAAAGAATATAAATTAACTATGGGATTAATAATGAAATCACCAACAATAGTAACCTCTGAAAGTTCTGAGAACTCATCCACAACTGTCATTTCTGAATCTGGAACTGGAGCTTCTTCATTAGCTGCTGTAATTGGAGCTTCTTCATTAAGCATCTCCCTTTGCCTAGATCTAGGGAAAACTAAATCTAGGTCCCCAGAAGAAGGGACAGATTGGAGAGAGTCAATTCTAGAGGAGAGTTTTTAGATAGAAGCTATTATAGGAGCTAAAGATTCATCCAACAACTTCTTGAGTGTAGGACTAATGAAATCAAGAAGTTGAGTAGCAATGGATGAGAAATCTAGATACATAAACTCAAATACATTCTGAGTAGATGTAGAGGATGGATTCTGAGTAGAGGAAGAGGGAGATATCTGTTTGCACAATTTGTATAGATAGAGAAAGCTTGTGGTATAGATGAAGGATTGATGACAGGGGGAATATCATCAAGAATTATCTCCTGGATGTGTAGGTGTGGTTGAGATATATGAAGTGGAGATATATGAGGTGGAGAGAAATGAGATTTAGGTATATGAGGTGTAGATAGATTAGATGGAGATTAGTGAGGTGGAGATGAATGAATTGGAGATGAGTGGAGTGGAGATGAGTGAAAAAACTAATGAATTGGGGATTCTGCATGAAAGGTTGAGGATGGAACTTCAGAAAAAAGTTATTCATAGAGAAGGTGGTGTGGAAGGTCTGGGGGAATGATGTGGAGATTGTGGAGTGGAAGAAACAAGAGGAGAAACTTCTTCTAGAGTAGGGAGAGTGGTTGGGACACCCCTAGTGCTTTCAGAAGCTGCCCTAGAGGGTGCAGCCCTGGAAGGCTTAGGAATCATCCTCTCCCATTTTTCAAACAGAGCAGAGGTTATCCTCTGGGATGCATTGATGTGTATGGTCTGAGAGACCAAAACATCTGGACATTTAGCCATGAGGAAAATTCCCAAAATTCTGCCATAACCTCCAGATTTGCTGTTGATCTTCTTTTTAATTAAATCAAACAGAATTGTCCCCCAGTTAATGTTATTCTAATCAACCAAGACACATATCAATAGAAATTGGTGTCTGGTAACATAATCATGGGGTTAATGTTTTCCCAGAAGTACTTTTCCAATCACATAGGCTAAAAACTTATATTCTATAGAAAAAAATTCAATAAATGGTTAGGGTTTCCTTGAGAGTGACCCATTCTATCTAACATAATATCAAATTCTGTACTAGAAAAATTTATATCATCTTTGCCATTAACCAAACCAAAAACTTCGGATAAAATTTCAGGTCTAAGAGAAACCTGATGTCCTGAGAATGAACCAGTAATGGTTGAGATATCCTGAATCTTAGCAGTATGAATCCATTCCTTAATCTCCGTAACTGGAAGCTTGATTCGGGTAGTCATAAAGTTTCTCAGATGCTGTGCCTCAAAAAGTTGTAAGATGTCCTGGAAAATTTGATCTGAATGATAAAAGATTCCATGTCGATATCAAAACCTACATCGAACCTCATTACAGAGAGAATTGCTTGTGACACTGCCATTAGCCTGCAAAATAGAAAGATCAAGTGCAAGAGAAATGGAGAATGTGTGGGATAGAGTTCGATGAAATCCTAAATATAAGTTTTCAGAAGTTGAAAAGATGAACTCCGCCCGGCGATAAACAATTCATCGAACTCAGTTCGACGAAAATTTCATAAAAGAAATACAATTCATCGATCTTCGTTCGACGAAAGGTTTACGAAAGGATTACAATTTGTCGAGCTCCATTCGACGAAAGGTTCTTGAAACTAATTCGTCGATCTCCGTTCGATGAAAGTTTCACGAAAGGTTCATGTTTCGTCGATCTCCGTTCGATGAAATGTTCACAATTCGTCGATCTCCGATCAAAATCAAATTAATGTTTCTCCATCAATCATTATTCGCTGATTTAAAAAGAACTAATGTTTCTTTTCATCTAAGAGTTTGGTGAAAATGTCTGCTCTCTGTAAATCAGTAGGTCTAAATACAAGGTTAATTTTATTTTTATCTACATTGTCCCTGATAAAATGATGCCTTATTTTTATATGTTTAGTCCAACTATGGAGGACTGGATTCTGTGCAATTGAATTTGCACTGGTGTTATCATAATATATTATAGAATTATTTAAGTTGATTCCATAATCTAGAAGTTGATTTTGAACCCAAAAAATCTGTGAACAATAACTACCTGCTGTTATATATTCAACTTCAGCAGTTGAAGTAGAAACATATGTTTGTTTCTTGCAAAACCGTGACACAAGCCTATCACCAAGAAACTGACAAGTTCTTGATGTGCTTTTTTTATCTACTCCGCGTCCAGCATAGTCAGCATCTGCGAATCCAGTTAATTCAAATCCTGACTCAATAGGATATCAGAGTCCTAGATTAGGACAACCCTTTATATATCTTAAAATTCTTTTTACTAAAATAAGATGTGATTCTTTAGGGTTAACTTGAAACCTAGCACAAATGCAGGTTGCAAACATAATATCTACTATACTTGTTGTTAAATATAATAGAGACCCAATGATAGTTCTATTTGTTTTCTGATCAACAGGTTTGCTACGTTCATTATTATCAACTACAACATTAATATGCATGGGTGTTTTCATAGAGGAGGCATCTGACATCCCAAATCTTTTAATAAGCTCTTTAGCATATTTAGATTGAGATATGAAGATGTCATCAGATGTTTGCTTTACTTGTAACCCAAGAAAATAAGATAATTCACTCATGCTACTAATTTCAAACTTTGAATGCATTAGGTCAGATAATCTTTTGTAAAGTTTGGAATCAGTAGAACAAAAAATTATATCATCAACATATATTTGAACTAGTAAGATTTCTGTTTTATGATTTCTAAAAAATAAAGTTTTATCAATCTTGCATCTACAAAATTTATTTTCTAGAAGAAAATTAGCAAGGGTCTCATACCAAGCTCTTGGAGCTTGTTTAAGACTATAAAGAGCTTTATTAAGTTTAAAAACATGAGAAGCGTAAGTTGAAGAGATAAAACTTGGAGGTTGTTCCACATATACTTCCTCTTTGATGTCTCCATTTAGGAATGCACTCTTTATATCCATCTGGCATACTTTGAACTTCTTGAATGCAACAAAAGACAGAAATATCCTGATAGCTTCTAATCTTGCCATAGGAGTAAATGTTTGGTCATAATCTATTTCTTCCTCCTATGAATATCCTTGAGCTACCAGTCTAGCTTTATTTCTCACTATCACACCTTGAGCATCCAATTTATTTCTAAAAACCCATTTAGTTTCAATTACTGGATAGTATTTGGGTCTTGGAACTAAGTCCCAAACTCTACTCTCAAACTGATTGAGTTCCTCTTGCATTGCAATGATCCAATGAGGATCTTATTCTGCATCTTTTATTGATTGAGGTTCAATCTGAGATAGAAAAATGTATGCATCTAATCTTGATTGAGTTGATGCATTATTTGCACACCAGCTGATATGTCTCCAATCACTTGAGATCTAGGGGGATATCTAAGAGTGATATAATCAACAGGTAGAGTTGGTTCTTCAATGTTTTGTGTTGTTAATTCCTCTTGTGGAATTTCATTAGCTACAGTTTTTTCAACATAAATTTCAGAATCAACTTCATCACTCTCTTCAACATTCTGTTGAGAAGGTTGCAATGTATCCTCTTGCTTAAGGATTAATTCTTCTAGTTTCTCACACAGAATTGGTTCCTAAAAAGAATGTTTGGTAGAAGTATTCCTCTTCTTGTAAAACATGTTACTTTCATCAAATGATACATGTATAAATTCTTCTATTCTAAAGGTAGAGTTATTATAAACCCTATATGTCTTACTAACAAGAGAATATCCAAGAAATATTCCTTTTGCAACTTTGGCTTCAGATTTTCTTAAGTGTTTCTTGTCATTATTATGAATATAACATTTACATCCAAAAAATTTAAAATAACTTACTTTAGGTTTCTTATCTTTAAGCAATTCATAGGGAGTCTTACCCTTGAGTTTATGAATCAGACTTCTATTAAGAACATAATTTGTTGTGCTTACTGCCTCTGCCCAAAAGGATAGGGGTAAGTGAGCATCTGCAAGTAATGTTCCAATAGATTCAATTAGGGTTCTATTTTTCCTTTCTGCCACCCCATTTTATTGAGGAGTTCTAGGAGCAGAGAAATACTGTCTGATTCCTTCTTTCCGACAGAATTCCCTCATAAGAAGAGACTCAAACTCAGTTCCATGATCACTTCAAATCAATGCAATCTGAGTAGAATACTCAATCTTGATGTTCCTGAGAAAGTCTGTAAGAATTTTGAAAGTATATGACTTGTTTATAAGAAAGAACACCCAAGAGAATCCTGAGAAATAATCAACAATAACTAAAGTGTATGACTTTCCTCCCAAACTTTGTATCGCAATAGGTCCAAAAAGGTCTATATATAGAAAATACAAATGTCTGGGTGAATCACTTTTAGATATGGATTTAAAATTATTTTTAGTTTGCTTTCCTAATTGACAAACCATGCAAAGTCCTTCCTTCTTGTAAGATCTAGAAGGTAGTCCTCTAACAAGGTTGTCCTTAGACAATTTAGCAATAGTTCTAAGATTTACATGCCCTAATCTTTTATGCCAAAGTTCATTTATTTTATTTATCTGACAAAACAAATAAATTTCAGATTTGGCAGAGTTGAAATTAACTAAATATATATTACCGTGTCTAACTCCAGATAACACAATTTTGTTTTCACTAGATATAATAGAGCATAAAGACTTATTAAATGATACCTGATAATCTTCATCGCAAATTTGACTGATGCTTATTAGGTTATGCTTATGACCTTTCACATAAGCTACCTTTCTGAAGGTAATCACACCAACCTTGACATTATCATAGCCCTCTGTCTGGCCACAGTTGGAGTCTCCAAATATGAATTTTGGTCCGAGCTTTCCTTTGAAGTCTTTTAGATTAGCTTTTCTACTTGTCATGTGTTTAGATCATCCACTATCCAAGTACCACTATTCCTCTGTGGTAGGATAGTTCTTTTCCTGTAATAAAAATAAGTTAGGTATTCTTGACCCAGATTACCTTGGGTCCTATTTTTCTCACATAATTAGTAGAAATATATGAATATTCAGGTTGATTTTTATACCCAAGTGGATGATATCTCTTGCGAGGAATGATCCACTCAGTAAAAGGATTTATAAACTTTTGAGTATGATTATTCTTTTGAAAAGAATTAAAATTTCTGTTTGAAAATTTTGAGTTCGACGAATTGTTCTGATTTCGTCGAGCTTCGTTCGACGAATGATAGTGATTTTGTCGAGCGCCATTCCGTGAATAGTTATAATCATTTCCAGCATTCAACGTTTGGCTACCTCTATTCGACGAATAATAATATTTTCGTCGATCACCATTCAGTGAATAGTTATACTCATTTCCAGTGTTCAATGTTCGTCTAGATCCGTTGTGTAAGACCCCCCTCTCGGAACATAAAACACGGCACGAAGGGGGTCTTATGCCCAGAACAGCCACCTTGCGGTAGCATTAGCACACATGCTAACCTGTACCACAAGATGCCTATTCCGCCGGCAACATCCAATATCAAACAATGCCAACCCAACCAGAGTATAATTTAGAAGTCAATCCACACATAAGCATATAAGTCCAAAAGTACATCAATAAAAGAATCTACAACCAGCTTCTAGAATATCAGAGTACAGCTAAAACATGCCCAAATGGGCTACATCAAAACCTTTCAAACACTCACATCAGTGACCGACGGTAACGACGACACCGTCCCTTTAGGCCCTGTCATCCTGGCCTGGCTATCCTGCTGCATAGTCTGCGGCTGCTCTACCTGCGGGGTTTCCTCCTAAAAATGAAGATGTAGCAACCGTTAGTCAAAAAGACTAAGTGGCTTCACATCCGCTCCCCAGACGACTGCTCGGCACCGGGCAGAGAAAGGAATCAGGGTACAATATATAATAAGTAATATAAGCAGGTACAAGCAAGTGGAATACGTACAACAGTCGTGAGTAGTAATAGAAGAAATGAATAATATGATTAACAATATTTTAATCTAGCAATTCTACAAGAGCTACACCAATCCATCAAGTACAAAGATCTACAATATCAAAGTAACTTAACTTATAAGAGTGCCCATACAAACTTATAAGTTAAGGATCGGTTTAACGAAAATGTAACTCATCGTATATGAGTGCCCATACAAACTTATACGATGAGGATCTTGTTATGCAATTTATTATAATGGTATATATACTATGCAATGACTCACCCATGATCACACACATGCAACCGCTATGTCGACACAGACTTGAAGTTCCCACTATTCGAGCAGGTAGCTAACCTGTTAGGCATCAACCGTCATGGCCAGGCGGTGACAGTAGAGCGTGCATATCTACTACTAAGCGGGAATCCACAATACTTCGCTTAGGCCTCCGTACTCCTCAACGCTAAGAACACAACAGCGGAGCCCATGCGTACTACGAACCAGCGGGAGTCTCGGGTTGATGTGCACCGAGAACCAAGCCTCGAACTGGCCTTGTGTGACCCGGAAGGAGCCTCGGAAAAAAAGCACGAGGACCAAGCCCAACCGTTCACTTGGCACGAAAGGGGCCCCGAGAAATGAACACAGAGGACCAAGCCCAACCGCCCAAGATCTATCTGTCGACTCCCGTCGGTGTGACGACTGGCGAGCCCGTAGACCTACCACACTATCCTTAACCCAGGATTATGACACCGCCTGTCGACTCACACCGCATGCAATTTCACATCACCGTGTCACGGAAGGAGCCTCGGAGAAAGCACGAGGACCAAGCCCGACCGTCCACTCGGCACGAAAGGAGCCCTGGGAAATGAACACCGAGGACCAAGCCCATCCGTCCGTCTATGTTGCTTCTCAACATTACCCGAATCAATGTGATCATTAAGACTATCTACAGTCTACATTCACATAACTCTAACATAACCCATTAGCATGCTTTAACCAAGTTCAATCATTTGTGTGTACATGAATCAACAATCTAAATAGTAACGATCATTTGTTCATCACAATCACCACTGATCGGGTATACAAATTCGAGTCAATATTATCATTAATCGACATGTTAACGTATCGTTACGTCCTCAATATTACTCAATTGAAAATCATTCCAATTTTACCATTACGTCAAACGTTAGTTCACCAATTTCTACCAAATAGATTTGTTCAAGTGTAATTTACTTCTCCATTTGTTTACGTGGGGTTCATCCAACGATTTCATCACTCATTAACTTATGACATTTAAACATAAAGGAATTCTCTAGCCCCTACGTTAAATTTGCTACAATATCTCTACTGAATCCAAACCCGATTCTATACCCAACCAGATTTCTAAGTACAGAACATATCAGGACAGCATCTTCGACCGGAGATTCCTGAAGCTACAGAAATCTGGTGAAGGCGTGTCACCACTCGTTTGAAAGGTATTTACAGTGGCTACAACTTTCGTGTTTAGTCTAAAGCCCAGATCTGGCCGTATCACACTTGAAAATGGCCACGAAGATCGATGCGCATAGAACACAGATTTCTGCACACATCTTGAGGTGGAATGAACGGCATCGGTTCATCTTCCTCCTCAAGCCGATTCCCAAAAATCACATCAAGATTTCCTCCTCCCTTATTCACCCTCACAAGGCCACTTCTCTTCACGAAACCATCCCCCATCATCACATAGAAGAAAGGAGAGGTTGAATACATCTAAAACCTAGGACACATGTCCTAGCATGGCCATTCTTAGAAGACTTCTTCTCTCCATCAAGACTCTCTTGAGTCGATATATCTCCTAAGAAAATAACTAGAGATCTTGCACCAAGGGAGAGGGGAGGAAGCTCACCTCATTTCTGACGTTTTCACCATTTCCGGCCAAGGATCTTGTAACTCTTCTCAGCGACATCTTCTCTTCCTCGGCGGCGGATCTTCACCTCTTGGACTTGCTCCAACACCTTCTCCCTCTCTAGAGCAGTTCCTTCAGAAAAAAGGGCTTGGAATGAGAGTGAAATAGCTAGGGTTTTCATTTCCCTTATAAGTGAAAAGTGTCACGGGTAGGGACACGCCTGTATCCTTACCCGTGTCCTACTCGAGCGAAGCGTCATCGACGGTTTTGAATGCCATTTCGATACACAAAGATGAGTAGGAACACACCAGTGTCTCTACCTGTATCCAAGTGACACGGCCGTGTGGCTGGCTGTGTCCTGCTTGGGTCTTGCTTTGTCGAGTTCCTCTTGACGCACACGGGTAGGGACACACCCGTGTCTCTATCCATGTCTTCACACACACGGGTATGGACACTCCCATGTCCATACCCGTGCCCTTCTCTGGAACTACTCGAGTAATCGACTCGAGTGCTGGATGGAGGCACACGGGTAGGTACACACCCGTGTCTCTACCCGTGTCCTTCTCAAGACACTCTTCATCGACCTCTACTCGACACACATGGGAAGGGAAGGGCCATATCCCTACCGTGTCCTCATACACACGGGTAGGGACACGCCCGTGTCACTACCCGTGTCCTTCTCGGGGATAACTCGAGTCATCGACTTGAGTAGTGGGTAGACACACACGGGTAGGGATACGCCCGTATCTCCACCCGGGTCCTTCTCTGGGCTGACTTCACCTCCCCTACACTAGTGTAAGCCCAGCCACCAGCACCTCCCTGAGCTAAAGTCAGCTCTCTTGACTCAAAAACTCGCAGGATGGGCCTAGTGCGAATCGGGACGTTACACATTCAATGAATAATAGTGATTTTGTCGATCTCGGTTCGGCGAATTCTGTTGAACATTACTTTTCTTGAAGTTTTTTTCTGTGTTGGAATAGATTTTGATTTAAGAACCTCCATATCTTTATCTGTGATTTCTAATATTTCTTTCCCTTTAGAAGATTTGAATTTGATAGGAGTAGTTAAAATATCTTTCTTAAGAAGTTGAGGTTGACTGGATGAAGCTCCCAAGACCAGTCTACCATTTAATCTGGCATTGACTGTACTTGTCATATTCATCAGTTTGATATTTCTCCCATTAAGAGATTCTTCAAACCTCTTAGCTTCAGATAATTTGTTTTCTAGAGAAACTATTTGTTCTTTAGAAATTTCCAGTTCTTCTTTAAGTTTAATGTTCTCGGAGGATAAATTATTTAATTCAGTTAACTTATCTTTGAGAAGTTTTATTTCCTGCTCAGATTTTATCAAATCTTTACACAGCAGTTTAAAATCTATTTTAAATTATTCTGATGTAAAATCAAAAGTTGAGATTTCCTGGCCTTCTTCTGTCTCAGATTCAGAATCAGAATTACTGTTTGATGTATTGATTGCCATCAAACTGACTTCTTTAGCCTTTGATTCTTCTTCATCTTCACTTGAACTGGATGAAGATTCTGTGTATGTATCACTCCATGTTTAAGCAACAATGCATTTCCCCTTCTGTCTGTATTTATTGGAAGAGGGTTTGCTTGAGTGTTTTTTGAAGTCTTTCTCCTTCTAATTTTTAGGACATTCTGGAAAAATGTGTCTTGGTTTCCTTCAACCATAGCAAACAATCTCTTTAGTAGGTGTTTTTTCATACCTTGGCTTGTCCTTATTTCTGGAAAATATTTTCCTGAAGTCCTTTCTGGTCATTTTGTAAAACCTTTTAGCCAAAAAACTCATTTGTTCTTCATTCTCTGGAAGTTATTCTTCCTCTTCAGTTGCTTGAAAAGCAATACTCTTGTCATTCTTTACTGAGGATAGGGTCATTTGTTCAACCTCCCTTATTTTGATGAGCTGCTCATAGGATTTGAGCTTGCCCAACAAGGTTTCTGTTGAAATCTCATTTACACTTCTGGCTTCTCTGATTGGCCAAATTCTTGAATCTCATGTGCTAGGGAAACACATGAGAATTTTGTCATTAACTTCTATCAGTGTAATATCTTTCTCCAAGGTTTTCAGCTCATTAATTATGAGACTGAGTCTTGTATACATGTCAGCAACAGATTCAATTTCCCCCTTTTTGAAATTCTTATATTGAGAAATTAGGTGAGATCTTCTGTCTTTTCTTTCATCTGCTGACCCAGCTATCATTGTAGTGAGGGAATCCCAGATATCTTTTGCTGAAGTGCATTCAGCAATCTTCTGAAAAATATCATCAGACATTGTTTGGGCTAGTGTGTTCATAGCCTTTACATCAGCAATTTTTGCTTTTCTCTGGGCTTCTGTCCATTTTGGTGGAGGTGTAGCATTGGTGCTTGGCGCCGCCAGTTGTAGAGGTGGACCTGTCAAAATAGAATTGTAGATATCTTCATCAATAGAATTCATATATATTCTAATCTTTGCTTTCCATAGTGCAAACTTATTAAGATTGCAAATAGGAGGTCTAGTGCTTTCATACTCCTTATTTTATGCAATGATAAAATCAAATTCTAGGTACAATAAGATCTATCAGGATCTTGTTGGTTCAGGTGTTAGCCTGTAAAACCACCAACCTAGCTCTAATACCAATTGAAAGTGAAGGGATAGATCTAACTTTACAGTAGAGGGGAGGTGAATAGTGTATATTAAAACTTTAATTTTTCTTTAGAGTAGTTTTTAAAATTAGGTGATATATATATATATATATAGATGAAAATAACAGCACAAAAAAAAGAGAACAATCATAGATGACACAAGGAATTTATAGTAGTTCCCCAATAAATCTGGGTATGTCTACTCTTCTACCACCCTGGTAGGAATCCACTACAAGTTTTTGATTGGGTGCCCTGTCACTAGAAGAACTATTTTTTAAGTGAGATCTAGCTACCCTTCGTACTTTTGATCAGGTACGCAAAAACCAAACTTAAGTCTTTTGATCAGGTGACTTACGAACCAAGTGTTAACTTTTGAAGGGATTTATAACCTATACACAATTTATGAATAAACTATAAGAGTAGATGTTGCCTTCTCTTTCAAGAATCTCTGAGAAGACTTAGTGGATGATGTTTAAAAAAGCTCCCCCTTGATTTGAATAGAGATTGTGATCAGGAGATGGAACTTTTCTTCAGGGTGTAGGCCTTCTTGTAAGCTCTTTCTCTCCAGTAGATTTTTTATACAGATAAGGATCAGGATGTCTCTCAAATTGAAGATGTATCACTGGAAGAGTCTGAAGCAGAATATATCTATCAATATCTTTATCTCTATATCTCTGTGTCCCTCAAAATCTACTTCAGCAGCAACCTTCTATAGATATATATGTATGTTGTCAACGATTCTTGAAACATCTGAAGAATCCCTTGAGAATGTAACTGCCTTTAAAACTCTGTGATAAATCCATATTTAATGCTGCCTTAAACAACAATATTCGTTTGGAATATTTAACATTAAATATCAGAGTTGTAGTTGACTGTTACTAAGCTTTTGAAATCATTCTGCCTTCTGTATATAGAACTGCCTGATCGTTGAGCTCAGTAAATATTTTGCCGAACTGAGCCTGGAGTTCGTCGAGCTGAGCTTTTACAAACTGATCTTTTCCTTCGTCAAGCTGAGCTCTGCGTTCCTCGAACTGAGCCTTGCTTTTGTTGCGCTAAGCTTTTACAATCTAATCCTTTTCCTTCATCGAGCTAAGCTCTGCGTTCGTCGAACTGAGGCTTGCTTTCATCGAGCTGAGCTTTTACAAACTGATCTTTTCCTTCGCCGAGCTGAGTTCTGCGTTCGTCGAACTGAGCCTTGCTTTCGACGAGCTGAGCACTGCATTCGTCAAACTGAGCTCAGAGTTAGTAGAACTAAGCTCACAGTTTGAGACCTGAGTTAGTCGAGCCGAGTTCCGAGTTCGTCGAACAGAGTTCGTTGAACTGAGCTTCTCTAGAGTTCCTTCTGAAACAACTTTAGAAAATGAAATACGACCCTAGTCTATATAATTTGGGTCACAATAAAAATCCCAATAGTAATCCTAGCCCAAATCAGTAATTAGGAGTTCCAACACTTACATTGACACTTCCATCAAGGAAGTAAGAAAGGATCTTTCCACTGAAATCAAATCTATAAGGTTTGATGTAAACTTACTAAAAGCTAACACAGTAGCATTATTCATGAGGGTTGCTCCTGCTGTAACACTTACTGAAAGTCCACCTTGTGTCAGCTATGTGCACCTATGGGGGGGGGGGGGGGAATAGGTGACGTGTGGTTCTTTTGCGGAATTTACGGATGTACCTGCACAATAAAAACAACAAGCACAGCACACAGAATACACAACAAATTTATAGTGGTTCCCCGACTTGGGTACATCCACTTTCCCCCTTCGACCTATCTCCCCAACTCAGGTCTGCGAATAACAGTGCAAAGTAAGATATTCAAATAATAATTATTATCTGAAATCATCCACTTTCCCCCTTCGACCTATCAAATAATAATTATTGCATTTACAAATTAATTATGCTGCACAAGGTAATAAATGCAATTAGAGCAGGACTTGAGTCATTCACACATTCAAGAATATATATATATATATCAAGAGAAATATATTCACATATAAGTCAGAATTGTTCACACGACAGTAATAATGGTTAAATGTTCTTAATACACCGTGACCAGCTATAATATAATGACTATTTGTCCTTAGCTCCGTCACCCTTAAGAGTTTGCGCCAAGTACTTTTTGCTCTGCCTTTCCATGTATTCCTTGGGCTTTGGGTAGTATCTAGGAGGAGCAACTTTGTCAGGATCCTTGTTGTTTCTGAAGAAAATGTTGCGTTTCGCCTCGAATGCTTTGTGCGTCTCCCATTCATATTGGCTATAAACTTCATTTCGATTTATCTCTCCTCTTTCTTGCAGCAGGAAGGTGTCTAGGATGATGCTTCTTGAGACTGGGCTCCACCTTTCGTTTCTTACCTCCTCCTCACTTAGTCTGATCCTCTTTTGAGTTGGTGTCTCCTTTGATGTCCCTTCCTGAACTTTTCTCTTTCCCCTGGCTTTTGCTAAGGCCTCTTGGTCAAACATGCTCCTCAATTTAGCTTTGGAGAGAGCCCTAGCATCAGCTTCATGTGTGGGAATATCTGTAGCAACACTTGCACTAACATCCTCAGCAACACTTGCTTCCTCAGCAGCCTTAGATGTCTCAGGAACCTGGATACTGGCAGGTTGGTCAGGTAGGACGACGCCTAACGTGCCCAGTGCCTGTTGTAGCATCCACCAGCAACTCTCATAGACGTATTTGCTTGATTGTGCAAAGTTTGCATCCATGCTTTCTTGGAGCTCGGCCATCTTAGCGATATACTCCTTCTCCCCCTTTTTGGCTTCGTCAGCTATGCAATTGGCATATGAGTGCAGAGAGTCATCAATATGCTTAGTTGTCTTGCTGAATTCAGTGATTAGGGCCTGCTGATTTGCATTTAAAGTGACCATATTACCATCAAATTTCTGAATATTGTTGGCTACAACGTGTGCGTTCTGATTGACAACAGCCAGAGTATCAGTATTCTTTTTCAAGCCGGACATTAACAGTGTGACAGCTTCGCCGTCCGCGTTATACTTTTCTTCGAATTTCTTCTCCATCACATCCAGTTTGTGGTTGATCTCTACCATATTTTTAAGCATGAGATCTTCAGAAGTCTTGATCTTTTTCAGCAGTGTTTTCTGAGCTGTATCAAAAGAATCTTTAAGCTCGTTCACTATTCCTTGAATGACATTGATGGTGTGAGTGGCCAGCTCATCTCGCAACGGTGTGGTCTGAGGTACTTCTTGCCCTTGCTCGTGCTCTGCAGCAGATGCATCGGTAGAGCTGGATACAATCACAGCCTCTATAGAAGGAATGTTGGCGGCCTCTTGAGGTTTATCAAACTCCCCCTCCACTGGTGCAGACTTATCAGATGGAGGTTCAACAGGATCCGGAGTCTCCAACACTTCATGGTCCTCATTCTCATCGTCCTCTCCGTCCTCATCCAAAAATTCATCCATATCAGCAGCTTCTTCCACTTCTTGATCAGCAGTGTCCAGTGCTTCAGCTTCAGTTCTTTGAGTGTTTCTGTTCAAGACCTCCTCATCCTCCAACTCCGGTTCACTTACTTCATGAATTTCGGCCACCGCATCCTTGGCCACCTGGGCGATTTCAGATATTATATCCATATGAGTGGGTAGAGTCTCCCCCTCGATTCCTGCAGTCACAGTATCAGGAATTTCACTGGGGGAGGCTGCTGGAGATACTTCCTCTTGCTCTTCCACAGCCGGCTGCCCGATGCGCCGCTCCCATCGATCAAACACAGTAGCATCCATCTTTTTTAAGTAATGGAGAGGGACTCCTTTGCTCATGTCGAATTTGTCTCCGTTGAGCTGGTTGAGATATAGACTGATGATGCGGCCGAAGCTTGGAGTGCCCAGAGTGTCCTTGATCTTTTGGAACAGCAACTCTCCCCAGTTGAACCTCTTTCTGCAGACCACAGCTATGAGAATTTTGAACATATCTCCGGAGATATGATCATGGGAGCCTGGCTTGCAGATGAGTACTTTTCCTATGATGTCAGATAGGAGCTTCCCTTCTTCATTCATCTCTTTTCTCTTAACTGATCGAGTGCCTCTTGGTAGACCGCAGAACAAGAGGGTTCTGGCTTTGTCCTCATCCTCCAGATAGTCCTCCTCCTCTGAACTGGAAAGCTGCAGGTAGCGAGTTAGCTTACTGGCAGACATCTTTACTTTTGTCCCAGCAACCTTGCTTTTGATGATGGAGTCTCTATCTCGGAGTCTTGCGGAAGAGAAGAACTCCAGCACCTCTTTATCTAGGACTTTGCAAGGGTGCTCCAATACGAAGGTTAGCCCGGCCTCTTCCAGCATGAGAATGATATTCCGGAACTCGTCCGAGGCATGAGAAAATCCAGTGCGAACCAGCTCACAGCCAGAAATCAAGCCTGCAGTCGTCCTTGGAGCCATTGAGGATCTAGAAGGAAGCCCGACTCTAAGCATTAGTTAACATTCAAAAGGAAAGCATCACTTGGGGTTCGGCCTTGGAGCCATTGAGGAGGAGGTTACCTAAGGGCTTACACGCAAGTGAGTTGATGAGCTTCGGGAAGATCTTCGGTGGATGGAAGAGTATCCCGTGGGGTGCGGCCTTGCTAGAACCTTGCGGTCACAGGGACACTTCGCGAGAACCTTGTGGGGTTCGGCCTTGCTAGAATCTCACGGGGAGAGGATGGTCACACAGCAGCGATTCGATGAGAACTCTCTTGGCGTCGACGAGATCGTCGGAGGGCTGCGGGTTTCAGCGAATCCGCGGAAGTGCACTTGCGCGAGTCATCAGGAGTTCTCTTGCGCGAGGGTCGTCGAGTGTTCTCTTGCGCGAGTCGTGAGGAAGGCGAACAGGCGGAAATAGTCTTTCGGCGGGATTTATATAAGTCGTCGGGATACTTAAGGAAGCCGAGCGGTCGGCGAGCTCCTTCGGCGGGATTCGTCTAATTTGGTGAGATATAAAATGGGTGGCCGGGATTCGGAGTATATAATGATGTTTTTCTTGACTACTTTGGGAAGCATTGCACCATTTTCAAATTCTTCGAATGTCAAGTTAATACAAGATTAATAAATACATGTTTATTATAACGACAATCTATTCGGATTTGAGCGAGACTTCTCCAGACACTTCTTGATGTCAATTGTGATGTGTCGAAATTCGCAATGACATATCTTTGTTAAACTTTTATTGTTGTGTAATGGTTTGCATGCCTCGTGATAAGCATAAGTATTCGTATACACAAGGATAGAAATATATATATATATATTTACTTTGAATGAGGATGCATCATGACACAAGTCCTTGAACTGATCAAACTTACCTGGGATTTGGAGAGTCATCGTCTTAGTCCCACAGGTAGAACACATTAGTAGCTTAAAGTGAGTATGCTCAACAGGTAGCACATCTGTTATTGCAGACGCTTGTTCCAAGTTAGCCTTGAGCCACCTACTGTCCAGATCCCATCGTATTTAAGGGGACCTAGACTACCCTGCAAAACAGAATTACTTTACCTTAGGAACCCAAATCATATTGGGTCCTAGGTTTCTATTAGCATAAGCACGCAACTGCCTTCCTTCAGAAAACCTGTCTGGAAGACTACCTCTATCCCTAGAATGTGGATAAGCCCTTGCTGTGGGCACAGAGGGGTTGTGCCAACAGTCAATGGCAAAGTGTCCCACTTTGCCGCAGCACCAACAAGAGTGAATGTTGTATCGCCGTTTTCGACCTGATCTAGTG
Organism: Platanthera guangdongensis; assembly: GCA_039583875.1. Lineage (NCBI taxonomy): Eukaryota > Viridiplantae > Streptophyta > Magnoliopsida > Asparagales > Orchidaceae > Platanthera > Platanthera guangdongensis. The sequence continues at coordinate 121,021,291 of CM077159.1, read as the reverse complement.
ACTGATGAAGTCACGGTCCTAGGTCTCAAAGGGATAGGGCATGTTCTTGTTGCACAAATTCCTCTTCCATCGAGGCATGATGAAGGGTGGAACGAGTGCATGATGTGAGCGTTATGAGGCCGAGAAGGTGGTGCCATTCTTTCAGGCATCTTCCTTGCTGAGGCTCCATGACGCCTGACATCATGACTTCCATTCTCCCTATCCCGTGTCCTCGAATGGAGAGAATTCTTCTGTGAACTAGGACACGCAGATCCATACTTTGTTGTGGCAGTGGCCGTGAATACAAAGGGCTCAGAATGAGCCTTAGGTATTTCCTCATGGGTGGCCATGACGCCTCTTGCACTATGGACGTTTCCACATGGGGACAATTCACCCTTGCAGTGACCACGATTATTCCTGTGGTCATACCTGAAGGCATGATGAGTTGCCTTCCCGCTTGGAGTGGGAGGTCGGAACACTGTTTCCCCATTTCTCCATCCCTGGATAATCCGGGAGATCCACCCGGTTTCTTGTTTTCTCTTTATAGCATCAACTTTGGAAAAGTTAGATACTATACGTTTCTCATTATCTAGACTATTCTCTAGAGCTGAGATCTTAGAGTCCTTGACCTTGTTGGACGCCAATTGGAGAACCAACAAGATCTTCAGTCGAGCAATCTCTCGAGCTTGCTCCTCAGCAAGTAGATTGCTTTCCTGAAGGGCTCTCTTCAGGGAATCAGTATTTTCTGGAGGAGAGCAGTTTCTGTCTTCAGAAAAGTCAAAAGATGTGGGACAGGATGAAGATGATACCTGCTCATCTGGGTTATTGTCATTAGAATCAGTGACCAATGTTTCTTCCTCGTCGGAGCTGCTTTCCTCACTATCTTCTTCAGTCTCTGACAAGGATACTGGAGCTCTGATGCAATCCGAAGGATCCTTGCATTCATCATCAGAAGTGAGGACCCCCACATACGCTTCATCCTCTGATTGGCAGCATATTTCAGCTTTCTCTGACCCCCCATCAGCTCTGAGATCATCATCCACAGAGATTTAGCCGTTTTACATTTTTCCAACCTGGAGCGAGAGGCTCCAGACCAGACATCCATGATAATTTGTCGAATCCTCTGGTCCAGTTGGAAAAATGAGAGTTCCATCTCTGTCATCTCAGCAATGCACATGGGCACTTGGATCCCCGAGTAGGAGGTCTTCATTGGGATAAAAGGACCCTCTTCCAGGATGAGGGATGCTCGTGGATCGATGCCATCCAGGTGAAATAATACTCTCATCCTCCAGATAGGATAATAATCCTTTGAGCATGCAGGGAGTTTGAGTGGCAATACGTCATAATCCAGATCCATGCTTCTGACACTGGTGGCAGGATTCTGCTCAAGGTGTTAACCTTTTTTGAAGAGTAACCTCCCTCTGATACCACTTGAAAGTCCACCTTGTGTCAGCTATGTGCACCTATGGGGGGGGGGGGGGGAATAGGTGACGTGTGGTTCTTTTGCGGAATTTACGGATGTACCTGCACAATAAAAACAACAAGCACAGCACACAGAATACACAACAAATTTATAGTGGTTCCCCGACTTGGGTACATCCACTTTCCCCCTTCGACCTATCTCCCCAACAAGGGACGACTCGGTCACTTCTCCAACGGGATTGAAATCCAATCCCTTCACTAACGGAAGGAGCCCTTCCACACGTGAGAGTCAACACTCCCACAAAACGGGTTGCACCCAACCCTTACAACACGGAACAAAAGTTCCTTTACAACGAAATTAAATGTAGAATGTACACGTGATACAAACTTCTTTTGGAGACTACGGTGTTCCTCTTTGTTCGACGACGTGTTCTTGAAGTCGATGAAGAGTCTACGACCTTGGTCTCTCTTGGAGAGGATTTCCCCGGAACCGGCGGCGGCACACGAGCGGCGGCTAGCTTCGGGATCGGCGGCTACGATGAAGAGTAGCTGCTGAACTTGGAGATCCAAACTTCGTTGCGAAGCAAGCTCGGTCTACCAACGGTCACACGAGGATCGGTCGTCTCGATCGATTCGGATGGGAAGTTTTTCCGATCAACAAATCGAGAGACAAAGGATCTCTGGATAGACGCGTGAGACTCGAGCCTTGCTAAGCTTCTGTTGCCGGAGATCGGGAAGAAATCTCTATTGTTGACGGCGACCTACTTGCCCGACGGCGACGGCGGCAGCGGAGAGGAGTCGCGGTTTTAGGGTTTCGTTGAGGCTTGATTTCTGTTCCTTTTTCTCCGTCCTTTACTGTTCAAAATACCCAAGTATTTATACCCTGTAGATACAACAAATTTGACCGTTGTGGGACCCACAAAAGAAATCCCCAAAATCCGGTTCAAACAAGTCCAGAAGCAGAATCCGGTCCAGCAGCACTCTGAGAAAACGCCAAGTCAAAATCGGCGAGAATCGTTTGTGATTCTCGTCGAATCACTTGTCGATTCTCAACGAATTTTACTTTATACATGGGCTGCTTGACCACTGGTTCGGCGGGAATCACAAGTGATTCTCGCCGAATCTTACTTGGCACCATTTTGAGATGGCCAAAAGGAGTCGGCGAGAATCACTGATGATTCTCGTCGATTCGGCGAGAATCACTAGTGATTCTCGCCGATTCGGCGAGAATCACTTGGTGATTCTCGTCGAATTTGCCTTGGACGATTTTTCGTCTTCCACCTAGGAGCTGCTCCTTGATCCTCCATGCTCCTTGTCTTCTCTTGCATATGAACGACCCTGTACTTGAAAGTAAGTGCACTCCAATAGAGAGAGTACACATAGGCCAACACATTGATCTGCTCAACGAGGGATTACGCCGTGCAGACCCGTGTATATTGACCTACTACACCCTGACATTGGTGTGCACTTAGCGTGGAGAAACTGCAAGTACAACTTGAAAAAGTTTATCAAATACATTGTGAATTCATCTTAGCTTGACAGGGGGCTTCCTCAAATCCAGGTAATCGTGGATACAATACCCAACACTTACTAAAAGCAAGCAGGCAGAAATTAGCAAAACCTAGATTGATATTCTAGTGAATCAAAACATAACCTCCACCAACATGGAAATGGTTCACAATGTACAAAAAAATTTGATGGAAGCCGACAAGATAACTCTGGAAATAAGAAAGGATGTCTGCACTCAAATTCTTGATGATCACATGTTACAGGTCAAGAATCATGTCACTAAGGGTGTAAATTTTCTGGATGGAAGACTCTCCATAGCTAAGAACTCCCTGACTTCAGCTTTATCTAAAGAAGTCATAAAGGGGGAGAGGGCAATGATCAAGGCTAACATTGAGAATGTTGTTTGGGTAACCAATATAATCAGAGGTTCATTTGGCCTTGAAAAACATACATATGAAAACATTCTTATTGTTTCTAAAACCAATCCAGAAGCACTGTATGAACAATATGGTGGTCCGGGGGGAGATCAAGATGTTGATTAGGTTGGTGCTCAGTGGACTGAACCATCTACTATTGCTGAAATTCCCACATTCAGTCCCACTGCTGACCAGATAGCCAGAGCCAGAGGCAAGTCAGTTGCTGAAGAAGAAGAAATCAGGCTCAGTAAGAATAGGTATGGAGAGGAGATGGAAACCATGCCAAATTTTGATAAGTGGAGTCCTCAATCTATGATAATTATCTTGTCTGCCTGGGATCAGGTAAAAGAGAATAAAACTTAGAGGGAAACACTTTATAGCTCCCTAGAATGGGCCAAGCTAGAGAGAAATGAAGAGGCCAGGAGAAAGTTCAAAATAGATAAAAAGTCATATATCTTGCCACCATATGTTGTAGAGCTTAGTAAGTACTTTCCTAAGCCATACAACTATTTCGAGAGAAAAAAAGGAGAAGAAGAATGAATATAAGGAAAAGCCTGCTAAGAACCCGGCATGGGGATAGTGATTATGGAACCAGAAACATTATATGTTTTGTATTTTCCTTAAGGGTTGTTGGAAAGTGAACATTATTTTAAGCACACACTATATTTATGATTATTGTCTTTAATAATATTCATATGTTTGTGTGTGTGCTTCATTTTCTGTTCTCAAATTCTGTGAATGTTTATCTTCTTTTCTAGGGTTCTAAATTCTTCAAATAAGGGGTGATTGTTGGGTCTATTGATCACAATGTCCTAGATTTGAAGAAGGCCCATAGGATAATGGTATCCGCATGATTGTATCTGATGCATGCTTTAAGCTCAATGTATGCAGGTTGTTCTTTGTTACATTGATTAGATAGGTAGTATGAGTCACAATGATAGATGGACTTAAAGCAGGATGCTGGCAAAGCAAAAATCTTGCTAAGTCTAGAAGAGTTGAGTGATTATAGTACACTCAATGCCAAGAGGCTATAAGCGTTGACAGAAGCTCAAGCAGTAAAAGCCTCAGGGTTGATGTCTGGAAATCTATCTAAGGATAGAAGCGTTGAGTGAAGGCAGTTCACTGAACGCCTACTCATCTGGAAATCAGCTTAAGTATAGAAGAGTTGAGTGAAGACAAGCCACTCAACGCTTCATCAAGAAATATGTCTAAAGAAAGAAGTGTTGAGTGAAGACAGGTCACTCAACGCCTACTGATCAAATATTCTTGCCAAGTACAGAAGCGTTTAGTGAAGACAAGCCACTCAACGCCTCATCGAGAAGACAGTCAGAAGCCTGGAGCATTGAGTGAAGAAGCTATTGTCGACGCCTTCATACAGTGAAATTTCAACCAAGTCCAGAAGTGTTGAGTGATGAAGGATCACTCAACGCCTTAATAGTTGGACTGTAAATATTAAAAGCGCTGAGTGATGAAGGTGCACTCAACGCCTCAAGTTGCAAAATTCGGGTAAGTTTTTCTTCATTTAGTGACAAGGCTTCACTCAATGCCTATATATTATCTGAATTCAGCTAGGTCCACAAGTGTTGACTCACGATTACGTCATCAGAAATTCAAATAGTACGGGATCAGCGTGCTAGATGACAAAGGTGTTGTATGCCTTTAGCACAGTGTTAAATACAAAAGTTATACTGTAGTTGCCCATTCCAGTGGTCCTCACTCACATAAAGTCGTTGAGCGGCGGGATACAAAAGCAGAGTCCCGAAAAATTAAAGATAACTTTTTTGAGAAAAGTGACGGGTCATCTTCTTCCTCTCAAAAAAAGTTGAAGCTTGCGAAGAACTATTTCACTAACAGAGTTAGTATATGAATCACAGACAGAGTTTGCTGTTGAAGAAATATTTCACTGAAGATTAAATAAAAATTCAACAGCAAGGTCAGAAAGTTTTTTTTTTGAGTAAGAAGAAACAACACTCTGCAGTAACTTCTCAGCACTAGCAGAACAACCTTGAAGATCCATTCCTGGTGTTGTGATGAAGAAAGAGCTGAGTTTACTCAGTTCAGCATGTAGACTTAGAGAATACTTTCTCTGGACCACGTCAACAACAACAAACTTACTCATTTCACTTTGTAGGATCATTCTTGATCTGAGCTGTAAGCTTGAAATATAAAGGCTGAGTTGTAGGATCCTTCCGTGGACCTGAGGTAAGGCATGTGTGCCTGAGGTAAGAGATTTATTCTCTGAGGAAGGATTCTGTTGTGAATCTGAGTGTAGGGCTATCCTCCTAGCCTGAGTTGTAGGACTTTGATTAAGTTTGAGGTAGGTGTTTTATAGATCATTGAGCTGTAGGATTATTATTTACTTTGAGTGGTAGGGTCTTGGGCCTGAGGTAGGACTTGGAGGAAGTTTGAGAGATCCTAAGTGATCTGTGTCGTAAGCTCTTTGAGCTGAGATTGATGAAGATTGTCTTGTCTAACACACTGTTAGAAAGGTGGGGGGGGGCATTGGATGTACCAATACCTTGGAGAACCACTATAAATACATGTGTGATGTTCTGTGTTCTTAAAAGCAAGCTTCTTAACTTAACACCCAACACACTAAAATTAGAAAGTAATCTAAAAGACTAAGAAACCTATTCACCCCTCCCCCCTCTAGGTGTTTAATTACTCTTAAACAAAGACTTTCAGTTATTACCTTATGAATTGTGAAGTGGTGCTCCTCGGAAAAAGTATTATTGATATCCACCTTTACAAGCTCCCCTGAATTTGGATTCTCCAAGCAAGAGAGGTGATCCGCCGCTAAATTTTTTGCTCCACTTTTTTCTTAGATTTCCAAGTCAAATTCTTGGAGGAGTAAAATCCTCCTAATCAATCTTGGCTTCACATCTGTTTTTGTTAGTAAATATCGCAAAGTTGAATAATTAGTAAAAACAATAATTTTAGATAAAGTGAGATAGAGAGAAATTTATCAAAGCAAAAGTAACGGCTAATAACACCTTCTTGGTGGCAGTGTAATTCTCTTGTGCGGCGGTTAGAGTTTTGCTCACATAATAAATAGAATGAAAATTTTTATTGATGTGTTGTCTTAGGACCGCACCCATGGCAAAGCTACTAGCGTCGCACATGATTTAGAACGAAAAATCTCAATTGGGAGCTATCATGATTGATATGTTTATTAATTTTTCCTTAATTATAGAAAAAGCTTGCAAAAACTTTTCATCAAAAATAAATGGGGCATTTTTTTCTGAAAGCTGGGTAAGGGTCTTATTAATTTTATAGAAATCTTTTAACAACCGGTGATAAAAACCGGTATGCCCAACAAAACTATGTACGGCCTTAACGTTAGAAGGGGAAGGTAGCTTTTCTATAGTCGCTATCTTAGCCTTATCCACCTTTACGCCCTTACTTGAAATTTTATAACCTAACAATAAATCTTATCGTACCGTAAAGTGACACTTTTCCCAATTTAACACTAAATTAGTGTTCTCGCAACTTTGGAGAATGCGGGAAAGGTTATTCAAGTATAAATCAAACGAGTTTTCGAAAATAGAGAAATCGTCCATGAAGACTTATATTATATCATCCACTAGCTCCTCAAAGATCGCTAGCATACACCTTTGAAAGGTTTTTGGCATGTTACACAACCCAAATGGCATCCTCTGATAGGCAAAGGTGCCAAACCGACAAGTGAAGGTTGTCTTCTCTTGGTCATCGGGCGCAATCGGGATTTGGAAGTGTCCTGATAGACCGTCAAAAAAACAATAAAATTAATGCCCGAATAGTTGTTCAAGAATTTGACTGGTGAATTGTAAAGAAAAATGATCCATTCTAGTCTCATCATTTAATTTGTGATAGTCGATGCAAACCCGCTATCCGGTAACGGTTCGAATAGGGATTAACTCATTTTTTATCATTTGGCACTACCACAAACCTCTTTTCTTTGGCACTACTTGGACCGGACTAACCTAAGCACTATCCAAAATCAGATAAATGATACCCGCATCTAACAATTTTATCACCTCCACCTTAACCACCTCCTTCATTTTAGGATTTAGACAATGTTGAGATTGAATCGTTCTACGCGAATTTTCCTCTAAAAGGATTTTATGCGTACAAAAGGAGGGATTAATCCCTTTCAAATCTGTCTTATTCCACACAATTGTGCACCGATGAATATTTAGAACGTTTAATAATTATAACTTTTCATCGTCAGACAAAAATGCTGACACAGTAACAGGAAGTTTTGAATCCTCTGCTAGAAATAAATAGTCTAAATGATATGGTAATTATTTTAATTCTAAAGTTGGAGGTTCTACATAAGAGGTATTAAAGCGATCACTACCTAATTCTAATATTTCAAATATAGGAGCGCGAGTGATCGTTTCATCATCAATATTTTTATGAGAAATTAAATTTAAATTTTCAAATTTCTCTTCATGAAATGAAATGGCGAAATAATTTCAGAAAATAAAGCAGAGTCTTAATCGGGTGAATCCTCCAAAAAGAAACACATTAGAAAGCGTATTTTTCATACATGAATTGATAGTAAAGGTAATTTTTTCATCTCCGACTCTAAGGAGAAGTTTACCATTATTAATATCTATAATAGTGTACAAGGTGGCAAGAAAAGGGCAACCGAGAATGACTAAGACCTCGATGTCCTATGCCATGTCGAGAATGACAAAATCTACAGGAAAGATAAATTTGTCAACCTTGACAATAACATCTTCGATAATAACCAAAGGGTATTTAATTGACGGATTCATCAATTTGATGCTCATTCTTGTTGGATTAGACTCTCCCAATGAAAATTTTTAAAATAGGGAATAAAGCATCAAATCAATCGAGGCACCTAGATCGGCTAACAAATGTTTGACTAATAAATTGCCAAATAAGCATGGAATAGAGAAACTACCTGGATCAGTTAATTTATTAGCCAATTTATTAAGCAAAATCACTGAACAAAACAGAAAATTTTTTATTGAATGGTGGAAGCATCCTCAAGTTTTTGCCGCATTCAATTGAATAGTGGAAACATCCTCAAGTTTTTTTATTGGACAAAAAATCCTTGAGGTACTTTGCGTACTTCGGTATTTGCGTTATTACTTCACAAGACGGAAAATTTATATGTGTTTGCTTAAACATTTCTAAAAACTTACTGTAATGTTTATCCATCCGGTCTTTCTTCAATTTTGACGGTTGGGAAAGAGGGGGTTGAAATTCTTTAATTTTATTTTCAATAGCAACTTTAGGAGGAGGAGAAGATGTAGATATTGTTTCCTCCTCTTCAACCGACTTTTTTGGAGTAGTTGCCTTCTTCCCGCTCCGTACCGTGATGACCTTTACTTGCTCCTCTGGGTTGGGCTCCATATTGCCCGATAATGCTAATTGTTGATGATCGGAGAGCATATTTGCAATTTTCCCAATTTGGTTCTCCAATTTACGAACATATTCGGTGACATTTCGAATGTTATCATCATTACTAGCCGCATATTTGGTCAAAACATCCTCGAGAGAGGGGGCTTTTAGAGCTAGCGGTTGAAAAAAATAGGGTGGAATAGTGTGTGGTGGTCGAGCCACGTTCCCCGAATTGTTCAAAGAGAAGTTGGGGAGATTCCTAAAACCTGGGTGATAAGTATTTTCAAAATTATTATTGCCCGTATTGAATGATGGCAGATTCAGATTACCCAAGTAATCCACCTGCTCGGCGATGGTAGAAGGATATTCCCAGGTAGGATAAGGAGTGGAAGCAGTCATCTCTTTTATTTTCTTATTTAGAAGCTCAACCAGGATAGAAAGATTTGAAACTGAATCAACTTCTTCATGAAACCCAGACGGTTTATTGGGACGAGACCGAGGTGTACTCAATTGATCGGTATTCATGGTCATACCTTCTATAAGTTTTGGGGCAGCCATCGGTGTTTTATTGTTTAGCATTCCACTGGCGGCTACATCGATATGTTGCCCTGTTTGAGAATTGAGGCCATTATAGAAGATTTGAACTTGCAACCAATCAGGGATTGTATGATGAGAACATCGACGAAGCAATTCCTTAAATCTCCCTCAAGTATCATATAACGTTTTCATATCAAGTTGGGAGAAATATGTAATATCATTACGTAACTTGCCTGTTTTTGAGGGCGGAAAATATTTTGTGAGAAACTTATCCGTTATTTGAGCCAAAATGGTTATAGATCCTCTTAGTAGAGAACCTAACCATTGTTTAGCCTTAGTTCATAATTTAAACAAAAATAGCCTAAGTTGAATGACATCATCGAAAATCTCGTTGATTTTAAACGTATTGCATATCTCTAAAAAAATTAGAAATCCGCGCATTGTGATTTTCATCCTGAAGGCCATCAAATTGTACATGTTGTTGTACAATTTAGATGAAGTTTGACTTCAACTCAAAGTTATTGTTTGCAATAGCTGGTCGAACAATACTCAATTGAACCTTATCCCAACTTGGCCGAGCATAGTAGGGCATTGTCCGTTGGTCGGTCATATTCGGATTAGAATTTGGATCCCCACAGTAGAAGAAATAGAAGAAGGAGAAGAAAGAAAAGTAGAAGAGAAAACATCGACAAAGGTAAAGACATAAGAAAAGATGTGTCGACTTCAGAGTACTCAATCAAATCTTGAGAATTGAGATCACAGAGTCGTAAGCGTTGATGAATGGTTCGCTCAATTTCTAGATCAAAATCAAACAGATTTGATGGATTCCCTCGAGTCATACACCAAACAAAATAAATATTTTATAATTAAAAATTTATAAAGTAAAATTTCTCGGACTTTCCAAGAACTATCCAATGACGGGTTTGCAAGGTACTAGACAGCCTTGTGGGATGAAAACTGAACTCCACAAGAAATTTCAATTATAAAAATTTAAAATAAAATTTTTAATAAAACAACAACTAAAATTTTTATTAATTTTGAAAACAAAAAATGGAAAAATTAATAGTATCTTATTTATAAACAATCGACAAAAAGAACTCCCCAACATTGACGTCAAAAACTTGATGGTTTGTTTTTTGGCGGGAGCGCAATTCCGATAATAAATCAATAAGTCAACCATACATGTCGCTTTAGAGTATATGATCAAGTGTCGTATTTATACTCGGGGATTGTCAAGTACTTGTACTGACAAGGAAGAGTTATTATTTTATTTAACAAAAAAATAGTTGGGTTGTGAAACTAAGAGAAAACATGAACAAAACTTTAGAGAAATTTGATGAGAAAAAAGCTAGCACCTTATCTAAAATCTCTTTGGGCTAAAATAAATTTTGTAAAAGATAAAATCATAAGCTTCTAAAATAATCTACTTCGACTGTGGAAGTTCTCAAATTATAAAAGCGCTTCTCTCAAAAATACACTAACAACCAACTTTAGGTTGATCGATTAAGACCTCTCAGCTAGTTGAAACTCCTAAGTTTGCTTTAGGCGGTGAACCTAATTATTGGATTTGACTCCAATCCGAAAGAATTATGTCATCCACTCTCGAGGAGTACATGCAACTTTTTTTATCTTTGAGTGATCTACTCACTTGCATGGATCTCTTGATCAACTAACACGTGGATCTTAGATCAAAAAGCATACTCATGACAAATGAATTCGATGCAATTAAAATCATAGATAATGAAAGTAGCCTAAATTAGAGAGCTTGCTAAATTTGTAAAGACAAAATAAAGTTTATTTTTTTTTCAAACTTCATCATGATTAACTGCTAATGAAAATTTAGCTACTCATCATGATCGGAAAATTACATAAAAAAATAGAGCAAGACATGATTGCAAAAGAGAAATACTTGAATTGAAATTGCTAGAAAAAGAAGTACAACTTGAAACGAGAAATTGCAAAGCTACACTAGCAACTAGAAATGGAAATGTAGCCAAAATAGTAAGAAATATAAAAAAACTAACTCCAAAATCCAACCCTTGAGCTCCTCGACTTGTCTGAAATTTATAGTAAATTTTGTTGGGGAGTCACGCCCCTAGGTCACGCTCGTGTAAGGTATGGAACATCATCTTGAAAGCCCAAGAACATTGGTAGAAAAATTGCCAATATTCATTACTTGGTGGGTCACGCCCCAAGGTCACGCCAGTAATCTTGACCGGATCTAGAAACGGCAGGAAACAATGTGATTTGCAGTTATTTTGGAAGTTGTGGAAGGGGTCACGCCCCCTGATCACACCCATGACAAGGGCGTGACTGCTGAAATAGTTTGATGGCGTGAATGGCTGGCTTGAATACTCGGCCATGCCCATGGACAGCTGGACACGCCCCCTGTCACGCCTGTGATAGGGGTGTGTAAATTTAATATGGCCTGGAATTCTATTTAGGCAAGTTTCTAGGAGGCACGACCCATGACAATGGTCATGCCCCCTATTCAGGCCCGTGTCCAGGGCGTGTAATTTTTTATTTTTCCAAAAGTCATCCAAAAATTGCCATGATGATTCCAGTGAGCCAAAAATTTATATTTGCAGCCCAGATTTACCTAAAATCAAAAAAATACAATTACACACTTAATTACTAAAGTATAAATGAAAATTAAATAATTATTAACTAAAAATTATATAAAAATAAGGAGAAGACTAGAGTTATCAATCGTCTTGTGCATTTCTCTACTTACACTTTGATTGTATGCGCGCGCGATCGCTCTAGGGGCTAAGGCGGCCCAGTTTAGTTCAGTCTTGTGTATTTCTCTACTTACTCTTTAAAAAATATCCTGCAGACAGTATCCACCACCCAGCAATACTCGAGACTAAAGCAACAAGGAAGACTTGCGTCATCCAAAAATTTGTGGGAAAAGGTCCCAGGAGCCCCAGCTCCTCTCCCTTCACTACAACATATTTATTTAATAGCCACATTTTTTGCGACATTTGTGCAAGCGTGGCCAATTATTTTAATACTGGCTACAATTTGTAAAGAAAACATGACTATTGGCATATTTTTTATAAAAAATATTGTAATTTACGGAAGGACACTGAGCTAGAGTGCGGGATAAAATTGGGTTATTGGCGGGAAAGGCATTTGCGGTTTTTTAATAAAAATATTGCCGGCAAAAACCTCATTTCCACTCCCCGCTTCTAACCTAAAATCCTCAGCGCGCCACTCCATCTCCCCAATTTCTGCTGAATGATCGATCGATAGCCCTTGCGAGTCGTCTTTTCCACCGACCGGCAGCCCATGCGACTCGCCTTTTCTGCCGACCGACAACCCCTCGCAACTCGCCATTTCTACCGACCGCCAGCCCCCTCCCTCACGATCACTCAATCTCGGCACGCAAGTTCCTCGGTGTGCAAGTTCCCTGGCCTGCAAGTTCCTCTCCAGCCCCCTTGTTTCACTAGGTTTTTGACGTTTTTTCTCCCTTCCACAGTGCATAAGTTCCTCGCCTCTCACTTCCTCAGAGAAAAGGTTTTCATCTCATCACAAGAATCTCCCCTCAGTGCAAAAATTTCCATCGGCCACCTCTGTTCGCAAAAGGCTCCATCGCAGGTACACCGAAACTTCCCCTTTTCTTTCTTCTCCCCATTTTAAAAATTATTACACGGACATTGAAATGCTACTACTTCATGCTCTCCTAAATCTTGTTTTTCTGCTAGGACAAATGTGTTTTAACTGCCAAAAACAGAAACTTATTGCTTCTATTGGCCCTGTGATTGTTTTCTCCCCACTGTGTTTCTCCACCGGTTGTTCTCTTCTGAGGTAAGGGATGGATTTTGATATTTTTTAAAGTTTGGGTACTGATTAAATATTCACTCTTTTTGATACTCTTTATATTGCAAGGTGGGGTGATTTCTTAAAAATATTAAAATTTTATTTGAGTTGGAGTTCTATACGATGAGCTAGTGCAGTAATTATATTTTAATGGAGGTTTACCTGCATCAAGGTTAATGATTGGAGTCCATCTTTAGACTGGTTTCCTGTTTCTTGGTTTCTATACAAATTGATGTGATTTTAGTGCTTGTGTAATAGGAAAGCATAACCAGCAGCCCCTGAATTCTTATAATGGGGTTACGTTTGTTGGTTAGCCGATTGAATGGGAATTAAGGAAATTAATGTTGGGGTTTTTTGTTTAATCAACCGGTTGTTGTACTTACTATTAATAATTATGTTGGGGCTGTTTTAATCAGGATTACATTCAATTTTAATGCAGATCTATGATGTTTCTAAGCAAGTAAAACTAGAATCACGTGTTCTTCTAAAATTGCCGATTGTTACCTAACGCTCCATGGTTGAGTGAAACGGTCGCTTGATGTTTCTCCCTTCACACTACTAATGCAGTATATGACATCATTCTGAATTTGATGGTTTACATCTATGCTAATTATGAATGTGTCTGGCCTTTATACTTTACATTCATGGCTTGCACGTTTGTGTGTGGGCTTAACTTGGCCTTTATCCTTTACATTCATAGTTGGTCCTTTAACTCACTAGGTTTAAAATAAGTGGCATTTGCATTTGATGCTAGGTTTGATACCACTAGTTCTTTTATAAATTTCACTATGCACTGCTTAAGAATAACTCATGGACTAGCTAGTACTTTTGAATGTTAAACACTAATTTGCTATTTTAGTAGTATTAATTCAGAGTTTTTTTTCATTTTCTACACATTAAGTCTAGATTAGTTTAATGGATACAAAAAGAAAAGTTGATCAAAAACAGTTGTTTATTTCTAAGGAGTAGAATTTTATCAACAAATATTTGTTATAATGAAAGTTTAGCTGAAGTAGGGCATAAAACTATTAGCGGTGATACTCCTATCATCACTTTGTGTGCCAATGGAGAGTCTCTTCATGATGCTATCTGGTATTCATCTTAATCAATAAATGCTTCAGCACTGTTGAATAATTTTACCCCTTAGGCCTTTTTTATTCTTCTCTGAATTTTGTGTTAGCTTTTCTTTTTACAAAAATTGTGTTTTTATGTAGTGTCTTTTGAAACGACGCTATTTATTTAATGTAATTATAAATATATTATATGTCATAATTATGTGACACATGTCTCTTATATGCATAGGTATACATACAAATAATTTATCAATGAATAAAAAATGGATGAGAGAGCCAGGACATTCAAAAACTTATGTACAAGGCATAAAATCTTTGCTAGATCAATTTTATGCATATACACCAACTGGAGAAAAATGTCCATGTCCTTGCAAAAAAATGTGTAAATATGAAGATGTGGGATCGAGATGAGGTAGAGGGACATCTTGTATGGAACGGTATTATGGAAAATTACACAGAATGGATTTATCATGATGGACGACTATCTAGCAATGCGGCTCGGCCAAATGACATGTCTTCTTTCACTACAAACTTGCTTTACACTAATGACAACTTTGTTGATCCTATGGATGAATTGTTGCGTGCAACTATTCCTAATATGACACATGAGGAGAACGTGGATGTCCAAGAATTACTGAATGATCATGATGAAGATGAGACTACTGACTGTCCTCAAGCTCATGTTAATATGGAAGCTTGTGATTTATACACATCTCTTTTAGAGGAAAACATACTGTTCTGGGAAGGATGCCAAGAATATACGAAACTATCATTTTTATTAAAGCTCCTTCATATTAAGACTCTAGGTAATTGGAGTAATACACATTTCAGTATGTTGTTGAAAGTTCTACAGGGTGCGGTGCCAGGTGGATATGAAATGATCCCCGTGAACTATCATGAGGAGAAAAAAATAAGTTCAAAGTTATGTCACAATTATATTAAAATTGATGCATGTAAAGATGTATGTTCGCTGTTTTGGGGCATACACAAAAATGATGATGTATGTTATGTGTGCGGGAAGTCCCGATGGCTTGAAAGCGATGAAGAATAATTTAATCACAAGTCAAGGAAACGTAAACAACATGAAATGGCAAGTGCAAAGAAGATTCCTAAAAAAGTTTTTCGATATTTTCCATTGAAGTAATTCTTAGAGCGATTATTTCTTTGTAAACATACTGCTGAGATGATGCAATGGCATGCCAAAGAGCCCAATCATGATAATCTAATGCATCACCCTAGAGATGGTTTGGCATGGAAAGAATTTGACCGCAATCACATGGAGTTCTCCAATGATCCTAGAAATATTCGCCTCGGCCTAGCCACCGATGGTTTTAATCCTTTTGGAGATCTAAGCAGTACACACAGCACATGGCCAATTATGTTGGTAGTGTATAATGGGCCACCTTGGGAGTGCATGAAGAAAAGATCTATAATTATGTTGGGTCTGATACCTGGTCCAAAAATGGCTGGTAATAACATTGATATTTATCTGCAACCATTAATACAAGAGTTGATGGAATTTTGTGTTGAGGGAGTTGAAGTGTTTGATATTTATGATGAAAAAAAAATTTAAATTGCGTGCTGCGTTATTATGGACTATCAGTGATTTCCCTGGGCTTGGCAATTTATCAGGCTGGAACACACATTCAAAACTTGGATGTCCATCATGTGGATTAGACACAAAATCATGTTAGCTAAAACATAGTCAGAAAGCATCATATCAATCTCACCGCAGATTTCTTCCACTTTATCATCCATACCGAAAGACAAGAAGGTTTGGCCATCCTGAAACAAGCATAGGTAACACAAAACCACTTAAAGGAAGACATGTCGTGGACGCAATGAAAAATATCCGAGTTGTATTTGGTAAAGAAAATAAGTCAGGGGGGACAACAATGTATTGGAAGAAAAAAAGCATTTTTTTAATTTACCTTATTGGAAAACAAATCTATTATGACATTGTCTTGATGCAATGCATATAGAGAAGAATGTGTGTGATAATATCATGAACACAATATTGGGCGATCCCATCAAATCCAAAGATAATGTGCATGCAAGAAGATATTGTAAGGATCTCAACATTTTTAAAAAATTATGGCTCCAAGAAAAAGATGATGATATAGAGATTGTTCCTCCAGCATGCTTCACTATGAGTAAAATTGAGAAAGATATTTTCTTGGGTATGATAAAATCACTTCAGGTTCATGATGGATATGCATCCAACATATCACGGTGTGTTAAGCTCAAACAAGGCAAAATTAAAGGTTTGAAGAGTCATGATAATCATATAATTATGCAACATTTGTTGTCAGTTGGATTACGGTCAGTGTTACCAAGAAATGTTGTTACTCCATTGATGGAAGTGTCGGAATTTTTCAGACAATTGTGTTCAAAAAAAACTTCAAGTCTCTAATTTGGTAAAAACTAAGAATCAAATAATATTGGCATTATGTCACCTTGAAGCAATATTTCCACCCTCATTCTTCACTATAATGATCCATCTCATGGTTCATCTTCCTAAAGAGGCTATTTTGGGTGGCTCGGTGCAATATATATGGATGTATCCCATTGAGAGGGAACTTGGACACTATAAAAAATTCGTGCGAAATAAATAAAAGCTTGAAGGATCAAAAGCAGAGGGATATATAGCGGAAGAGACTCTCACATTTTGTTCGCGATTCCTAGAAGGGATAAAGACTCGATTTAAACAACCATGTCACAATAGTGCAAATTTGACAACTATAACTCCAGCTTTCATGATGGTTCCACAAGTAGGTAGTGTTACAAAAGGTGTTATATTGAAGAAATTGGACTTAATCAATCTTCAACAAGCTCATCGATACATTTTATTCAACTGCGCTAAACTCGAGACTTTTCGAAGGTGACTTTTTTAAAACTTAATCACTCTACTTTATATATATATATGTTTATGAAAACTTTTGTGTTTGATAATAAACTATTTTATTTTATAGTGAATTTAGAGAAGAATTGAAAAATCGTCACCAATCCCAAAATATTGAAGTAGATTTATTGGAAAGCATGCTTCGTAAAGAATTTACAGAATGGTTTAAGATTAAGGTAAAAATCTTTCAACTAAATTATTCGGATAGTAAGATATTTCTTATGCACCATATCTATTTTTTATGCAAGGTCCTACGCAATGGAGCGATGATTGATGGTCCTCAATTAAGACAGTTGGCTCTCGGACCGAACCCTATTGTTCGTAGTTAAAAAGGTTATAACATAAATGGATATTCATTTCGAACAACAGGCAGTGAGATTCATAGAAGAACACAAAATAGTGGAGTTGAGGTTATGTCTGATCATGGTGGGTCAGACGGGGCTATTAACTATTTTGGTAGACTAACTGAAATCATTGAATTCGATTACTTCGATGCTGCAAAAGTATGTCTTTTTAAATGTGATTGGGCAAATCCAGCAAACAATGTGGACGTGAAGAAAGACTTATTTGGATTTACTTTAGTTAATTTCACTCAATTAATACATACATGAGTGAAACTTGAGCATAATCCTTATATATTCCCTTCTCAAGCAAAAATGGTTTACTACATTCGTGATCCAAAACAATTAAATTGGGAGGTGGTCATGAGAATGGTGCCACGAGATGAGTACGAAATGGGAAAAATTGAAGTTATTGGTAATGAAATGCACGATATTGAAAAATTATGTATGGATGATGATGAAGGTGATGTGTAAGTATTCTTCTTTTTATTCAATTTTATCATAATTTTTTAATATATATACGATATTTATGTTCTATTTTTTATGCAGGTGAGTAATGACTCCTAAAAGGAGATTTGATCCAAGAAGTTTATATGTTTCTAGGGATCACATTGGCACAACAAATGGTCAAAATATGGATTCTCCATCTGAAAATGAAAACATAGTTGCCAATATTAGCAATATAAATGCTAACACTTCGCATGCCCATGTGGATCCACTATATGATGCAACTACTATGGCTTACTTTTCATCTGATGAAAGCATTCATGAAGATCAAGTTAACAATGAGGAAGCTCGCAATCTTTCTGCTGATGAAATAGAGACTTCCAATTCAACAGGTAAATAATACATTTATATTTATTTTTTGATTTACCTGCCCATATCTTTTATTCAAAATTGTTAATTTTAGAGACAAGAAGATCTAAAAAAGGACGCGGAGAAACTACATGTAGACACATTCATTTAATGCCCCCAGATAAAGTCATTAAAATGCAGCGTAATGATTATGGTCAATTTGTGGGTGATGGTCAAGTTTAATTGTCATCATTCATGGGGACTCTAATTAGAACGGAATCGTTGTTTCCAATGACCCCCTTTTTGTGGACTCATGTATCCATTTTTAGTAAGAACACTGCATGGAATTTAATAAAGGTGTATTATTTCTTCAGTTATTTACATTTATATTCACATCATAATTTGTATTTATTAACATTCATGTTTACTAATGCAACAACGATTTAATGTTTACGAGTCTGATAAGAAACATAACTATAAATAGACCCATGGGGGTACCTCAGAAGGCATGCTTACTTGTGCCCTGGTCTTCTTGCGCATTCTGAGGTATCCTTAGCTTACTTCTTGGCTAAGGATGTGAAGCGCTCTAAGATCTTTCGGGTGTGTGGTGGGACCTCCGTGTTGGATCCTTGAGTTTGTTCCTTATGCTATGTCTTTGGTCGTTTAGCTTGTGAGAGAGAAGTAAGTGAGCGATCACTCCTTCCACAAGGGTTAAACTATACAGAGATCGATTCTTCGGTTTCAACATTTTGGTGCTGTGAGCGTGGAGCATTGTCAACACCAAAAATCTTCTGCGAGCTCGATGACTGGAGGAGAAGGAGATGGATCTGACAGGGTCGACTCGCCACCCCCCCCCTCCGTTCTCCACTCAGGGATGTTCGAGGATTTCTGGCAGGAGGTGAACAGCCTCGTCAAGTTCGCACTCGGCATGCACACCGAGTGCTCGACACTATTAGTCACAGTTGCTGCTGTCCCAGCCCTGGGCGAGAATGCCCTGGCTCGACGAGCTGGGAAGGAGGTAGTAGAGGAGGAGAGGGTGCGAGATCTGCAGGGGTGCGTATTGTTCCCCGACTCGGCAAGCGGAGGCCTGATCGATGAGATGGGTGTGTGAGTTCCCCGGGCTCGCCAGTAGGGGGAGGCATCCCCTTCATTGAGTTGGTTTCATCCGCCAAAGTTCTAGAGGGGTTTCGGGAGCTAGTGATGTCCTACTATGCCGTGAAGGATGACCTAGTTCAGCACATCCAGTGGTTCGAGGATGTGGTTTCGATAAGGCAGATGTCAGATGCCTTTAAGTACAGACATTTTTCCATCAACCTCAAGGAGAAGTCAAGAAATTGGTTCCACCAGCTACGGGCCATCTCTATCTACTGCTTCGAGGACCTACACCGGGGTTCATGTTGAGGTTCACCGCTTCCAAGAAGAGGAAGAAGGAGTCCGGGTCACAGTTCCACATCAAGAAGGCGGTGAATGAGACCCTAGGGAGCTATGTGGACCAGTTCCATGAGGAGGTCCTCCAGGTCCAGGAGATGACAGGGCATACCCTGATGATGGCCTTCACCCTGTGTCTATAGCAGGGTTTCTTCAGGATGGAGCTGAAGAGGGTGCCTCCTCTCTCTTTTTAGGAGTTGATGGAGAGGGCAGTGAGGAAGGTCGATGGGGAGGCGTCGAACCTGAACTTTGCTCAGAAGTTGGTCAGGTGGGCCGCGGAGGAAGAGAAGGATCCAGGAGGTGGCAGAGATCGGGAGGTGAGGAGAGCTGAATCCCGGCATGGGGAACTATAGCAGCAGCAGCAGCTGAGATGGGGCCACTAGGAGCCAAAAAATATGCTCGGCTGGAGGCAGCAGGAGTAGCAGGACCAAGGACAGCAGAGAGGTTTCCATGGATGAGACAACCGCTAGGGGGGCCAGGGTCAGTTAAACCCCCCAAGCTGGAGGTAGGGCCAAAGGCCTCCACTCCCCGATCAACGTCAGGCCATGGAGATAGACCAGGGGAGGTGGAGAGGCTAGTAGAGGAGAAGGCGAGAAGTTAGGGTTGCTCTATTGCGACTTCCACCAGGAAGAGGGTCATGTCATAGCCACATGTCTAGAGTTCCTCGAGATGAGGGGAACAGGGAGCAGCAGCAACTCTGCCAGGAGGTGCGGATTGAGGAGGTCCTGCCTGGGGGAGAGGAGGACTGGTACGAGGATAGGTCTAATGTCGGCAACCGAGGAGGGATCAGAGTGATCTACGGGGGGATTGAGGCTGCTTATTAGGCGAGTCTCCATACTATGTACCGTCGGGGCGTCGCCTCCACATCTCTAGCCTCACCCTCGGAGGAGAAGATCACCTTCTCCAGGAAGGATATGTCGGATCATGAGGATCCTTTTTGCGACTTGTTGGTCATCCAGACTGCGGTCGAGAACTTTACTGTCTCCCGAATCCTCATCGATAACAGGATCTCGGTCAACGTCATCTTCAAGAAAGTATTCGATGCGATGAAGGTGGAGGACCGGAGGGTGCTAGACTCCGATGGACCTCTCTTCGGGTTCTCAAAAGAGAGGAAGGAGGTGTAAGGAGGAGTAAGACTCCATGTTATCTTGGGGGTGGGGGGAGGGCAATCCAGGAACTATAGATTCATCATAGTGGACATGCCCGACAGTTATAATGCTATCTTCGGACGACCCCTCATCATTGCCTTCCGTTGTGTGCCCTCATCTTTCCATCAATGCTTGAAGTTAAACATTGTGGGCATCCAGGTAAGGTTCCGGGGAGACCCCAAGGTGGCAAGGGAGTTCTATGTCACCGCGGTGAACTTTATCTCTTGGCAGGGAGGAGCTGAGGAGATGGAGAGGAGTATGGAGGAGCAGTCCAGGCAGGAGGCCAAAGGAGAGGTGGAGGAGATGTAAGTGGAGAAAGAGATCCACAGCCAGGTGGAGGTGGCAGAAGGATTTCTGGAGGAGCTGGTCGAGGTTATGGTCATGGAGGAAGCTGAGGAGGTCAAAGTACCAGGTGAGGGAGCTGTTGGAGAGTGGGAAGAGCAGTCACGGCTGGAGGCTGCCGAGGAGATGGTGGAGATGGAGGTTCTCACCCAGGGAGGTAGGGTGGAGAAGATGCGGATCATTGGGTGGCTGAGCCCGGAGGACCAAGGTAGGATGCTGAAGTCTAGTCGAATTCTGGAATATAAGTCTTGGATCTGCGGATAGTGACGGGAAGATGTTCTATTTACCTCTTGGATTATAAATGGGAAGTTTTAGGGTTTGAGTAAAGGTGTGATCATTTTTCGGTCTGAGCACACTAGCCATACAGTGCGATAAGACTGATAACCCTAGAAAGTTGACGGAAGCCAATCTGCCTTCACCGTCGCCGATACTGATCCCGATCCCGGCGAGTGTCACCGCCGCTTCTCCTACAATAGATTTAGTAGTCTGTGGAGATGCTGAGTGTCCTCTCCCGACCTAGTGCTTGCTCGACAAGTGGCTACGGGTTCTCCCGATCGTGTGGATTTCCTGTAGTGCCACGGATATACTTTCTACGCTCAGAACTCCAGCCGTTGCCATTCGTTGGAATCAACTGGATCATCTAGGTTGAGTATTTACTCAATCCATCAATGGTAATTTTATTACAACATGCTTTACTTCTTGAATCATGAATATTGTTGGATCTGAACTCGTTTAGGTTTTTCTTATTTTTATTTCCGCTGTGTGCACAAGTGCTGTGTCATCCCCTAAAACCCAACAGTGATATCAGAGGCAGGTTGTGACAATACTCGTTGTTTCAAAAGTTTCTAAATCCATGGCATGTAGATTTGGATATTTAGAAGTGTTCTAAATACCCAATCTAGTCTTGGATCTTTCCAAGAACGCTTGCGATTTCTTTGAAGTTTACTCCTTAACAGTAATCGACACTTTATTGCTTTGTGAAACTGAGCATGTGTTAGATTTTGGATCTCACATGAAGTGACGAGTTGGTCTACTGTGTAACTGGAGTTGGTCTTACTCATATCCAGTGCATGTAGGTCTGAAGATTTAGAAATGTTCTAGATATTCAAACTTAGCTCAGTTCATCAAGTGTTGATGATTCTTGTGTACATCTAGGATGTATTTGGATTATGCTTGTTGAATTTTATTTTGTTTGATGTGCACACTGGTTAAGTGTTAACCATGATTAAAGAATTAATCAACCATCTAATAATCTCTTAAGTAATATTAAGTATTCAGATGCCTTCCGATGGATGACACTCTTCCTACCTCAATCGATGAAGTGTGGACTTGCCAAAGCAAGGTGCATTAATATATCTTGGTAAGGGTGCGAGCGGATAATTATGATATCCCACAATCTACATCGGGTCTAGCTTAACTAGGTGACCTCAAAGGTTGAGTGCCCAGAGGCATAGGGTTGGCATGCACCATATGATGGATGTGAATAAAGAGTTATTTACCAGCCATACAGAAATTTCATAGTGATGCAATTGGCAAGCGTTGCCTACCTAAATAACTGTATTGTGAGAGAAAAGCCAAAGTTGACTCATAGTGTTAGTGGAATATAGATCTTGTCCACTAAGAGGGTTACTCTCTAAACTCTTCGAATTGATATCGAGGTTTATCAGTTTGATAAAAATAGTCGGAGTTATGAAAGTCCAAACCGAAAGAAAATTATATTTTTAAGTGTAATACTAATTTGCTTTGCATTGATCCTTGTAAAAGTTTCATGGCAAGTGGTTCACACTCCACCCTATCCCTCAGAGCGATCTTTTAGAAGGAGAAGCTGAGTGGTACAAATTATTTGGACTGGTACAAGAACTTGAGAATTGTTCTCAGGCAAGAGTGCAAGCTCTATGTTTTGCAAGAGGAATCCCCTGAAGTACCTGTCGGGAATGCATCCTGTGCTAATAAAGATGCTTATAAGAAGTATCTCGACGACTCATTATACGTCGAATATCTCATGTTAGCGATCATGAACTCTGAGCTTCAGAAGCAACATGATAACATGGGTTGCAAGGACATTGACAAGCATCTCAAGAAAATGTTTCAATGACAAGCTCATCAAGAGAGATTCAACGTCACTAAGGCGTTGTTCCAGTGTAAGATGAGAGCTTGGGACCTAGTAGGGGCTCACATACTCAAGATGATTGGGTATATCGAGAACCTTGAAAGACTAGGGTTCCCTCTAGGCCAAGAGTTGGCCACAGACCTGATCCTGCAATCGTTGTCGGATAGTTATGAGCAGTTTGTCTTAAAATATAATATGAATGAAATAGACAAGACACTTCCCGAGCTCCTAGGCATGTTAAGAACTACTGAAATCAACATGAAGAAGGCTAATCCTGCTAGCCTCATACTGATGGTGTATAAAGGCAAGGGCAAGGGATTCAAGAAGACAAAGGTAGGACCTAAGTCTGGACTGGAGCCCAACTCTTCAGCACCTAAAAAGAAAGGCTTGATGAAAGAGGGAAAGTGCCACCACTATAGCAAGGTTGGACACTAGAGGAGGAAATGTCCTTCTAATGTGGAGGGTCTGCAAAAGTTGAAAGGAGGTATGACTTCCGCTTCAGGTATATATGTTATAGAGATAAATCTTTCAGCTCCTTCATCCTAGGTATTAGATATCAGATGTGGTTCTCACATTTGTATAAATATACAGGAATTGGGAAGGAGAAGATTGCTGAGTAAAGGAGAGGTGGACCTACGCGTTGGCAATGGAGCAAGAGTTGTTGTTGTTGCCGTGGGGGTTTATCATCTTGCTTTGCCCAGTGGGCTTGTAATAAAATTAGATAATTATTATTTTGTTCTTTCCATAACTAGAAACAACATATCCATTTCATGTTTGGACATGGTGGGTTTATTATTATTATTACTAAGGATAATTGTTGTTTAGTATTTAAGAATGATGTTTGTTATGGTGTAACCCAAATATTTAATGGTCTGTATGTTTTGAACTTAGACCATCCAATCTATAATATTGAAAGTACTAAAAGACTAAGAACAAATGACTCGAACCCTACGTATCTTTGACATTGTCGTTTGAGCCATATAAATGAGAAACGTATACCCAAGCTCCATAAAGATAGCCTGTTAGACTCATTTAATTATGAATCATTTGAGAGATGTGAATCTTGTTTGTTAGGCAAGATGACTAAAGTCCATTTCACTGGAAATAATGAGAGGGCTGATGATCTCTTGGGTATAGTACACAGTGATGTATGTGGACCCATGGGTTCTATGGCTAGAGGTGGGTTCTTCTACTTTGTTACGTTTACTGATGATTTGAGTAGATACAGATACCTATATCTTATGAAGTGCAAATTCGAAAACTTTGAAAAGTTCAAAGAGTTTAAAAATGAAGTAGAAAACCAGCTGGGTAAGATGGTTAAAGCACTTTGATCTGATCGAGGTGCCGAATACCTAAGTCATGAGTTCAATGATCATCTAATAGAGTGTGGTATTGTATCACAGCTCACTCCAGCAGAACACCACTGCATAATGGTGTGTCTGAGCAGAGGAATCGTACATTGTTAGACCTGGTACGGTCGGTGATGAGTCATGTAGATCTGCCTGTTTCCTTTTGGGACTTTGCTATAGAAACAGCTGCATTAGCATTAAATCGTGCTCCAACGAAAGCAGTTCTAAAGACACCATATGAGATATAGACTGGGAAGCGTCGCAGTATGTCATTCATTAAGGTTTGGGGTCGTGAGGCATATGTAAGACATCAAATTCCTGATAAGATGGAACCCAAATCAAATAAGTGTTATCTTGTGGGGTATCCTAGGGAAACCAAAGGGTACTACTTCTACATACCGTCCGAGGGCAACATGTTTTGAATGGTGTCTTTCTTGAGAAAGAGTTCATAAGTAGAAAGACAATCATGGTAGAACTTGAAGAAGTTTGGGAACCACAAATTGTGAATGAACCCGAATTGGGACCTGAGTCAGGACTATAAGTAGTTTTAGCTGGAGAACCTGCTTAGGAAACACAAGTTCCACATAGATCTGGTAGACCAAGGTTTGAGCCTGAGAGATATGGATTTCTCGTATCTCAATTAGGAAATGTGTTGCTTATGAATCATAATGATGAGCCTGCAACCTGGCAAGAGGCTATAGGTGGACCGGACTCCGAGAAGTGCCCTTGAAATCTAAAATGGACTCCATGTATGAAAACCAAGTATGGACTTTGGTGGAACCACCTGAAGGGGTATTACCTATAGGGTGCAAGTGGTTCTTCAAGAAGAAGACTGACAAGGATGAGAATGTACAGACATTCAAAGGGCGACTGGTGGCTAAGGGTTTCAAGCAAATTCATGGTATTGACTATGAGAGACTTTTCCCCTGTTGTCATGGTTAAGTCCATCAAAATTCTTCTTGCTATTGCTGCATATTATGACTATGAGATCTGGCAGATGGATGTCAAAAAGGCTTTCCTTAATGGAAACCTCCTTTAGGAAGTGTATATGACACAACCCGACGGTTTTATATCTCCAGGTGAGCTACTAATGTATGCAAGTTATAGAGATCTATTTATGAATTGAAACAAGCTTCTCGAAGTTGGAATCTTCATTTTGATGAAAATATCAAAGAGTTTGGTTTTATCAAGAACGAGGATGAATCTTGTGTTTATAAGAGGATTAATGGGAGCATTATAGTTTTCCTGATATTGTGTGCAGATGACATACTGTTGATCAGGAATGACAAACCGATCCTACAAGTTGTTAAGAACAACCTAGGACTTTTCATTGAAGGACTTAGGGGAAGTGACTTATATACTCGATATTAAGATCTATAGAGATAGATCGAACAAGTTGTTGTGTTTGACCCAAAGTACTTACATTAACAAGGTGTTGAAACGGTTCAGCATGCTTGAGTCTAAGAAAGGATTCTTGCCCATGTCTTATTGTGTGAGTCTCTCTAAGGACCATTATCCTAAGTTTTGTGAAGATAAGGACCGCATGAAATTGATTTCATATGCTTCGGCAATTGGGTCAATCATGTATGCAATGATATGTACAAGACCCGATGTCTCTTATACTTTGAGCATGACTAAAAGGTATCAGTCTGATCCCGGTGAAGGTTACTAGATAGCCGTCAAGAATATCCTCAAGTACTTGAGAAGGACAAAGGATACATTCTTGGTATTCGGTAGAGAGGAAGAGCTCGTTATAAGTGGTTACAAGGATGCTAGCGTCCAAACTGATAGAGACGATTCAAAGTCTCAGTCAGGTTTTGTGTTTTGATTGAATGGAGGTGTTGTTAGCTGGAAGAGTTTCAAGCAAGATACAGTTGCTAATTCTTCTACTGAGGCCGAGTATATCGTCGTTGCAAATGCAGCGAAGGAGGCTGTATGGATCGAAAAATTCATCGACAAGTTAGTTGTATTTCCTAGCATTGTTCATCCCATAGTTCTCTACTATGACAACAATGGTTCCATTGCACTTGCTTTGGAACCTAGATCTCATCAGCGCTCCAAGCACATACTACGGCGGTTCCATCTAATTCGAGAGATTGCCGATCGAGGAGATGTGAGCATATGTAGAGTGCCGACTAAAGAAAATATTACAGATCCACTGACAAAGCCTCTTGAACAGAGAAAGCAAGATGGTCATGTTAGATCTATGGATATATGATACCTGAATAATCAACTCTAGTTTGAGTCTTGTGGATTGTATGTTTGTTGGCTGTAAATTTTCATTTGATGAATAAAGTATTATATACATTTCATTATATATATGTTAGCTAGTTATTTTCTTGTGTTATTATTTCTATTATGATAGATTAGTTAACTGTATAAATACCCTTAGAATGATTGCTTCCATACATCAAGTAGTGACTTGACGTGAGAACCTATGATCCCAGAAGCTTCATTCTTAAAGGTCCCTGGTCGTTGTATCATCTTAGAAGCTAAGGGCGATGATGATACCTTTAGGACAAGCATGTGCGTTAACTGATGACTGGTACTCACAGGTCATGATATTGTGATATCAAGTCATCACATGGGTACTTGTTATGAACAAGATGTACTGGACATACCCACCGTGAGAATACTTTGTGGATTGTTATATAAACGTGTCACAAGTATGGCTCGAGTGCCAATGGTGTTTATGGTCCTTTGAATTGAAGCCATAGCTTTCATCGAGTGAGAAAGACCGTGCTTTGATGCCATTAAAAGTCCAGTCTTGAGAAAGTTGGATGATAAAGGTGGTTATTGGGTATGTTACGAGTCATTTGGGTGCTTGCGTATGAGCAGAGATGGGATTTGTCCCGCTTTATGACGGGAGTTGCATCCATGGGCCCCTTGATTGAATGGGTCTGAGAAATGCATGGTTATGCTTGGATGAGCAAATATATGATATTGGGCTCACCAATTTCTGAAAGTCCATTCTAGATCAGGAAACTGGGATTGAACAATTATGAGGGTGATGCGGTCTATACCTCTAGTTCTATCCAGATGTAAGGGACGACGAGACATGACAATACTGTAACATTGGTCACAATGGCTTATGAGTTTATAAACTCTTACTTTTGGGGAGTAATGATGTATTGCTAGATCCCGCTCATTGTTTGTGAAGCTTTTGTTTGATAATTTCTAGATCAAGTGGGAGACTGTTGGTGCTAACAAAGTGATCTGGAAGTGATCAAGCATGTAGCCTCACTGCCAACTCAGTATGAGCCTATCAGGGTCGCGTATATGATTGTGGAGAAATTGGGAGATTAGATCTGTATGGTATAGCTCATTTGATGAGTTGAAAAGAGCTTAAAATATTCTCAGGCAAAAACATTGAGTGCGTTGAGTTCACTCAACACCATTCAATGCATCTGGCCTTTGGCATTGAGTGTGTTAAGTTCACTCAACGCCATGGCGTAGAAGCATTGATAGTGTCGAGTTCACTCAACACCAGGGCACATTAGTTGTACGTCGTTTGACGAATGCCGGTTGATGAATTCCGTTCGACGGATCTAGCCTTTGGCGCAGAAGTCGTACACCATTCGATGGATGCAGTATGATGGATGTCGTTCGATGAATCTGTCCATTGGCGTAGAATTCGTGCGTCATTCGACCAATGCAGTTCGACGAATGTCGTTCGACGAATCTGGCCTTTAGTGCAGAAAGCATTTATAGCGTTGAGTCCATTCAATGCCTTCGTCGAGTCAAGTGTTGATTCAGCTGAAGGTTGGCGTTGAGTTTGTTGTGTATCCTATGGATACTCGACGATTCATCGAGTATGGAATGATACTTGTCGATTCATCGTGTATGCTTTAGATACTCGACGAACCGTCGTGACAAGGGTTGTCTAGTCGAATTCTGGAATCTATGTCTTGGATCTGCGGATAGCGACGGAAAGATGTTCTATTTACCACTTGGAGTATAAAAAGGAAGTTTTAGGGTTTGAATAAAGGTGTGATCATTTTTCTGTCTAAGCTCACGAGCAGTACTATAAGATAAGACTGATAACTCTAGAAAGCCGACGAAAGCAGTTCCTCCTACATCGTCGCCGATTTCGATCCAGATCCCAGCGAGTGGCGTCGCCGCCTCTCCTACAACAGATCTAGCAGTCTGTGGATACGTTGAGTGTCCTCTCCCGACCTAGTGCTTGTTCGACAAGTGGTTACGGGTTCTCCCGATCGTGAGTATTTCCTGTAGAGGCGTAGATATAATTTTTTCGTTCAAAACTCCGGTCGTTGTCTTTCGTTGGAATCAACTAGAGCATCTAGGCTGGTTATTGACTCAATCGCTCAAAGGTAATTTTATTACAACATGCTTTACTTCTTGAATCATGAATATTGTTAGATCCGAACTCGTTTGGGTTTTTCTTATTCTTATTTCCGCTGCGTGCACAGTGCTGTGCCATCTCCTAAAACCCAACACCACTCGCCTAGGGCGGCGAGTGCCTGATGAGGCTGGCACTCACTACCTCCTCGAGGTCCCGGGCGAGTGCGGGCCCGGCCTATCCCACTCGTCGGCTACCTGCTGAGATGTCAGGGGTGAGTGTAAGCCCACCTACTCCACTCACCACTTATATACTGCCCCAACCCAGGCGAGTTGGGAAGCCCCAAAGATACTCTGCCCCCCTCTGACTCGTCGGGAACTTAGACTATGCCAAGATGGCTAGACCAACTCTTGCTGACACCACTTGACAGATACGGGGTTGTACACAATCCCCACTCTTTCAAGATTTCCCCAAACTCGAAAAGAAACATCAAACCCCAAGAGATCGGCGAGTGGGCCAGCGAGCCCAAGGGAATCTTTTAATGGGATCCACCAGCGGCTATATATATGAACCTACGTACCTGGGCGACGTTTGCCATTCCCCTTACCCTGACCCTGCCGAGATGCCTCTTTCCAAAGTGCTCCAAGAGAGGCTGGACCGTGCTCATGGGCTCAACGCTGCTCACACTGCTAGCCTAGTCACTGTCACCCCCAGCGATTTAACGTGCGAGCCTCCCAATCCTCAGCCTGCCAAAAAGGCTAAGTCAGCTCCAAAAGCAACCGAGTCAGGCTACCGTGATTTGGCCTCCACCCCAGATAATAGACTCGCTTCTTCCACTGAACCAGCCACCGAGACAAAAAGGAAGATAATCAACATTCCTGCCGACCTGGACACTCGTCAGACCAATGCCGAGGCATCGACGCTGCGAGTTGACTCCCCCTATGATGACTCGCAGCCTAAAACTCTACCTACTTGGCAACGAGACCCATCTCCCCCTTTGGGACCTCAGGGATGGACTCGCTAAGGCCGAAGTCATCAACCTGCGCACCTTCTCAGCAACCCACACCTGCTCCGGCACTCGCAAGGAGAGTTGGCAGGGATATCCCTGTCCCAAGCTTCGAGTTCCTCTCCCCAGGATCTCATCTTTTAGGTCGCAGAAGAACCTTGCCTTGCCTCCTACCTACACCTTCTGGGGGCAGCCGAGCTCATCCCGTTAGCTCTACTTTCATAGGACCATCTCGCATAGTTCTTTTGAAGTACTTGCCCATTGTGCAATTATCTTGATTACTTGTCTTTGCAGATCTTCCCGGCCAATCCAAAGCTGAACAGTCTTCTGAGCTGGCCCAGCACTCGCCACCACCTTCCCCCAACGTGATTGAGAACTTCCTGGACATCTCTCTAGACTCCGTCGAGCTGAGGAAGCGAGTCGTTGAGGTCTTCAAGAAACAGGGGCGCAAGTTGCGCAGGATGCAGGAGGAGAATGATCTCGGCGAGCAGAGGCTGCAGGCACTAGAGCAGGACTACGTGCTGCTCGCGGACGAGGTGAAGCGTGGCTCGGCAAGCGGGATAACATCCCCCACCTTGCTCATTGATAGGATCAGCGAGAACATGTGGTTCATCCACCATGATCCGGAGTTGGTCCGCGAGTTCAACCACCCCCGCCGACTTTCGGGGATGGGGACGCGAGGTCGGGGTAAGTGGAAATGGCTCCCTAGCTAAGCCTATCGGCACTCGCCCCCTAGCCCCCATCTCGCGTTGTAACACCTTCATCCATCAGATGAAATATAATAGAGGGTCTGGACGGGGCCCTACACCATATTCCACGGACAGACAGCGGGACTACATGTTAATATCAAAAACTACTTGAATCCTAACTCAAAGCATTCTAGCGGAAGCTTTAGGGTTGGCATGAACTCATACCAATTGAATGTCCACTATATATAAACCATACCATTATATATATATATATATATATATATATATATATATATATATATATATATATATATATATATATATATATATATATATATCATGAATGTCACTTACAAATACACAAAAGTTATGGTCTTAGGGCCTTACAGTTATACTTCACAAGTGTGATTTACAAACATCGGCGCGCTGGCCGGGCACACATGAAAACAGTAAAACTTCTTCACTCGGCCTTCGAGGGATAGCATAGCAGCACGAGCTTCTGCGAGCTATTTTTCGCTCGGCTCTCCAACCTGCACAAGGACAATCCACCACAAGGGTGACAAACAAGGCAACAGTAAACATTAATCTAACCAAATTATAACGTCTCTACCCCTTTCCATGGGCAGTGGTATTGCTTCCCTGCAAGCATAGCATTTTTATAAGCAGATATATCACAAGGACGTGCACACACACACAGTCCAATATATCACAAACTCCGGTCTTAACTGTCGATGCTCCATGAACTCAAGGCATATTTTCAGTGCGTTAGTTTCCCGGACTACACCACCATTCAAAGGTCCAATACATGATGGTCAACTTTGAGCATTATTATTCTTTACGACGCGCGAGCCTAAGACTCTCACTATGCGCTCCAACGTGACCAATAACCTAGGTCTTCGAGTCAGTCGGACATAACGCGGGTACGGTTCAGCCTTTTCCTGTTGCTCAAAACGTCAGTTCAGAAGCAAAGATTGATGTGGGTCGGCTTCCCCTTAGCCATTTGGCACGATGGCCTTAAGAGCTCGTCGATCATACAAGCCACACTGTCTCCAAAGACTATCTTTACAATCATATTGCTATATGGTGACCGGGAGGTCTGGCGGTCTGACCCTGGTGGCTTGAAGACCGCGCAGTCTGGTGGTTTCTCTCCAGCGGTTTGGTAGTCGAGATGTTGCTGATTGGAGACCGAGCGGTTTGGCGGTTTGGCGCAGGCGACTTGAAGATACGGCGGTCTACCGGTCTCCCCGAGCGGCTTGTATACTCTTTATAGTTGTTGACGGGCGGTTAGCCTATTTATTTAACCGCGCAGCTAGTGCGGTCTGTTTTGTATATAGCCTCTTGCACCAGTAATTATTTATCCCACATTGTTTATTTGTAATCTCTCCCCTCTCCACCATTTTATAAAAGGGAGGTTATACCTTTGTAATACTCACTTTTTTATAATAAAAATTTATGTTATTCCAAATTTTGGTCCTTTTATCTTGTTCGCATATGGTATCAGAGGACTCGATCTTTTCCACCTGATTTTATTTGCACGACCTTCTCTTCCTATTCGTTTCCCCTTTTTCTATCTGTTCGGCCTTGTCTCTTCTTTAGTCGCGCAGCCTTGTCTCTTCTTTGCTCGCGCGATGTGTCTTCGCGGCCTTGTCTCTTCTGTTTGAGCGGCCTTGTCTCTTCTGTCTGGATGACCTATCTTTGCAGCCTTGACTCTTCTATTCGAGCAGCCTTGTGTCTTCTATTCGCATGACCTGTCTTCGTGGCCTTGCTCTCCCTATTCGCGCGGCCTTGTCTCTTTTGTTCGTGCGGCCTTGTTTCCTCTGTTCGCACGGCCTTATTTCAGCTCTCTCTTCTCTTCTATGGCTCTCTCAGATACCTCTGCCAATACTACTCCCGTGGACCACCCTCCTCCTCCTCCTACTCCTTCGGGCAACCTTGACATCATTTCCAAACTCATCGGTTCAAACTACTCGGACCGGAGTGTCTCCTTCACCTTTCTTCTTCGCTCAAAACGTAAATATCATCATCTCACTGATGACCCTCCTCCTCCAGAGTCCGATCTCTTTGATGATTGGGATGCTAGTGACGCCCTTATTCGTACTTGGTTGGCTAACAGCCTTTCTGATGAGTGTCTTCCTATCATCTGTCATGATGAAACGGTCAAGGCTACGTAGATTCATCTTGTCGCACTATACTCAAAGCGGGCTCAGACGTCTCGCATCTAAACTCTGTATGTGGACCTCTTTGCCCATCCCTCCATGTCTCATATTGCTGCTTACCAACAGGTTCAGGTTCTCAGAGCTGAAATTTCCCATTTTTTTCTGCTTTCACTGTGGCCGTACCGACCATAAGGTTGATCACTGCTAGATGAAACATCCACATCTTCACCCCATCTAGGGATGCTTCCACCTCCTCTTCGAAGCAGTCTGCCTCGGTGGTCACATCTTCAAGTATTGCCCACGTCGTTACTCAAGGAAAATGGCTGATCGACTCTGGTGCTACCAATCATATGACTAACAATCCTCAGTATTTTTCTCTCCTAGAAACAAATGATCGGTTACCCACGGTTTTTATTGCGGACGGTCTCCCTCACCGGTCAATGGTATGGGAGTGGTTCAGGTCACTCTATCTCTTCGCTTGGCGGATACTCACTACGTACCCAAGTTTCCTTGCAATTTATTATTTGTTACTTCTCTATGCAAGCAACTATAGTGTTCTGTCACATTCACTCCTACTTCTTGTTATTTTCAGGATCCGGGGTCCCAACGGACGATCGCTACTATGACTAAGAGGGGTGGCCTCTACTTCATCGACAACGT
Organism: Platanthera guangdongensis; assembly: GCA_039583875.1. NCBI lineage: Eukaryota > Viridiplantae > Streptophyta > Magnoliopsida > Asparagales > Orchidaceae > Platanthera > Platanthera guangdongensis. The sequence goes on along the minus strand of CM077159.1, from coordinate 120,987,952 downwards.
TTCCGCTCTGTCCACCTTCTCCTCCTCTTCTACAGACCTTCTGCAATGGCATCTTCTCCTTGGTCATCCTCCTCCACAGCTTCTTTGTCAGCTTCTGCCCCACCTCCCTCCGCACAGTCCTCCTCTTAGCTATGATGCATGTCAGCTTGGCATGCATCACCGCTCCTCCTTCCCACCGAAGCAAGGCAGTGGATCTTCCCGTCCATTTTACCTCGTTCACTCCGATGTCTGGGGTCTTTCTCCTACCCTCACCATAGGTCGCGGTAGTTCATATTTTTTTAATATTTATTGATGATTTCTCTCACTGTACGTGGGTGTATCTCTTAAAAGATCGCTCTGAATTATTCTTTGCATGGACATCTTTTTATTTTATGATTAAAACTCATTTTGATGTCTTTATTAAAATCTTTTGCTCTGATAATGCAAAAGAATATCTTAGTCATGATTTTTCACCTTTCTGTACCGTCTCATCTTCCTCTTTATTCGCCTCCACTGTCTCCATCTTCTCTGCGGTCGTCTTTCTGTACCCCTGGGCTAGCTCTCTCCGCCATGGATGCACCTGATACTGAGGAACACACCGACCTGGATCTTCCCATTTCTCTTCACAAAGGGGTGCAGACATGTACCCAACACTCTATTGTTGTTGTTGTTTCCTATGTTCATCTTACTTCTTCTCGTAGGACTTTTTTGTTGGCTATCTCTGCCACAGCCACTCCCAGCACCTACCAGGAAGCCCTTGTTGTTCCTCATTAGAATACTGTCATGGATGAGGAAATTGCTACCCTCACTGAGTGGGGTACATGGACCCTTGTTCCTCCTCCATTGGGTACCGATGTTGTTGGTTTTCGCTGGGTATTTGTTGTGAAGTTCAGTCCGAACAGTAGTGTGGATCGTTATAAGGCACACCTTATTGCCTAAGTCTTTACTCAGACTTATGGTGTTGATTATTTTGACACCTTTTCTCCCGTTGCTCTTCTCAGCACTATTCAGATACTCCTCTCTGTGGTCATCAATAGAGATTGGCCCATTTCCCAACTGTATGTCAAGAATGCCTTTCTCTATGGTAATCTTCAGGAGTATGTGTTCATGGAGCTACCTCCTAGGTTTGTTGCTCAGGGGGAGACCCGAGTATGCATGCTGAGGAAGGCCATCTAAGGCCTAAAGAAAATCCCTTGGGCGTGGTTTGACAAGTTTAGCGACATTGTGGCAGCTGTGGGTTTTACAAGAAGTTCTATCGATCACTCATTATTCATTCGCATAACCTCCCTGGGTCTGGTGCTTCTTGTCGAATATGTGTGTTGGGTATTGTATCCACAATAACCCTGATTTGAAGAATAACCCAGTCAAGCTAAGATGAATTGAGTTTGTATTTGATGTTGTATTCTTGTTATATACTTGCAGGTTTTCTTTGCTAAGTACACACCAATATCAGGTTACAGTGGGTCAATAAACACATGACTACATAATGTAATCCCATATTATGTAGGTCATCGTGTTGACTCACGTGTAGTCTCTCTATTGTGGTGTACTTCTATCCCAAGTACAGGAGAAGGATCAAGGAAGGATAATGACCAGGACTCCGAGAAGAGGAATTTTACCTAAGTAAAATTTGGCGAGTATGGTTAGTCATACACGTCGAATTCGTAGAGTATCCTCTTGATACTCACTGAATTTATCGTGTATGCTTACTGATACCCGTCGAATTCGTCATATATACTTAGGGTAAATTTTCTATAAATCTAGTTTTCGACCAAGGAAAATTCGCCGAGTATCACTGACGATACTCGCCAAATTGGCCGAGTATCACTGGCGATACTTGCCGAATTCGACGAGTATCCCAGGCGATACTCGCAGAATATCACGAGCCATATGTCGAACACTCTGGATTTCTGGCTAAAGCAAATTCGACGAATATCACTCATAAATTCGGCGAGTATCATAATCGATATTTGACGAATTCCGCCGAATTTGACTTAGGCCGATTTTTCCGAAATTCCTCTAATTCAAAACCGTCGGCAATGCACAGTATTTACTAGGGTTCGTTTTTGGAAATCTTTTATAGCCGTTATTTTGAATCTCTCTATAAAATGGATAGGGTTATTTCGAATCTTCCAATCTTAACCTAATTGCTATTCGATTTAAAAAAACTTCCACAATCTGAACCCGTTGGCCGCACGCACCCCTAGTTTGCGATTTTCTTCCGATCGGCCGCGACTTCATACGATCATCTTATTTGACGACTTCTTCGACTGTTTCGTGTCTTCTCTCAAGATCTAATCTACTCCAATCCTCATTATTTGAAGATTGAAGGCTAAAGATTTAAGTTCTTCCAAGATTTCAAGTTTTCAAGTTCTCCAAGTTTCAAGATCTACTTCTACGAAGAATGTTGGTAAGAAGACTTGTAATCATTTGTGTGTTGTAATATTCCTTTACATTTTGTAGGAGATTTATCTCCGAGTATGTATATTCGTTAGTGGATCGAGTTTGTAGATCCATTTTGTGGATTGAGGTTGTAGATCTGTTTGTTCATCGAGTTGTAGATCCGGTTGTGGATCGAGGTGTACGAGAGTTTGTTCTACGAGGTGTAGGAGGGATGCTCCGAGTTGTAAGATTGTGATAATCTGAGAAAGGTGGAGTAGCCAAATCTGCCCTTCATGGTAGATAGGTGAGGCGAGACAGTGGATGTACCCAACTCGGGGAACCACTATAAAATCTCTGTGTTTGTGTGCTTTAATTTTTAGATAATTTTTATTCCGCAAAAAGACACAATTAACACCTATTCACCCCCTCTAGGTGATTTAGGTAGACGCTAGATACTTTCAATTGGTATTCGAGGGAGATTCTTGTCGATAAGGTTAACACCTTGATCAAGATCCCTGATCTAGTGTTAAGAGATTCTGCATTGTTACCATGGACAGAAGCAAAGACTTGTCATCCATGAAGCTACCGGTGTGCACCAAGGAAAACTTTCCAATGTTGAAAGAACGAGTACAGTTCTTCATGAAAGCTGCTGATCCGAGGATTTTTCAGATTGTAGAAGAAGGACCACATATCCCTACACAGACATCAATGATAAATCCAGCGATTATGATTCCCAAGAATATGATGGATCTCACTAAGGATGAGATTCCCATAGTCTGCTTAGACAAGAAGGAAAAGAATATCATAGCAAGTGCAGTGGATGATTCAATGCTCCAGAACTTATTCCACTGTAAATCTGCCAGAGAGATGTGGGACTGTCTAGTATTTCTAATGGAAGGGACTGAGGAAGTTTGGGACGATCAAAGATCTTTACAGAATCAGTAATACAAAGCGTTTAAGCAAGGATCAAGTGACTCTACTACAGACAGCTTCAAAAAAAATTTCAAGATCGTCAACGACCTCAGGAACTATGGCCTTACATTGACTAATGACGAGCTCAACGACAAGTTTCTAAGATCTCTGACTAAGTACTGTGATACCAAGGTTATTGTCATTAGAGAATTTGGGAAGCTGTCGGAGATCGACCCCCAGAAGCTGTTTTGCAAGTTTCTCTCCTACGAACTCCAGATGAATACATGGAAGAAGGAGGAGCAAAGCAACATAATGTCTAGCAGACAAAAGTCTATGGCTCTGAAGGCGGAAGGGTCAAGGAAATCTAAAGTTGTGTCACCCATAAGGACACAAGCTCCTGACACTCTAGAAGACTCTGATCCAAGCACGTTTGGCTCTGAGTTATCGAATGGAGAATTTTCCCTTATCTCCAAACAATTCAAGAAACTTCTGAGCAAGAGGATACAAATGAAAAATAGGTCATCCTCTTCAGATTTCAGGAGATCACGTCATGACGGCGATCGAATGACAAAAAGCTACAACAAGGAGGACCGCTATAAATCCAAACCTAACAAACAATTTTCCTCTGACATTATTTGCTACTGTTGTAATAAATCATGTCACATGATTGCGGAGTGTCCTTACAAGAAGAAGGATAGCTCTAGGAAGGACGAGAAGAGATCCTTCAAAGGGAAGAAGAAATAAGAAAAGAGCTTTGTCGCCAAAAAGTCGAAGACTCTCAGTGACAGTGACTCAAGTCATTCAAGTTCAGAAAATGAGGAGGCGTACTTCGGGCTTCTGACACAATCAGACGAGGAAGTGGGCGACTCTGTGGACCATGAGAAGGTAAATTCGCACACTATACTCTCTGAGTCTGAAATATCCACTAATGGTCACGAAGACTATTCTTCTGATGAGGATGAATCAGAATTGATGCCTCAACACGAGCACCTCTTAAAGGCTTTCGACAAATGTCGTAAGGTAGTCCGAAAGCAGTCAAAAGAGATTGTCTCCCTTAAGGCTATGGAAACCAATTTGAAGGAAGAAATTGCAAAATTACTTCCTCTTAGATATGAAGTCCACTCCTTGAAAGAGGAACTCAAGGGCTCTGCTGAGACACTAAGTCTGAAATAAAAGTATCTTGATGAGCTGGAAGAAAAGCTCGCAGTGGAGAGAAAACTCGTAGAGAGTTTCTCCAAGCCGAAGAGTGCTCGCCCTCTCATTGATGAGTTTCAGCTCAGAAGAAGGGTAGTGATCTTGGCCACATAATTGGAAAGGGCAAGGCTTCCAAGAAGGATAGCGCCAAAGAAAAGGGGAAGGCACCCATGAGTCAACCCTCGTTTAGGAAGGTAATCTTCCCAACAAATAAGTTTGATCTTGAGTCGTCCTATGGTCATCATGCAAGGCTTACTTATGTAGAGCCCAAGAACAGATACCAGGGATGGACCCGTCCCCGTGACTTTGGTGTCAACGTGTTCAAAGCACCTTTTGAAGAGATTCAGATAAAGAGTTATGGTCTATATGTATATGACTATAACAATAAGAAGTCACCAAAAGACAAAACTATTGTGCCTAAGGCTAAAGAGATGGGGAGCTACTGTGTATGTTGTAACCAGGATGCCTCCACCTCAAGAAATGTTGCCCCTGGTAGACCTCAGCTCCAAAAGGTAAATCAGGAATTCAAAAGGAGATACAATAGATTTGATTGTTAGTGATGCGACAAAATTGGTCACTCTGACACAAATTGTTGGTACAAACCCTACCAATTTTGTAACCCCACGAGTTAGCTATGCGAGACCGACCACTCGCAAGGTTAATTTTCCTAGTGGTGTTCAGCTAACCGGGAACCAAGGACCCAAATACATTTGGGTTTCAAAGGTAAAATGATCAGTTTTTGCAGGTATGTCCAAAGGCCAATAGAACTCCGATCTGGTATTTAGACAGTGGATGCTCTCGGTACATGACCGGGACAAGAAGCCTTTTGTATGATTATACCAAAGTCAAAGACGAACCAAAAGTCATCTTTGAAGGTTCAGACAGGGGAACTATAAAAGGTTATGGTATGATTTCCAATGGCGTAGTCTCTTTCACAGACATGGCTTATGTTGAAGGATTACAACATAATCTTATAAACATAAGTCAACTATGTGACAAAGGCTACATCATTGAGTTCTGCAAGGACAAGTGTTTGATAAAGTCGTCTGCAAATTTGGAGACAGTCTTAACAGGCACTCGGAGTAGAAATATTTTCTGATTATATTTTCTTTGTTTAGTCAACTCAACCCCAATGTATTTTATGGCCAAAAATAGTGTGTCTCTCTGTGACCAATGACACAAGAGATTAGAACATATTAATTTCAAAACTATAAACATGTTATTTACTAACAACTTAGTGCGTGATGCCCCCATCATTAAGTGTCTTAAAGGGAGTCCATGTCACTCCTGTCAAATGGGTAAGCAGACATGAGCTACCTTCAAGGGTATTGCTAAAAGAGATTTTTCACGAAGCTTATACTTGATTCATATGTACTTATTCGGTCCTATTCCTATTCACAGCTTAGGAGGTAAGGTCTATATGTCAGTAATTGTTGATGACTACTCACGTTTTGCTTTGTTCTTTCTAAAACACAAGTCTAACACCTTCAATTCTTTCACTAATTTTGTCCGGCAAATTCAGAATGAATTGGACTGCTCAATGGTCAAAATCAGAAGTGACCATGGAATAGAGTTTGAGTCTGGTGCCATGACAAAACTCTGCGAAAGTCAAGGTATCTTTCATGAGTTTTCCTCCCCTCGCACTCCACAGCAAAATGGAATTGCTGAGAGAAGGAATATAATCCTAATTGAATCATGTAAGACTATGTTGAACAACGCTTCACTTCCGGAGTACTTCTGGGCTGAAGCAGTCAACACAGCATGTCACGTACAAAACAGAGCATTCATCAACAAAAGCTATCATAAGACCCCCTATGAGCTGTTGAAGGGAAGAGTACTGGCTGTGTCCTACTTTAGAATCTTTGAAAGTAAATGCTTCGTACTTAATAATGGGAAGTATTACCGTACATAGTTTAGTGAAAAATGTTTTGAAGGTATTTTTGTATGTTATAGTAGCCATAGTAAGACATATATGATTTTCAATAAAAAACTCTGGTGGTAAAAGTGTCAATAAATGTTGAATTTGACAAGACTAGCATGCTCCATAGCAGCTCATCTAGTGTTATTGGTGCAGATGCATGTATCAAGTTCAAGGAGCTAAGCATGGGTGAAGTTATCAAGGAAGATGCTCCAAGCTCAGTCAAGCTTGTCGATCCAGGCTTGGTGGATGAAGAACCCCTAGAGGAAGAATTGCCTCAACCTACAAAGGTAGCACCAGATGTTGCAGAGCCTACTAGAGGGAGAGCAGGGAACCTAGGGTTTAGACACCTAAGAGATCACTCAACCGATCAGATAATTGGAGAGCCAGGCGAAGACGTCAGAACCAGAAGAGGTATAGCTAATGAGATTATGCATCTCAGTTTTTCTTCTTAGGTTGAGCCAAAGAAGTTTGATAAAGCAAACAAAGACGCCCCTTGGATAATGGTAATGTAAGAGGAGCTCAACCAGTTTGAACTATGCAAAATCTTTGAGTTGGTACCCATGCCAAAGGGACAGAACGTGATCAACACCAAATGGATTTTCAGAAACAAGTTGAACGAAAACGGAGTAATTATCAAGAATAAAGCCAGGCTTGTGACTCAAGGATACAGACAAGAAGAGGGGATCTACTTTGACTAGACCTTTGCTCCAGTGGCTCGGCTCGAGGCGGTCAAGTTTATTCTTGAGTATGCTACCCTAAAAGGCTTCACCATCTACTAAATGGACGTGAAGTCAACAATTCTCAATGGAAATCTGAAAGTGGAAGTATACGTAGCGCAACCCCCAAGTTTTGTCATTTTTAAATTCACTGAACATGTTTTCTTTTTAAATAAAGCATTATACAGTTTAAAGCAAGTTCCCTGAGCTCGGTATGAGACGTTGTCTAGCTTTCTTCTTAAGAATAAGTTCACAAGGGCATGACATTATTTCTTAGAGAAGTTAAAGGTAAGATTCTTCTAGTGCAAATCTATGTTGATGATATTATTTTTGGCTCTACGGAAGACAACCTTTGCCAGACGTTTTCTAAACTTATGCAAGGGAAGTTTGAAATGAGCAGTATGGGCGAGCTGAAGTATTTCTTAGGACTTGAGGTGAAGCAATCTGAAGATGGAATGTTCATCTCTCAGTCAAATTTCACCAAGGAGCTTTTTAAGAAATTCGGAATGGAGAGCGCATCCTCTATGAGGACTCCAATGAGTTCAACTGTGTCTCTGGACAAGGATGAGAAAGGGAAACCTTTTGATGAAATCAAGTACAGAAGCATAATTAGATCCTTGCTCTACCTGACTTCCAGTAGACCAGATATAATATTTTCAATATATGTCTGCGCTAGATATCAGGTGAACACTAAGGAATCTCATTACATCTCTGCAAAGCAGATTTTAAGATACCTTAAGGGTACACCAATCTTGGCTGGGAAGCGGGGATAACAGGAAAAGAAATGGTACCCGGAAAGTTTATCTCATGGAATAAGAACAGAATTATGTGGCAACTTCTACTATGTCGTATATCTCTAGCTATTGGGCACAACTTCATTTTTTCAAAGATTTTAAGATCAGAGAGCTGATTTTCCAGCACAGTAATAATCTCAAACAACCCAATCTGGGAAGCATGGAGGGGATAACAGGAAAAGACATAAAATTCAAGCGGGACATGTCAGTTCTCATTCCTCGGAAGACGGTTTAAAGAAGACCAATCTCATGGAGCAGTAAGATCGGCTGAGCAGAATTATGTACTCCTCCAATGGCAGTGTACTTCTACTATGAGTCAGAGATATATAGTGGTCTATCGTGAGTTCTAGGTGGCCGTCGGATTTGGCTAGTTGTTGCGCACAACTTCATTGGATAAGGAATCATCTCAAAGATTTTAATTTGAAATTCAGAGAGATTCTGATGTAGGCCGCCGGTTGCGAGGCCGCCGGCGGCTTGCCGCCGGCCGACATGCGGCACCAGCACGCACTTTCTTCAATTTTTAATTTTAAAAAATAAATATATATATATATATATTAAATAACTTATTAATTTTTAATAATTTTAAAATTAATATATAAAATATTAGTTTCTAATTTCTAATAACTTATTAATCCGATGGGGGCGGGCGGCGAATCCATTCCTGAGGGCCGGGCGAAGCCCGCCGTGAGTGGCGTGCGAAGCCCGCCGTGAGTGGGGGGCGAAGCCCGCCGTGAGGGGCGGGCGAATCCAGCAGCTGCTGGTCGTGTACTGTCGCGCAGGGCACGAGGGCCGGAGGCCCGCCTTCGGCGGCCATGTACTGTGGCGCGTGGTCGTCGGAGCCCGCCGGGGGGCGGGCGGACCCGCCGTCGCCGGCCGGGTACTGTGTCGTGTGGCCATCGGGCCGGAGGCCTGTGCTTGTCACTCGTATATATATATGTATATATATATATATATATATATATATATATATATATATATATATATATATATATATATATATATATATATATATATATATATATATATATATATATATATATTAAGTGGGCCGCTGATCTGTCTATTCGTCGAAAATCAGCCAACTCGCCGAAATTAGCTTTCTCGACCTTTCGGCTCCCGCAATCGTGCGCCTTCCTCCCTTGCCGCTAGTTTCTTCCTTCCTTGCCGACGGTGGACAAATTCGTCATTCAAGCTCTTGATCTTAATCACTGGCTTGCCCTAAATCCCGACGACTCCAATCGTTTCCAGTTGCTGACTCTATCTCGAAGATTCCGACACCTTGGACTCGCCGAATCTAACAGTGTTTGTCAATCGCTCTAGTGCAGTGACATAGCTTATATCACTTCACCGTTGCCAACAGGAATGCAGGACAGTGAAAGTTCAGTGCAGTACAGTGAAGTGGTTTGAATTTCAGTGAGCTCAGTTAACAGAGAACTACTTCGTCAAGTCCATATTTAAGTTTCCTTGATTTTCCATGTCTCCCAGAAGTACGAGTGGCTTGCTAGGAGGAGGAGAACTTGTCCGCACCGGGTTTGTTCATGCCCTGATGAGTTCAGAAATGTCATTCTTATGTTGGAAACTGCAGGACTATCTTTTGTCCTAGAACACCCATGCAAAGTTCTGGACAAAGAATTTCTTGAGTTCTTCCAGTATGCAAAGCTCAGACATGAAGACATTGTTATCAAAAGCAAGATTCAGAAGTACAAGGTCGAGGTAAAAGCCTCTCTGTTGTCTAGGTATCTACGGCTTCTAGTCTATGAAGAGGCCGATTATCTAGACGAAGATGATTTCTCTAGAGCCCTATTATTTTGTAGACTGCCTAGAGGTTCAAAAGCAGTGAGGCACAAGGGGATGAACAATGAAGGAAAACTTCTTTCCGACATAGTTGGCAAAGTTCTGATATGCAAGACTGGATCTCATGATTATCTATCTACAGAAATGTTCAAAGTGCTCGTTGCTATTATCTGTAGGAAGAGGTTGGATTGGGGTGCTTTGCTGATTTCCAAAATCAAAGACAGCCTACGCACTCCCTACTTTGGGAGGATTATCAGCTTATACCTGAATCAATTAGATGGTGATAGGTTTGATATGACAAAAGGATTTCCTATCCATCATTTGAAGAAAATTGACTCTTCAATCTTCTCAAGATGTAATAGGAGGAACTTCAGGCAAGGGAGAGCCCCAGGTTTGCAAGTGGAGGAGGCAGAACATGCTCCTGATGATAGTATTCCTACTTCACCCCCCTGTGAGATTCCTGCTAGCATGAGTGCAGAAATTTAGGGGGAGATAGTTGCTCTTTCAGATTAAGTTCCAGTGGTTTCAGTTTTAGTTCCAGCTCTTCCAAATTAAGTTCCTGATTTAGTGGCCCCAGATACAGTGTTTACGGAATCAGAGCTTGTTGGTCTCTTAGCAGAGGTTGCTGCTATTGGTAATGCTGCTGCTGTAAAGGTTCAATCAGTTGAGAATGCTGAATAAGATGATCCAGCTCCTTCTGAGCATGATGAGGATGCTGAGAATCTTGATGAGTATGCTGATGTTAAAGATTTGACTGTTGATGATTATGAACTAAAGAATGATGCTGATGAGATTTTGGTTGTTGCTGATATGTTTGCTACTGCTAAAGTGGGTTGTGATGCCCTTATTGTTTCAGAGCCTATGTCTGTGGATAATCTAGTCGTTTCTCTCCCTAGGATGGTCTCTACTGTTGTGTCTGAGGTGGAGGCAACTCAGTCCCGGATATCTATTTCCACTCAGGTTGACAGATTGATGCGCAGCCTGGAGATAAGGATTGCTAAGCTGCCAGGTGCCCCTCCAGTTATTGAGGAGGAGGTGGTCACCTTATCTGATGAGGAAGGAGATGCTGAGGAGCATGATCCTGTCACAGCTACTACTGTACCAGTGTTGCCTTCTCCGAATATTTCTATACTTGTGTTGGCTGGTGCTCCAAGCTTAAGTTCATGTGATAATATTTTGACAGTTGTTGAAGCTATGTTGGCAAAGCAACAGGCTCAGTTCGGTTCCTCGTTGGAGAAAGTAGTAAAAAGAGTTAAACAATCCGAGAAATTTATGCTTGATGGCCTTGCTGAAGTTAAAGTGAAATTTGATAGGCTTGATTCCAGGTTCGAAGAAAAGTTTGTAGAAGCTGCAACTGCTGTGACTCTTATGATAAGTGGACTTAAGCACAACAAAGAAGTACTTAAAACTGTTGACACGAACACTCTCTATCTAATCGAGGCCCATAATAGGTTAATGACACATTATGATTCTTACATGCGCACTTATGCCAATGCAATTGCGGTACAAGCCGAAAAGGGGGAGGAAGCCCTTACAGCTAAGGTTGTCGTTGTTGAAAAGTCTATGTTCAATTAATTCTAACAAACCAATGAATATAGCTATGAAAACATCGTGTGGTTACAGTGACAGCTATTCCCTTCTCAAGTTCCAGCTGAGCCTGGTCATGTTGATGTTCATCCAGATGAGCCTGGTCATGTTGACATTCATCTGGCTACGGATTATACTCAATACTGGATAACTCACAGGACTTCCCCCCGGTTCATGTTGCTGATGCTGTGACTCCTGATGTTTAGGCTGCTACTGCAGCTCTCAAGAAGAGAAAATTTGGGGAAGACACATATGAGGTCAGGCCAGTTCCAGTTAGACTAGAGCCCAATAAAGATTTGGAAGAGGTTTGGAACCCGACTTCCAAAGGAATTATCTTGGATACTTTTTCTTTGTACAAACTCAGAGTGAAGAAACATCAGGACCACTACACTCAAAACGAATGGAACAGATACAAGGAAGCCTGAACCAGGAGTATGATTCATTTCAGGAAGTACAAGAATGTTGACCATATGCCTCCTCCTCCTCCTAGATACTATTCGAAGCCCGGAAAATACTTTGAGAGACAACTTTTGAAGAGAAAGAAAAAACAGACCTAATTTCTTATATATATTTAAATTGTTGAGTGTTGTGGGATGCCCTCCCAAAACTAAATTTTTTTGATATATTATATATATATATATATAATTTATCTAATTGTCTTGGAATGCGCCATATTATCTTTTTAATTTCATTCATCTTTTCAAGTCTTAATTTTGTTATTTGGTATGTGCAATTCACCTTGGCTTGTAGGATTTTGGCTTCTTCAAATAGGGGGAGATTGTTGGGTATTGTATCCACAATAACCTTGATTTGAAAAAGAGCCCAATCATGCTAAGATGAATTGAGTATGTATTTGATGTTGTATTCTAGTTATGTACTTGCAGGTTTACTTTGCTAAGTACACACCATTGTTAGTTTACAGTGGGTCAGTAAACACAGGACTACACAATGTAATCCCTCATTGTGTAGGTCATCGTGTTGGCTCACGTGTAATCTTTATATTGGGGTGTACTTCTATCCCAAGTATAGGAGAAGGATCAAGGAAGGCCAAAGACCAGGACTCAGAGAAGAGGAATTTTACCTAAGTAAAATTCGACAAGTATGGTTAGTCATACACATCGAATTCGTCGAGTATCCCCTTGATACTGGCCGAATTCGTCGTGTATGCTTCCTGACACCCGTCGAATTCATCGTATATACTTAGGGTAAATTCTCTAGAAATCTAGTTTTCAACCAAAGAAAATTCGCCGAGTATCACTGACGATACTCACTGAATTCGCCGAGTATCACTAGCGATACTCGCCGAATTCGACGAGTATCCCAGGCGATACTCGCCGAATATGACGAGTCATATGTCGACCACTCTGGATTTTTGGGTACTCATAAATTCGGCGAGTATCATAATCGATATTCGACGACTTTCGTCGAATTGACTTAGGTCGATTTTTCCGAAATTCCTCTGGTTCGAAACCGTCAGTCATGCACAGTATTTTCTAGGGTTCGTTTTTGGAAATCTTTTATAGACATTATTTTGAATCTCTCTATAAAAAGGATAGGGCGATTTAGAATCGTCCAATCTTAACCTAATTGCTATTCTATTTTAAAAAAACTTCCATAATCTGAACCCGTCGGCCGCACGCTCCCCTAGTTCGCGATTTTCTTTCGATCGGCCCCGACTTCGTACGATCTTCTTCTTCGACGACTTCTTCGACTGGATCGTGTATTCTCTCAAGATCTAATCTAATATAGTCCTGGTTATTTGAAGATCGAAGGATAAAGATTCAAGTTCTTCCAAGATTTCAAGTTTCCGAGTTCTCCAAGTTTCAAGATCTACTTCTACGAAGAACGTCGGAGAGAAGACTTGTAGTCATTTGTGTGTTGTAATATTCCTTTACATTTTGTAGGAGTTTTATCTTCGAGTTTGTAGATCCATTAGTGGATCGAGTTTGTAGATTTTTTTGTGGATCGAGATTGTAGATCTGTTTGTGGATCGAGTTGTAGATACGATTGTGGATCTAGGTGTAGGAGAGTTTGTTCTCCGAGGTGTAGGAGCGCTGCTCCGAGGTGTAGGAGCGCTGCTCCGAGTTGTCAGATTGTGATAATCTGAGAAAGGTGTACTAGCCAAATCTGCCATTCGTGGTAGATAGGAGAGGCGGGACAGTGGACGCACTCAACTCGGGGAACCACTATTAAATCTTTGTGTTTGTGTGCTTGAATTTTTAGATAATTTTTATTCCACAAAAGGACACAAACATCACCTATTCACCCCCCCCCCCTCTAGTTGATTTAGATAAACACTAGATACTTTCAATGTGGATGATATTCTTCTCACTAGAGATGACCAGGCTGGGGTAGCCTTGACAAAGAAACATCTCCATTAACAGCTAGTCACGAAGGATAAGGGCTCCCCAAAATACTTTCTGGGGATAAAAATCTCTCGAAATCCCAACTCCTTAGTCCTCTCCCAACGCAAGTATGTTCTTGATCTTCTAAAAGAGATAGGGTTGACTGGGGTGAAACCTGCCCGATGCCCCATGGGTACTGGAGAAGATAAAATTTGGACAGATGACTCGCCACCTCTATCCGATGTTACGAGGTACAGGCGTCTGGTCGGCAAACTCATTTATCTCACGGTAACCAGACCCGACATATCCTACGATATAGGCAAGGTTAGCCAGTTCATGGAAGCTCGTAGGGAGTTTCATCTACAATCTGCCCTGAGGATATTAGATTATATTAATGCGGCGCCAGGTAAAGGTCTATTATTTTAGAAGAATGGTCATTTAAAAATTGAAGCGTACTCAGATTCTAGCTATGCTGACGACAAAGGAGATCGTAAGTTCACATTAGGCTTTTGCACATTTTGGGGAGAAACCTTGTGAGCTGGAAGAGCAAGAAACAATCTGTCATCTACAGGTCTAGTGCAGAAGTGGAATATTAAAGTATGTCATCGACCACATATGAATTAAAGTGGTTACGGTCTCTCATGCTTAACTTAGGAGATGCCTACAACCATCGTCTATCTATGTTCTGCGATAGCAAGACCGCTATATATATCTCCAAAAATCCAGTCTTCCATGAGAGAATAGTGCACATTGAAGTCGACTGCCATTTTATTCGGGAAGAGATTTTGAAGAAATAGATTTGTACTCTGTTTGTTACCTCCGACAACGAGTTAAGAGATATCTTCACCAAGACTATATCCAGTTCCTTTTTTCACATTTGCGACAAGATCAGCATGATATATATATATATATATATATATATATATATATATATATATATATATATATATATATATATATATATATATATATATATATATATATATATATATATATATATATGCTCCAGCTTGAGGGGGGAGTTTTGCTGTATGGTGACCGGGCGGTCTGGCGGTTTGACCCTGGCGGCATGAAGACCGTGCGGTCTGGCGGTTTCTCTCTAGCGGTTTAGTAGCCAAAATGTTGCTGATTGGAGACCAGGCGGTCTGACAGTTTAGCACAGGCGACTTGAAGACAGGGCGGTCTAGCGGTCTCCCCGAGCAACTTGCATACTCTTTATAGTTATTGTCGGGTAGTTAGCCTATTCGTCTAACCGTGCAGCTGGTGCGGTCTGTTTTGTATATAGCCGCTTGTACCTGTAATTATTTGTCCCAAATCGTTTATTTGTAATCTCTCTCCTCTCCTCTATTCTATAAAAGGGAGGTTATACCTTTGTAATACTCACTTTTTGGATAATAAAAATTTCTGTTATTCCAAATTTTGGTCCTTTTTTCTTGTTCGCACAAATCAAAAGGGTATCTGAGAGCTATCGCCGGCGAAACTCACTATCGCCTGATGTTACCAACAAAACTCACTTTCTGTACCCAGAGCCAGCCAAAACCCTGCAGTAACCTGCAGTGCCAGAAACACTAGACTTTCACAGCACACAACACAAATATCTCACCAATAGCTATCGCCATTGGCGAAACTCACTGTCGCCCGGTGATATCCAACTGGAATTAAAACTGTCGAATTTTGTGGGTATTTTCCTGGAGTACAACTCCAGTACTTCCTACTGCTTTCAGTTCACAAGTACAATCTTGCAGACCCCGTAAACTACTCATTTATACTCGGAGTTTTCTCCGGCATGCAAAATAAGCACCACCAATCCAGACCAACCTGTCCAGATGGGCTTCACACAGTATGTCTATTCCGTACTACACATTTCTGGATCTATATGCAAGACTCAGTGGGGATTTCACGAATCGACCCAAAGTAATTCCCTTCGCTTTTCCACCTTTTGGTGGGGGATTCAATGCATATGCCAAAAGAAGGACTTCACTTGTCCAAGAAGGAAAATCATTACCCTTGTAGTTTTCTTTGGAGCCATGACCGCTTTTTTGTCTGGTTGGAAAGGAGCACCGTCCTTTCCTCTTCTCGGACTAAGCCTCAGATCTTGCTTCCAACTACTGGATCTCCTACACCAATCATTTCAAGCTTAGCCCCATCCCTTAGCTCCAACCCTTAGTTATTTCTCTCAAGAACTTAGATGAAAGAAGGATAAAGAGTAAGAAGAAGAGAATGAATTCTCATCCCTTTATTCCCCTGCAAAAGTGGCCTTGGGATTAATCCCAACCACATGATCATTTCATCAAAAGGGATCAAAGGTCATGATTTCGGTTGAAAAGTCAAACAAAGGATATCTCCGAGCGATATCGGCTATCTCCTGGCGATAACGACCGTATCCACCTTGACCCTAGTCAACCACCGCTCATCGGTCTCCATCCGGCCATCTGACATGTGTTTAGCAGACGTGGCACTATCGCCTGGCGATATCCACTATCGCCGTTCTGATAGCTCACTCAATGCTTTATGGCATTGAGTGTGTTGTGTTCACTCAATGCTTCAAGGTGTTGAGAGCATTGAGTGTTGGGATATCGCCACACAATACCCACTATCGTCATGCGATAGTCTCTTACTCAATGATTTGTCGAAAGGCATCAAGTGTGTTACTCTCACTCAATGCTTCAAGGCGTTGAGTGTTAATATTATCACCGTCGGCGATACCCATTGTCGCCTGGCGAGAGAGACCAAAAGTTCTGCTGTCCAATCTGGGGTGTTACAACTCTCCCCTCACAAAAATTTTGTCTCAAAATTTTACTCAATTATAAGGGAAAAACAACAACTTATTTATTACAACATATTTTGTACAAACAACTCGGGGTAGTCCTCGCGCATGGTTTGTTCACGGTCCCATGTCATCTCTTCATAGCCACAGTTGTTCCACTGGACTTTGACCATTCTGATTGTCTTGTTTTGCAGTTGCTTGATCTCCGTATACTCGACTCGAATGGGCCGAACTTTCATCGTTAGTTGACTATCGATCGGTACTTGATCAGCAACAATCACTTGAGCTGGTTATTTTACAGCTTTGCGTAGCACCGATATGTGAAACACATCATGCAACCCAATTAGCTCCGTCTAAAGAGTTAACCGATAGGCAGCATCTCCAATTCGTTCAACCACTTCAAACGGACCAAGATACCGCGGACTTAACTTTTTCAAGCGTTGAATACTGGACACGCCTTTGAATGGATTTATTTTCAAATATACCCAATCGCCAACCGCAAACTCCACAATTTGGTGCTTGGCATTGTAATACTTTGCGTGCCTATCTTGGGCAATCAACAACCGCTCTTGTATAGTACGTATGGTTGAATTTGCATCTTCGACCTCCTTACGCTTATAAAGCTTTGACTCGCCTGTTTTCACATAAGCTAATGGTGTATGGCATTTCCTACCATATAAAGCTTCAAAGGGCGTCATCTGTATGCTAGCTTGATAGCTATTATTATAGTCCAACTCAATCATATAGAGGTGATCTTCACACCTCTTCCTGAAATCCAGGGAGCACATATGGAGCATATCCTCCACTATTTTGTTGGTCGTTTTGGTCTGACCATCTGTTTGAGGATGAAAGGTTGTGCTACATTTTAACTTGGTACCCAACAGTTTGTGGATTAGCCTCCAATCATTTGAAGTAAAGCGCACATCTCAATCACTGACGATGCCATGGGGCACACCGTGCAATCGTACTATGTTCTCGACGTACAGCTTTGCCAATTTTCCCCTGAATTGTCCTTTCTGTTAGGTATGAAGTGCGACACTTTGGTTAACCGGTCAACGATCACCCACATGACATCATTTCCGCTCTGAGATCTCGGCAGTCCATGCATGAAATCCATAGAAATGTCATTGAAATTCCACATCGGAATTGGTAACGACTTTAGGAAACCACCAGGTTTCTAGCATTCAGCTTTTACCAAGGCGCAAGTCTGACATTTTGCCACATAATGGGCTATTTCCTTCTTCAGACCTGGCCACCATAATAGATTCTTTATGTCCTTGTACATCATTGTTCTCCCAGGGTGAATTAAGTACTTAGTAAAATGTGCTTCGTACATCAACTCCTCACGTAGTTTACCCACATCTAGGATGCACAAATGACCATATTTCCACAAAAGGCCGTCATCTAAGGAGAATTGGGCATTTGACCTATCTGTTGCATAGCGTTGAGACTTTCATCGAGCTCCGTTGCTCGTCGAACCCTATCCGCAAGGTCATATTGAACCTCTGCCCAATTCAGGCACGCATTTATAGTGGCATTCTTGTCAACACAAGAAATGTCTAAGTTCTCTAATTTCTGGATTAGACGCTCATCATGCATCTGCAACCAATTTGCCCTTGTCAGAGTCTTGCAACTCAAGGCATTTGCAACCACATTTTCCTTCCCGGGAGTGTAATGAATCTTGAAGGTGTAGTCCTTGAGGAACTCCATCCACCTCCATTTCCGCATATTGAGATCTTTCTGATCCAAGAGATACTTAAGGCTCTTATGGTCAGTGAAAATGTCCAATTTCATGCCATATAAGTAATGACGTCACAACTTAAGTGCAAATATCATCACTGCCAACTCCAAGTCGTGGACGGGATAGTTCCGCTCATGCACTTTCAACTGGCGTAATTCATATGTTATCACTTTATCAAACTGAAGAAGTACGCAGCCTAAGCCGCTCCCTAATGCATCATTGTACACTTCATAGCCGTCTGAACCACATGGCCACGTCAAGATTGGCGTCGTGGTCAAACGACTCTTCAACTCTTCAAAAGCTCGAGTGCACTCTGGCACCCAAATGAACTTCTGATCCATCCTCATCAGTGTGGTAAGAGGCAAAGCGATCTGCGAGAAGTTTTCTATGAAGCGTCTATAGTAGCTCGCCAGTCCAAGGAAACTCCAAACATTAGCTACACTAGATAGAACATGCCACTCCTGTATCATAACTATCTTTACGGGATCCACCATAATCCCCTCTCCACTAACCACATGGTCAAGAAAGGCCACTGACAACAGCCAGAACTCACACTTTGATAACTTAGCATAGAGCTTGTTTCTTCTCTAGGTGTGTAACACCATCCGCAAATGGTTCGCATGGTCTTCTTCAGATTGAGAGTACACTAAAATGTCGTCAATAAAGACTATTACAAATAAGTTCAAGTACTCTCGAAACATTCGGTGCATTAGGTGCATGAATACTTGTGGTGCATTAGATAATCCAAACGACATTACCTTGAACTAGTAATGACCATATCGTGTTCCAAACGCTGTCTTAGAAATCTCACCTTCCTGGATTCTCAACTGGTAATAGCCATACTTCGGGTCTAGCTTTGAGTATACCGTTGATCCAACCAGCTGATCGAATAAGTCATCAATCTGTGGTATCAGATACTTGTTCTTCTCTATTAACTTGTTCGGTTCTCTATAATCGAAGCATAACCACGGGCTACCGTCCTTCTTTTCCACAAAGGGGATAGGTGCGCTCAAAGGTGACATACTTGGGCGTATATATCCTTGCTCTAACAACTCTTGCAGTTAGACCTCTAGTTCCGCCATTTCCTTTAGCGCTACACGGTACACTGAGCGGGCCACAGGTTTCGCACCTAACACCAACTCGATAGAGAAGTCAATTTCTCTTTGGGGAGGGTGCCTTGGAAGATCCTTCAGGAACACATCTGCTTACTCCGATATAATCAGAATGTCACTCACACTAGCTTTTGGCTCAATAGCCTCGATAAGCATGAAGAATAACTTTGCGCCCTTCCGAAGAGCTTTGATGACTTAGAGAGCAGACATCAACATATTGCTCGATCCTCGCATACCAGTGAATTTAGTCTCTTGCTCGGTATTCTTTCCTAGTGTGATCTCCTTTGAGTTGTAATCTATAAAGGCACGCTGCTCCAAGAGCCGGTCCATACCAAAGATTACATCGAACTCTGATATCGGCAACACAGATGCTTCCAATCCGAAATCCCGACTTCCTATTCGCACCTCAACACAGCAAGACTTATTTGACCTCATCACGCATCCATTAGGCAACAATATAGATAGGCTATCTATCGGTGCACAAGTAGGCACTCCAATCTGAGACATGAAGTCCATGGGTAGAAATGAATGTGAAGCACCCGTATCAAATAGTGCTCTCGTCGAACAATCCCGAATAAGGACAAAGCCTAATATAAAAAAATGACACACAAACAATGCGCAGGGTATGAAGTATAAAAAGCAGTAAAATTGTATCTTAACTCATACCTGTGATGATGTCACTTTGCTTTATAGTCTCCTGCTGGCCAAGATTGTACACCCTTGGCAGAGCTAGAGCATACTGGGATGCAGTAGACTCCACCACCTTTCCCTTTTCAGCGTATGTTACTCGTTCCTTCTTATCACCCTTTGGAGGACCACTCCGACAGTCACGGGCTATATGGCCCACCTTTCCACAAGTATAATAAGTCCGAGGGCCTTGCCAAGACGTTGCTACAGACACCACTGTGGAAGGAGCCTATCCTGAAGATTTGGACTTTCTACCCCATTTCTTGTGGTAGCTCGATTTTCTCGGGTGCGGCACTTTGAGCTCAGGTTTTGTCACGGCCAAGTCCCTCTTACCCTGCACCCGCTTCATATCTTTCTCCAACCCATGGACCATATCCACCAATGCTTGAAACCCTGATTCACTGAACTCGAGTGCAGGAATATCAACTCATCCTGCAGCCCTTCGTAGAACCTGTTGGTTTTTCTCTCTTCTTCAGCGAAGGTAGACCCCACATAGTGTCCCAACCTTGTAAACTCATGTAAAAAGGCATCAACACTACTTTCTCCCTGAGTTAGACGTTGTAACTCATTTTCCATGGCAATTCGCTGCGACGACGACAGATGCTTTGCCAAGAACAGTCTCGAAAATTACTATATCAAGACCTCCGTTCGTTGTCTGCCCGCTAAGTGGTGTAGCTCTATTTTTCCCACCAAAGCCGAGTCTTTCTTTCCAACAGGAAAGTGGCCAAGATGACTTTCTTTCCCTCCTCAGTTCTTATTGCCGTCAAAATTCTTTTAACTTGTGCAAGCCAGTCCTCTGCCTGCATTAGGGGCCCTGCCCCCGCAAACGTAAGAGGACTGAAACTCATGAACTGCTTCAGTTGTCGTTTCGCTGCTCATATATCTACCACAGCCTCCACAGGTTCTGGCCTCACTCAAACCTGTGCTGGCACCATTGCAGGTTACACCTGTCCAGTAGGTTGTGCATGTATCATTGCAAACAATGCCTCAGCGACTAAGCGCACTATTTCCGTAGAAGGAGGAGGTTTGGGCACATCAGCTGGTGTCACAATCTCAATAGAATGATGGGGCTCAGACTGCCCCGCAACACTTCGAGTCACCTATACATGTAAAAGACACATTTTAGCGACTTTGCAAAAGCAACAACAACTAGTAGGAACGTGCAGGTTCCTCAAACAGGTGTATTTTCATTTCTGTGAAAAAAGGACAAAGAACTAAATAAACTGCAAACTTTATTGCTCCAAAAGTATAATTATTACTTAGGTATGCCCCCTTATTTATAGAAAAATGAGAGAGATGAGAGAATACAACAAATAATGCGGGACTAAATACAAGTCAGGCGTCCAATGCGGTTTGTCATGGCCAAACCGCACACTATACAAAGAACAACTGTACACATGGCGGCTACTAAGGGAAACCGCCACAAAGCTATGAAAGACAGCTAGTCCAGGCCACCAGACCGCAGTTACGTCTAACCACCATACCACACACTGTGGGTTGCCACCAGACCGCGCACTGCTGTTTGCCACCAGACCGCAGTTGCGGCTAACCACCAGACCGCACACTACGGGTTGCCACCAGACTGCAATTGCGGCTAACCATTAAACCATTGTGCTGCTCCCCGTCAGATCGCTGCTGCGTTTAACATACAGACCGCTGCAGCCAATGGCCAGACCATAACGGCTAACCTCCAGACCGTTGTGGCTAATATCTGATGCACTATCGTGGCCTTACACCAACCCGTTGGAGATGCTATTGAAAAGAATGCAGGGCCAAACCTCCAGACCGATGACCAAACAGGCCGCTGGACCAAACCTCCAGAATGCCGACTTGACAAGCCACTGCGACTAGCCTGGTTAAACCGCCAAACTTAACACTCTCCCTCAAGCTGGAGCATATATGTCAAACATGCATAGCTTGCTACAAACATCTGAAGCAGAAACTGGTTTCATGAAGAAGTATGTCAGTTCTTTATCAGAAGTGACAAAGGGAGTACAGTTCTGATTTTTCAACACCTCTTCCCTAATGAAATGACAATCAACCTCAATGTGCTTTTTCCTCGCATGAAAAATAGGGTTCTTTGATATGTAAATGACTGTTTTGTTATCACAGAACATAGGAAGAGGATGGTCGTAGAGTTCTCCTAAGTCAAGCATAAGTGCCCGTAGTTATTTTAACTCACAGGTAGTTGAGGTCATGCACCTATACTCTGCTTCAGCACTTGACCTTGAAGCCACTTCTTGATTCTTACTATTCCAGCTAACAAGGTTTTGATGTAGGCCTACACGTTTGCACCATGAAATCTACGAATTTAGCACGACTGTCTCTCAACGTTCGAATTCTACACTAACACAATTTTCAGCGCAGCGCACACGCAAGCAATTATTTCAATTAGATGCTAACGCACGGGTAGCCAAACCGTTTAGGATCGAATAATAGGCTATAGGCCAATATTCTTTTCGGCTAAAAGGACCCACCCAGTCCGATCGAGTGAAGGTTGTACCGAAAGAGATCTACCAAAAATTACGATTCATAAAAAGGTAGATCTCTCCCAACAAAAGTAGACGAGGTACACCAATCCTCTCGAAAAATAAATCAATCAAGATAAACACAAAAATTGTTCGAAAAAAACCACGATTATTTAAAGCTTCAAGATTCAACGCCAAAATTTTCCACCACAAGAAAATCTAGGAAAAGAACACATGAAGGTAGAAATTTCGTTACCCTATCGGAATGGATTATTTCGATTTCTCTAACTTGGATCTCTCTCCAACGGCTCTGCTAGAGTTTTGCCTGATGGAGATGAAACTCATCCGCCTTCGTCGCTTCACACCTTGACCGAGATCCACCAAAAAAAGTGGAAGGCTGGCCGACCTTTGAAGAGGTTGCAATTGGTCAATTTTTGGGCAGATGGAAGTGGTCGGGTATTGAATAGGTAGAGAGAGAAAAGGTGTTGGCTAGAGATGTTGAGGAGGTCGGGTGTTGAGAGAGGGTGGCCGGTTTTGGTGGTGATGAAGAGGAGTGCTCGAGTTTGAGAGGAGGTGGCTTGGAGGATGGAGGTTTTGATGTGGGAGAAGGTGGAGGCTAGGTTGAGGGGAGAGGGTGGCAGCAAGGATGAAGGAGAAAGAGGTGGGGTTGGCGGCTAGGGTGTGGGGAGAAAGTCTTGGCCGAAATATTGAGAGAGGAGGAGAGAATGAGAGGGAATATCAAGTAGGATTAGCGTTCAAAATTCTTTTCATTCAACTTGAAATGAAAATACACACATCATGGCCTTATATAGGCTAACATCCAAGAGTTTGGCTACATGCAGCCCAAATATAAAAAAATAACACACACACCATAGTTTTAAATATTAAATGAAATAAACATGCTCATAAAATATAAAATAAATTAAAATAAAAATTAAGTTGTTGTCTTGCGCCGAGTGCGGAGATTGTAGTGTCGCTCAACATGATCACCACGACACTGTAAGTCTTTGACTGGAGGCGGATAAAAATTTTTCGTATGCAGGTCGTCGCCATCTTCATCATGTTGGGGGTCGTCGTCTCCATCAATCCTCCCCCGCTCAAAAGCACTCATCACCGATGAGTGGTCCTGAAGATACCGGCACAGTAGAGCGTCATCCAAGAGAGCCACCTCCGATTCTGGAATCCAAGAGTCATCGGAGGCCGGACGATCATGCCATCAAATCAAGTAGCATCGAACATCACCACTAGGAGAGGAAAGCACTTCATCCTCGATGATCCTGTCTTTCAAAAAGTTGGTCCTGGGAAACCTGGGAAAAGCATTAGGCAATAAAGGAGGAAAAGTTTCTTCATCAACAACCAACGTACCTCCATTGGAGACCGATGGAGAGAGCGATCCAGGTACAAGCTCACCCCCAACCCATTATAAAGTGCAGTGGAGCTAAACAGACTGTTAGATAATTCAAGTGGTGGAGAGACATGTGACGTTAAATCAGAAACATTAAAAGTAGTGGAAATACCCCCAATCAGTAGGTAACTCTGAAAGATATGCGTTTTCTCCTAATTTCTTTAAAATCTGAAAAGCTCCAGCTCGCCTATTCGCCAACTTTTTTATGGTGCCCGAAGGCATCTGTTGAGGGATGAGACGCACCAAGACCAAATCGCCAACCTTAAAATGATACTCTCTTTTATGTACGTTAGCATGAGCATGATAAGATGCATATTATGTGGTTAGCACTTCATTAATATGTTTATGCAAATTATGCACATGAGAGGAAAAATCCTATGCAAATTGACTTGACTTATAAGATGGCGATAACAGAATCAAGTCAAGTGGCACTGGTGATTTATATCCATGCACAATCTCATTCGGTAATAAACCTGTGGACCTATTTTTGAGTTATTATACGCTAATTGAGCATGTGGAAGGATTAGGTACCACGTACCCTTGTGGTCACCCACAAGACAACGCAGCAAACTACCCAAGCTTTTGTTTACCACTTCTGTTTTCCCATCCGTCTGTGGATGATAGGCCGAAGAACATAATAATGTGGTGCCCATAATCCTCCACAGGGTCTTCCAAAAATAGTTTGTAAATTTTACATCCCTATCGGTCACTATCGTTTTTGCTACAGGTGACGCATCGTTGGTCTTATTACATGCAATAAAATAGGCCATTTTTGAAAATCGATCTACTACCACTAGAATTGAATGATGATGTCTAAAAGTAACTCGTAGGCCTAGAATAAAATCCATACTAACATCTTACCAGGGAATGTAAGGAATCAGCAGAGGAGTATAAAGTCCCGCGTTCGTTTTATTACCTTTTGCTAATTGGCACGTGCGACAAGTTCCCATAATTTTGTTAACCGTAGATTTAAGGCCCGGCCAGTGGAACTTTTCTTTGACTAATGAGATGGTCTTATCATGCCCAAAATGTCCACCTAGACCACCATTATGTAACTCCCATACAATGAAATGCCAAAGGGAAGAACGAGGAATACAAAACTTTGAATGTTTAAATAAATAACCATCTCGTATATAATAGGCGGAAATGGAAGTAGGAGAGTTGTTTTGAGTGGAATAATAGATGTCCTTGAAATCCGGACAATTAACGTACCCATCCTTTATTCTATCAAAACCAATCACTTTTACCTCTAGCGTAGGCAACAATAAGGAGACACGACTAAGAGCATCCGCCACACGATTTAAAGTTCCCTTTAGATGTTTAATTATGAAGGTACACTCCTGATGATAGGAGACTCATTTAGCATGACGAGGGATAACTTTATTTTGGGAATTAATAAACCTCAACGCTTCATGGTCGGATAAAATAACAAATTCCTTAGAGATCAAGTAATGTCTCCAATGCTGTAGGCACAAAATAACCGCATAAAACTCTCTGTCATAATTAGAATAATTTAATTTTGGTCCTGAGGGTTTCTCACTAAAATATCCAACAGGATGACCCTCTTGACTCAAGACACCAACAATACCGAATCTCGACGCGTCACGGGACAATTAAAAAACTTTACTAAAATCGGGTAATCGTAAAAGAGGAGCTTCCGACATTCAGGATTTAATTATTTCAAACGCTTTTGTGGCCGATTTGGTCCATGTAAAATCTCCATTTTTCATGCACTCCGTGATTGGTGCCATGATACTACTAAAATCTCTGATAAATCGGCGATAAAAAAGTAACTAAACCATGAAAACTCCGAACATCCGGTATGTTGGTTGGTTCCAGCCAATCCTTGATAGCTTGAACCTTCTTAAGGTCAGCATGGATGCCCTCTGAACTAACAATATAACCTAGGAACTCCACAGATGGAACATTAAACGTACATTTTTTATATTAACAAATAATTTTTCCGTACGCAATGTGGTAAGCACTGTCCTCAAATGAGTCTCATGATCGTACGGAGAAGAGCTAAAGACTAGATATCATCAAAGTAAATAACGATGAATTTTCCTAAATAATGCTTGAACACTAAGGTCATCAACCTCGAAAATGTACTTGGGCCATTAGTGAGCCCTTCCCCGAGCAGTAACCACTCATAGAGTCCATCCTTTGATTTAAATGTCATCTTCCACTCGTCCCCCTCCCTAATCTTGATTTGATGGTAGCCACTCTTAAGATCTAACTTGGAAAAAATCGTGGCCCTGGCTAACATGTCCAATAAGTCGTCCAATCAAGGGATGGGAAACCTATATTTAACAGTTATTTTATTGATGACCCTATAATCTACACGCATCCTCCAAGACCCATCTTTCTTAGGAACCAATAATGTGGGTACAACACACGGACTCTTACTATGATGAATGAAACCCTTACTAAGCAAATACGAAATTAACTTTTGCAACTCTAAGCATGCGGAGGGATTTAGTCGATAATGGGGAAGATTTGGCAACGAGGAACCCAAGACAAAATCAATCTCGTGTTGAATTTCCCGCATGGGGGGTAACTCGGGCGGTAAATCATCCGGGTAGACGTCCCTAAATTCTTCTAAAAGGGCCTTCAATGCTGGAGGTAAATTTTCAAAAGAGGGCTATCTTTCTTGACTTGTAAACATACTAGCGCAAAAATAACACCATCAATAAAGTACTCACGCTCAAACTCCTTCTTACCTATCAAGTGTAATGGCTTCTTTTCTACAGGTACAATAGTGTCTTTTGAAGAAACCGATGGATCTTTAGGCGGAGTGGGTTTAAAAATAATGGTCTTACCATTAAATTTAAACTCATAGGTATTTGCTCGCCCTACATGAGTCACATCATGAACATAAAGCCATGGGCGTCCAAGTAAAACATGACAAGCATCCATGGGGATGACGTCACACCAAATCTTTTTAGAATAAACCTTGATGGTAAGGGGTACTGATAGTACTTTTTGCAGTTAAATTTATTATTGTATTTTCGGGTTTTTAAATCACAAATCATGTCTTTCAAGTGCTTATATTGACCCCCTTTTTAAAATATTATTGTCATTAATGCATTTTCTGCTTTTTGCAGGTTTGCGCGGCTTTCAGCATAATTTTGTAATGACATGCCTCAACGACACGCCCTACCAGGGTGTGTACCTAGGGCGTGTAGCCCAGAGGAATGAAGCAACAGGTCCGAAAATGCATTTCTTGGAAACTCAGTGAACGCCTCTGTCACGCCCGACATGGGCGTGTTCAAGAGGCGTGTCCCCAGGATCCGAGGAATCGCCACAGCAAGCTATTTTTCCCGCTCCACCGTCATAATGAAATAGTCACGCCCCCAGACACGCCCTGGTCGGGCGTGACATATGGGCATGTACTCCAATTTCAACGCTCGTCATCTCCAGTAGTAAATTACAGCCAAAAAAATCGCACCGAAATGGTCACGCCCCCGGTACACGCCCTTGTCTGGCATGACATTTGGGCACGTAACCCAACTACTACGCCTGTCACCTCCAGCATTCAATTTCAGCCCAAAAAGTCGCACCGAACGTGCCACGCCCCAGGTACGCGCCCGACCCGGGTGTGTCAGGGGGGCATGACCCAGCCCGAAAAATTCTATAAATTGAACCCTTCTCCTAGGGTTTAGCAGGCAGTTTTGGAGTGAGAGGGGAGGTTCTTCCCCTTAGTTTTCTTGTATTTCTTGTAATTTTCCATGTTTCCACTCTCCTTCCTCATTTCGAGCTTTGTAATTTAGCTTAGTTACTCTTATTTTGTATTAGTTGTTGTAACTGCTTAGTAGCTAAGGGCAATGTTCGCATAGATTTTCATTTCCCGCACCTGTAATCTTTCATTTTCAAGTTGAAGTTCTCTTTTAGTACTAATAAAAAGTTTGTCGTTTTCCTCGCTTTCTCTACACATTTCTATTCATCTCTCTTTCGCCATTTCACCATAAGTAACTAATCCTCCTTGTACTCGATCTTGATGATCTGAGGTTCGAGTTGATTAAGTTATGATGCTCTAGTTTTCTTTTTACTTTGTAAGGCTTATACCTTGATTTACACTTGATTTGCCTTTGCTTGTAGATATATTATCGATATATATTTTCCATCTTTAGCTTTCATTCTTGGCTAGCTGAGAGTACAATGGTTTGAAGTGAGAACTCAAGAGTGAAGAGAGTTGCACGCACCCCTCGAGAGAGGTGGACGTTAAATCTCCTGGATTGGAGTGGAATCCAATAACGGGGTTCACAGCATAAAGCGAGTTTTAGGCCTCCGATTCGGACGAGAGTTCGGTCAGACCTTCCTAAACTCAGATGGGCATGATTTCGAGAGAAGCATGTTCTTGCTTTAAGAACCTCCGCGGTCAAGGTCTCTTGCCTTATTAATTAAAAATGTTTATTATTGCATGTTTTGATCAACTTAAGCCGAGGTGATTTTCGATCGAGTACTATCGCTTAATTATCATTTAGATTTTCTATAATTTGCAAGTAAAACATTCTCACTTCTCTAATTTAGTAAGCAACCCCAGAATAACTTTTATTTGATAAGATAATAGTAACTCCTTGAAGTAGAAGTACTCAAATCGCCCCGGGTAATACGACCTTGATATGAAACTTAATATCCTATACTATATGCGATAAGGTACACTTGCCTTCATCAAATATAGAATCGGAGAACGTATCACAATCACACATTCACCTTCTCCCTCCTTAACTTTGTCTTCTCCACATATAACCCCTTCTCCGAAGATTTATATCAAGTTTTTGGCGTCGTTGTCGGGGATGTTTTTGTTTTGATATTTTGAAAAGAGGATAGCTATTAATTTTATCGTCTCTCTCTCGCTCTCTCTTTAGTTTTTCTCTTTACCTCTCCCCCACCCTTCTTTCTTCTAAGTGTATGACCCGAGAAAGCTCTTCGATTATTCCTTTTGACCCTGAGATAGAGCGCACCACTTTGCGTTGCCTCCGTTCTCGTGATCAGGAATCACACTTGGGCATCTAAGAGTCGATCGGGGACACTGCCACAGAAACAATGGATCCTAATCCGCCCAACCCAAATGAGGCCCAGTAAAGGACTATGTCCTATTATGCGAGGCCGAACCTGGAGGGTACACAATCAAGTATTGTTCGCCACACAGTGGCGAAAAATAACTTTGAGATTAAGTCCAGCATCATCCAAATGGTGCAGCAGTCGGTAACCTTCGATGGTCTCCCGGACGAGGATCCAAATGGTCACATTGCGAATTTTCTCGAAATCTGTGATACTTTTAAAATCAATGGAGTCTCAGATGATGCCATTCGATTACGTCGCTTCCCTTTCTCTTTGCGGTCAAAGGCCAAGTAGTGGCTGAGCTTTCTTCCTAGAGGGTCCATCATCACGTGGGCCGAGATGGCAGGAAAATTTCTTACCAAGTGTTTCCCGCCTGCGAAGACCGCCAAATTGCGCACGGATATTACATCCTTCATACAAATAGACTCGGAGACTCTCTACGATACATGGGAGCGCTTCAAGGAGCTACTGCGAAGGTCCCCACACCACGCGCTTCCAAATTGGCAACAAGTGCAAATATTTTATAACGGCTTAAATTCCTTAACAAGGCAAATGATCGACGCGGCCGCTAGGGGAACACTAAATAACAAAACCCCAGAGGTTGCTCCGGAACTTTTTGAGGAAATGGCTATGAATTCGTACCTATGGAATGCGCCCCGTGTGTGGGCTAACAAACCAGCGGGAGTCTTTGAAATTGACGCTACTTCGAATCTTGCCCTCCAAGTTGAGCGGTTAACAAAGCAAGTGGCGGAGATGACTGCTTCCTCCGCCACTCGTCCTTGGTTTAATAATTATAATAATTCTGCTTTTATAGAAGAGCAGGTTGACTTCATGGGAAATGCTCCTCGGCCCTCCTATAACCCGAAGAACGCACCGTACAATAACACTTACAATGCGGGTTATAGGAGCCATCCGAATTTCTCATGGAGCAACCAAGGAAATGCTCAACGCCCCCATAACCCCCCTCATAATCATAACCAAACATTTAATTTAGCTCCCCCCTTAAATTTAAATCCACCTGATTTCCAACCGCAACAGGCAAAGCCCTCTTCACTTGAAGAGGTCTTTGCCAAATACGTTGCTACAAATGAAACGAATATCAAGAATATCGTCGGGTCCATCAAAAACTTGGAAAACCAAGTGGGACAGCTAGCCAAGATAATCTCCGAGCGGCAACAAGGAGCTTTGCCAGGAAATACTGAGCAAAATCCAAGAGAAAGTGCAAACTCCATTACCCTCCTCAGTGGAAAAGAAGTTGCTATACCAAGCGAACCCATGGTACCTCTCCCTTCTCCTCTCTCTCCTCCTATTATTTTAGCTTTAAATTTGCCTACTATGCATGCGCCACATGCGTCTAATTCAAAATTACCGTATCCGTCTAAACTTAAAAATGAACGCGTCGAAGAAAGTTACAAAAACTTTTTAGAAATTCTAAAACAAATTCATATAAACGTGTCGTTCTGCGAGGCTATCTCTCAAATGCTGAAATACGCGAAATATCTCAAGGAGCTCCTGCCAAATAAGAAAAAGCTCGAGGATATTTCGCATATTTCTTAAATGTAGAATGCTCCGTGGTTGTGCTCAACAAATTACCCCGCAAAGTGAATGACTCGGAAAGGTTTTCCATCCCGTGCCTATTCGGTAATTCATTGGTCAAACATGCGTTGGCGGACTTGTGAGCAAGCATAAATCTCATGCCCTTTTCACTTTTTAAGAAATTAGGTCTAGGATCTCCGAACTCCACTCGTATGAGCATTCAGCTAGCCGATCATTCTATGAAATATCTGATAGGGATTGTGGAGGATGTCTTGATCAAGGTGAACAAATTCATCTTTCCGGTGGATTTTTTCATCCTAGATATCGAAGTGGATGCCGATGTACCCTTGATACTTGGCCGCCCCTTCATTGCCACCTCCCGTGCTATTATTGATGTTAGTGATGGAAAGCTCCTCCTTCGTGTTGGAGATGATGAAATCACTTTCATCATTAATCCCTCCATGTGTAACACCCTAGAGCAAGATGATTCCTGCTTTTATCTAGAGGAATTCTTCGAAAATGAATTTTTTGTGCCTTTTGAATTAGTTTCTTCACCATTTGATGAATCTCTTATCACTGAGTTCTTCTGCTTAGAAGAAGTCTCTCGCACTACCCTCCCCGAATCGCTTCCTATGGACACCATAAAATTCAAAACCTCTTACGAGGAACCACCCATATTGGAGCTTAAGAAACTCCCCCCTCATCTGAGTATCTTTTCCTCGAAAATGACTCTAAGCTACTAGTTATTATCTCCTCGGATATGAGCAACTCAGAAATTTCTGAGTTGACTCTAGTTTTGCAAAATCACTGCCATGCAATTGCGTGGCAGTTATCTGATATCAAGTGGATTAACCCATCATTCTGCACACACAAGATTTTCTTAGATAATAATTTTCGTAGTACTATCCAGCCCCATCGACGTTTAAATCCAAACATGAAGGGCATCGTGAAGGCTGAGGTTATTAAACTTCTAAATGCTGGAATTATCTATCTCATCTCTGATAGTACTTGGGTAAGCCCAGTATAGGTCGTGTCAAAGAAAGGCGGAGTCACAGTAGTGGCCAATGAAAATAATGAATTAATTCCAACCTGTACTATTACGGGTTGGCGGATGTGCATTGATTACTGAAAACTCAATGATGCCACCCGAAAAGACCTCTTCCTGCTTCCCTTTATCGACCAAATTTTAGAACAACTTTCCGGTCACTCCTTCTACTGCTTTCTCGACGGTCTCTCGGGGTACTTTCAAATCCCTATTTCACCTGAAGACCAAGATAAGACTACCTTTACCTGTCCCTTTGGCACCTTCGCTTACAGACGGATGCCATTTGGTTTATGTAACGCGTCAGCTACATTTCAGCGATGTATGCTGGCGATATTAGACGAATTGGCAGAAGAAGTGATGGAGGTTTTCATGGACGACTTCTCGGTGTTTGGTAGTTCTTTTGCGAATTGTTTAAAAAATCTCGAGCGTGTGTTGATTCGTTGTGAGTAAACTAACTTAGCCCTCAACTGGGAGAAATACCATTTTATGGTCCGAGAGGGATTGGTCCTCGGCCATACAATTTCAGGCAAGGGGATCGAGGTCGACTGGGACAAGATTGAAATTATTGAAAAGCTCCCCCCTCCAACGAATATTAAAGCCATTCGTAGTTTTCTTGGGCACGGGAGATTTTGTCGGCGTTTTATCCAAAAGTTTTCCAAAATAACGAAGCCGATAACCCATCTTCTCGAGAAAGAGTCACCTTTCATTTCTAACAACGATTGTCTTCTTGCTTTCAATTTAATAAAAAACAATTAGTAAACTCTCCAATTCTAGTTGCTCCGGATTGGTCGCTCCCTTTCGAAATCATGTGCGATGCTAGTGATATTGCAGTGGGCGCGGTCTTAGGCCAGTGGGTGGATAAATTCTTCCACCCGATTTATTATACAAGCAAGACACTCACGTCTGCACAGGCCAACTACACGACCACCGAGAAAGAGCTCCTAGCAATTGTTTTTGCCTTCGATAAGTTTAGGTCTTATATCAACCTATCCAAAGTAATCGTCTTTACGGATCACTCAGCCCTTCATTTTTTATTTAGCAAAGCGGACGCAAAGCCCCGCCTTTTGAGATGGATCCTCCTCTTGCAGGAGTTTGATTTAGAGATCCGGGACAAAAGAGGGGCCAAAAATTTGGCGGCCGACCATTTATCGCGTTTAGAAAACCCTGCCAGCAAAATAATAGTGGAAGCCGACATTGACGATAAATTCCCTGAAGAGTGCCTCTTCGCTCTCGAAAATTCAAAAGATTATCCCGTGCCCTGGTTCGCCGACTTTGCCAATTATTTAGTGGCTCGGGTCTTGTCAAAGGAATTCTCAAGTCAGAAAAAGAAGAAATTCTTTTCTGATTTAAAGAATTAATTTTGGGAAGACCCTTTCTTATTCAGAGACTGTGCGGATCAGGTAGTGCGGCGTTGTGTTTCGAGTGAGGAAGGAGTGCAAATATTGGGGCATTGCCACGAAGGACCAACTGGTGATTATTATCAAGCGAACCGTACCGCAAGAAAGGTGCTGGAGGCGGGTTTCTATTAGCCCACGCTATTCAAGGATGCTCACACCCTAGTGAGTACTTGCGATAGTTGCCAGCGGGCAGGCAATATCTCACGGCGGGACGAGATGCCTCAAAATATTTTCCTCGAATGTGAAATCTTCGACCTTTAGGGCATCGACTTCATTGGCCCCCTACCTCCCTCTTATCAAAATAAATACATTCTCGTAGTTGTTGACTATGTATCCAGGTGGACGGAAGCGCAAGCTCTCCCCACCAACGATGCACGAGTCATAGTAAAATTTCTAAAAAACATTATTCTCTCGATTTGGCACGCCGCGCTCTATAATTAGTGATAGGGGAACCCATTTCTGCAATAGCCAGTTTGCCAAAATTTTGGCAAAATATGGAGTAACGCACAAACTTTCCACCGCCTATCACCCCCAGATAAGCGGTCAAGTCGAGGTTGTTCATCGAGAATGGAAATGTATTTTAGAGAAAACCGTATCTTTAAATAGGAAGGATTGGGCACTAAAACTAGATGATGCCCTATGGGCCTATCGAACGATATATAAGACAACCATCGGCTGCACGCCGTATCGATTGGTTTATGGTAAGGCTTGCCACCTTCCAGTTGAGTTAGAGCACCGTGCATTTTGGGCCCTCAAAACATTAAATCTAGATCCCACTCTAGCCGCCGAACACCGTAAATTTCAGCTCAATGAACTCGACGAATGGCGGGCGAACGCTTACGAGAGTAATAGGCTTTATAAAGAGCGAACAAAGTTCTACCATGGCAAAAATATTAAATTTCCTAAATCCTTTTCGCTGGGCGATCTCGTCCTTCTTTATAATTCTCGGTTTCGCCTATTTCCAGGTAAATTAAAATCGCGATGGTCCGGCCCCTTTATTGTTAAAGAGGCTTGGCCGTATGGGACGGTTCTCATTTCGCACCCGATAAGGGTGAATTCAAGGTAAATGGTCAGTGATTAAAACTATATTTGCCTAACGATTTACTTCCTACTACAACAGAACAATTAATGTTATCAAACTCATGAACTATTTCTTTCCTCCTTCATTTGGACTGTAATAATAATTTAAGACTTCTTATTGTTGGACAATATTTTTTGGTCGAGCTCAAACGACCTTTATAAACAAAGGGCGCTCTTGGGAGGCAACCCAAATCATTTTTCTGTTTTCTTTATTTTACACTTTTTGTCCCGGACGGCTCCACAAGTTGAAGCTTCTACAATCACCACCGCCAATACTGCTAAATCCATCCCAAAGTCCGAAGAAGACATGAGCGCGAGCATGGGGGAGCGGCATCAATCAACATTCGCGGCGCATAAATCCGGGGAAGTACCTGTTTTTAAAATTTTGCACTTTATTTTTGTTTTAATTTCTCTCTCTCTCTCATACCCACTTCTTTCTTCATTGAGGACAATGTCTATTTTAAGCTTGGGGGAGGATTTCTTCCTTCTTGTCTTTATTTTTGTTTCATGTTGTCTTCTTTAAAAATCAAAAGAAAATAAAAAGCATATTTCAAAGTAATTTTTTTTGATATTTCACTAGTACCCCCTGCTTTTGTTTTGTTTTTTCTCAAAATTTCATAAAAACAACTTAGCCAATTATAATCTCTCTAATCGTTTTTTTTAATTATGTTTCCTAAGTAAAATGGTGGTCTTGCTGTTTTTCTAATTCACGGTAGCATGTTAAAGTGAAATGTTTTTCTAAAACTCGCATTTTTATTATGGTTTTCGTTTTTATTTTCTTTACTTTCTCGAAAATCTTTCATCCACTATTTTCCTTTTCATTTTTGGATAATTTTATAATATCAACTTTTGATTGGCGTAGTATATGTGAATGATCCAAGGCGCATATTATTTCTATTTCCAAGATAATTTCATTACTCTTCTTTTATTATCTAGGACTTGCTTTTTGAAATTTTTCAAAACTAATGCTTTAAAATAAATTTAGAAGCATGAAAATGATTTAGGTCGTCTTTGTTTTCGTTTGATCCTTCTTGCCAACCTAAATTTGTTTTTACCCATAGTAAGCCACTTTTGAGCCTTTTTCCTTACTCAATTGATTAGCTTCACTTATCATATCATTTTCACCAAAGCTTAAATATTCCAACATATCTAATCACACTAGCCTTTTTGAGTTTCATCAAAACTAAATTTTCATGATAACGTTATCTTTGTGATTTGTTTTTGGAGAACTTTTTGAAAAATATGCTCAAAAGATGTATTGGCCAATTTCAAATTAAAAAGAAAATTATTTTGGTCGTTATTTTGTAAAAAAGAAGAAGAAAAAGAAAAAGAAAAGAAAAAAGAAACAAAGATAAAATAAATAGTTTATTTATGATGATAATTTTTTGGTTTAGTATGATTTTAAGCCTTCATGTTTATCTTTGATTTTCATTCCTAATTATATGCCTAAATCAAACGTTTCGGTCCTAATAAGTCCTTTTAATTCATGCTTTTGATTTTTATTTATTAGCTAAGTAAAGAAGAAAAGTAAAATAGTATAGTTTTGGATTTAAATTTAGATTTTTTGTTATTTGATTGATATAGTTATAATGTGCCCCTTGAATCTAGGAACAACTCAATGCTCTTTTTCATTTTGTAGCATTACTTAAATTTATTTAAAAGATCTTCTTAAAATTTTGGATTATTTATTTTTGTTAGTAAAGCTTATAATTTGTTAAACCATGGCCAAGTAACTGTTTTATGTTTACGTTTCACATTCTCTCTACTTGGAATTTCGCATAGTACTTGTGTAAGCATGATTAAAAACTTTTTGAATTAGTCACTGTTTATGATTAGCTAGTTTTTATATCTTTGCTTGGGGACAAGCAAAACTTAAGCTTGGGGGAATTTGATAGTACTTTTTGCAGTTAAATTTATTAGTGTATTTTCGGGGTTTTAGAGCACAAATCATATCTTGCAAGTGCTTATATTGACCCCCTTTTTAAAATATTATTGTGACTAATGTGTTTTCTGCTTTTTGTAGGTTTGCACAGATTTCAGCATAATTTTGCTGTGACACGCCCCAATGACACGCCATACTAGGGCGTGTACCTAGGGCGTGTAGCCAAGAGGAATGAAGCAACAAGTCCGAAATTGCATTTCTTGGAAACTCAGTGAACAAGCCCTCTGTCACGCCCGACACGGGCATCTTGAAGAGGCGTGTCCCCAAGATCTGAGGAATCGCCACAGCAAGCTATTTTTCCCGCTCCACCGTCGCACCGAAATAGTCATGCCCCCAGATACGCCCTGGCCGGGCGTGACATATGGGCGTGTAATCCAATTTCAACGCCCGTCATCTCCAGCAGTAAATTGTAGCCGAAAAATTCGCACCGAAATGGTCACGCCCCCGGTACATGCCCTAGTCGGGCGTGACATTTGGGCGTGTAACCCAACTACTACACCTGTCACATCCAGCATTCAATTTCAGCCCAAAAAGTCGCACCGAACATGTCACGCCCCAGGTACACGCCCGACCCGGGCGTGTCAGGGGGCGTGACCCATCTCGAAAAATTCTATAAATTGAGCCCTTCTCCTAGGGTTCAGCAGGCAGTTTTGGAGTGAGAGGGGAGATTATTCCCCTAAGTTTTCTTGTATTTCTTGTAATTTTCCATGTTTCCACTCTCCTTCCTCATTTCGAGCTTTGTAATCTAGCTTGGTTACTCTTATTTTGTATTAGTTGCTGTAACTGCTTAGTAGCTAAGGGCAATGTTCGCATAGATTTTCATTTTCCGTACCTGTAATCTTTCATTTTCAAGTTGAAGTTCTCTTTTAGTACTAATAAAAAGTTTGTCATTTTCCTCGCTTTCTCAATGCATTTCTATTCATCTCTCTTTCCCCATTTAACCATGAGTAACTAATCCTCCTTGTACTCGATCTTGATGATCTGAAGTTCGAGTTGATTAAGTTATGATGCTCTAGTTTTCTTTTTCTTTGTAAGGCTTATACCTTGATTTACTCTTGATTTACCTTTACTTGGAGATATATTATCGATATATATTTTCCATCATTAGCTTTCATTCTTGGCTAGCCGAGAGGATGATGGTTTGAAGTGAGCACTCAAGAGTGAAGAGAGTTGCACGCACCCCTCGAGAGAGGTGGACGTTAAATCTCCTGTATTGGAGTGGAATCCAATAACGGGGTTCACAGCATAAAGCGGGTTTTAGGCCTCCGATTCGGACGAGAGTTCCGTCAGACCTTCCTAAACTCAGATGGGCATGACTTCGAGAGAAGCATGTTCTTACTTTAAGAACCTCCGCGGTCAAGGTCTCTTGCCTTATTAATTTACAAAGTTTATTATTGCATGTTTTGATCAACTTAAGCCGAGGTGATTCTCGATCGAGTACTATCGCTTAATTATCATTTAGCTTTTTTCTAATTTGGAAGTAAAACATTCTCACTTCTCTAATTTAGTAAGCAACCCCAAAACAACTATTATTTGATAAGATAATAGTAACTCCTTGAAGTAGAAGTACTCAAATCGCCCCGGGTAATACGACCTTGATATGAAACTTAATATCCTATACTATATGCGATAAGGTACACTTGCCTTCATCAAATATAGAATCGGAGAACGTCTCACAATCACACATTCAGCTTCTCCCTCCTTAACTTTGTCTTCTCCACGTATAACCCCTTCTCTGAAGATTTATATCAGGTACCAAACAACGCTTCGCCACCGAGAGGGATATCTTATTTACCCATGCCACCTCATAAGGGTGAGGGTGCGGCTCAGTAACTAATGACATTCTGGACACCGTATTTTCAGAAATTACATTAATACAACTATCACTGTCAATAATCAGCTTACGTTGCTTCTCTCCACTCTTAAAATTTAACGAAAAGATGTTCGTCCTATTCCATTCATCTAAAGCTCGTAGTGTTGCCAGAATACACCACATGACCATCATATGGGAATCATCCTCTAAATCGCTCGGTACTCCTTCTGACTCGCTCTCTTCACCTGCCTCATATACCAAGTCATCGGACCCACAAGTGGAATCTAAGAGGGCTAAGGGCTTGGGTTTAGTAGGACACTCACTAGCGTAATGACCTTGAATCCCGCAAGCGAAACATGTAGCGTTCGTTTTACTAACCCTACCTACCAGAACTCTCTCACCCGTTGGGTTTCTACTATTCCTGGCGGTCACGACTATGGAGTTTGAGTCAGTGAATCGAAGCTTCCCCTTATCCTTATAGGTGGAAGTGGGATGTAACACCCCCTATCTGTCGCATAGCATATAGCAGTAGGCCCGGCCGGGCCCGACGCCATATACCACAGACAGACTAGAAGATTACGCAATGGAAACCATCCTTCCAATAACCAATGTCCTACACAGAGTACATTCTAGCAGAAGCAATTTAAAAGTTGCATATTAAGAACCCAGCCAACAGCATAAATGTCCACTACATAAAACCCACAGGAATGAACATACAAATACACAAGTAGTTGGCCTTATGACCTTACAATAGTTTACTCAAATATAAGTGTCTTCCAAACCTCGGCACGCAGGCTGGTTATACATGAAAATAAAAGAAAGCACTCATAATTAGGCCTTCGAGGGCCGGCTCAACAACAAGGGCTTTTGCCCGCTATTTGCCACTCGGCTCCGCAGTACCTGCAAGCAACAATCCACCAAAGCGGTGGCAATAAAAAGCAACGGTCAGCTATGCTGACCAAATTATAACGATCCCGCCCCGAAACTCGGGGTGGCGATGCTCCTTCCCTGCACTTTATTAGCATAGCCATATAATAGAGAATTTACACATCATCACATGCGTAGGCTCGCATGGCCACACACCCCGTGCTCTCAGGGCACATTCTCGGTGAACCCAGTCAAAGTTCGTGGTCTCACCACCGCCCCTTGGATGGTAATTTCTCGTGAGCACTTTGGTCTTTCCGGCAGAAGTCACGTCAATTTAAGCCATAGACTGCCTAAGAACCTCCATCTATGCCAACGGCAAGTCCCACATACTTTAGGTCGCTTGTACCGAACGACATAGAGTGGGTACGGTTCTGCCTAACCCGTTGCTCACACCGCAATGTCAATTTAAGCCATATACGCCGGTCAAGCTTTCTCGAGTCCCAAATCGATCACACACTTTACATAACCCAGTTATGTACAAGTTGGCTCCCAGGCCACCATGTTGGCAGAATGACGCATATGCCCAGTTTTCCGGGTGCACCTCGGAGTTAGTCCCCAAGGCTCCCTGTTGCAATCTACTGCGTAGAAAACCCGAAAAACAACCATCGACGCGGAGTCTTCTCCTGCCATTCATGCAATGCAACATCACCAATATAGACCAACTTGTCCGAGTAGGCTTCACACATCATGCCTATGTCCGTTTCTCGATTATGGACTCTACATGCAAAACAACGGGGATTATTCATGTCTACCCTAAGGAACACCTCACACTCACCGCAAACTCAAGAGAACGGTCTTCCTATTCAAGGGAAAAGAGGACTTCACATGTCCAAGATGAGAACCGTTACCCTAGCATTCCACTTTGGCGCCATAAGATCTATGCGGATGAAAAGTACCGCAATGTCCTCGCCTCCGTAGATCTGAACTTGGCTTGCGATTTGGGGCTCCAAAGCTCCACCGGCGGCCGGATCTCTCCTCCTTCTTCTTCCTTTCTCTCCCCTCTCTCTAGATCTCTTAGAAAGAGAAAACCCAAATAGAATGAGGGTTTCTAAACCCTATTCCTGAGTTAAACCCTGTCAGGATAAGCCAGGACCCTTAGATCCCAAAGGAAGGAAACGGAAGGCCAGTATTTGCACTTAAAATCCAAAACCTGGGCCGAACACGGCTTGTGACACGCCCGTATCCAAGGCTGTGTGCCCCATTCGACGCCGAAACCGTTCCATCCCAAAAAGTACACGGGCTCTCGACACATCTACATCATGATTGACATGCTCGTGTCATCCAGTACACGCCCATGTAGCTGGGCATATTACTCCATCGACACAGGACCAACACCAACTCGAGGATAACACGGGTATTAGACACGCCCGTGTCGAATTTGACACACCCGTGTCAGGTTGAACATGCCTGGGCTCCAGGCCGTGTTCCACCCTCGACACTGCACGACTAACCACCTGAGCAGGACACGGTCTGGGACACGCCAATGTCTCAGGCCGTGTTCGCTGTTCGACGATCGTCGACTGCAATTTCGCCATCGTCGAACCCGAGCACGATACGGCCCTGGGACACGCCCGTGTCCCAGGCCGTGTGACCCCTACCAAGTCCCAAACTTGGCCCAAAATGTCATCCGTCCCTCTTTTGAGTTTGGGGCGTTACATGGGAGGTGGTCCTAAGATGGACTTTCCCTTCTGATACGAGCGAGACTTATTTTTAAGAATGTTGTGCTTCTCAATATCTAATGCGGCATTAAAAGTGACGATTAGGTCTGTGTGACCATAACACAGTAATTTTCGCTGGATGTCGTGGTTTAACCCCTTACGAAATCTAGAGAGGATGATCTCTGACATCTCCTTCACGCCACACCTAACCATCATATCCTTAAGAAGACTCATGCACTCAAAGATAGTCCTATTCCCTTGCTTAAGGGTGGCCAAATCATCAAACATCTGCGTTCGATGGTACTTGGGAACGTACTGTTCTGTCAGCATTTCCTTCATGGCTGCCCAACCAATGAGTAATTCACCGTTCTCACCTCTCAGACGTCATTCCTCATTCAACCAGAAGATTTTTGCTCTACCTAACAACTTCATTCTCGCCATTCGCACCTTTTCTACATCAGTCAGATTGTACCACTCAAAGTAGCACTCTATTTCCATAACCCAGTTTAGGAAAACTTGGGGTTCTCCCAATCCATCGTATGATGGGGGTTTGACTCGGACGGCCCTAGTAATATCAAACTCGTACGGTGCTCGCGAAACTTGTTCATTGTTATTGTTTAGGTTAGGGTTAATATTTTCTTCTGCGCGTTGGTTTGCGGGTTGATTACGGGGAGCCGCAAAACTTAATCTCAGATCGTAAAGTGTCTCCTTAATAGCCGTCATTTGTTTAGTGAAATCCTGGCGGAGTTCCTCAAGTGTCGTGAGACCAAGACCCTCATCCTGTTCGTCTGCCATATTGGAAGAAGATGGGGAATACTCGGTACCTAATCTAGTGGGCATGCAACTAAACAGTAGTTCTGGCGTAAACAAAAATACAAAGAAAGAATTGTTTCCGCTTACTAGCTAGGGTA
This sequence comes from Platanthera guangdongensis, assembly GCA_039583875.1. NCBI lineage: Eukaryota > Viridiplantae > Streptophyta > Magnoliopsida > Asparagales > Orchidaceae > Platanthera > Platanthera guangdongensis. Next base: position 120,946,775 of record CM077159.1, on the reverse strand, counting down.
GAAATTATTTTTTTTATTATTTTCTTACTGGAAATAAATAAGGGACTATTAAAAAAATTTTGAATTGTTTTGCTGAAAAACAAAAATTTAGGCCGCTATTTGCAGACCAAAAATAAAATTTTATTATTTTTTGGAAAACGAAACGTGCAAGTGCATGTCTGCTTTCTCAGAAATTTTTTTTCAGGATGGTACTAATTAAGAAATTAGCAAAACCACCCTCTGATACCAAATTAATCTACGAATTTAGCACGACTGTCTCTCAAGATTCGAATTCTAAACTCACACAATTTTCAGCGCAATGCACATGCAAGCAATTATTTCAATTAGATGCTAACGTATGGGTAGCCAAACCGTTTAGGATCGACTAATAGGCTATATGCTCATATTCTTTCCGGCTAAAAGAACCCACCTGGTCCGATCGAGCGAAAATTGTACCAAAAGAGATATATCAAAAATTACGATTCGGAAAAAGGTAGACCTCTCCCAACAAAAGTAGACGAGATTCGCCAATTCTATCGAAAAAAAAATCAATCAAGATAAACAAAAAAATCGTTCGAAGAAAACCACGATTATTTAAAGCTTCAAGATTCAACGCCAAAATTTTCCACCACAAGAAAATCTAGGAAAAGAACACACGAAGGTAGAAATTTCGTTACCTTGTCAGAATGGATGATTCTGATTTCTCTAACTTGGATCGCTCTTCAACGGCTCTGCTGGAGTTTCGTCGGATGGAGATGAAACTCGTCCGCCTTCGTCACTTCACGCCTTGACCGAGATCCACCCAAAAAAAGTGGAAGGCTGGCCGACCTTTGAAGAGGTTACTATTGGTCGGTTTTTGGGGATATGGAAGTGGTCGGGTATTGAATAGGTAGAGAGAGAAAAGGTGGTGGCTAGAGATTTTGAAGAGGAGGTCGGGTGTTGAGAGAGGGTGGACGGTTGGGGGTGGTGATAAAGAGGAGTGCTCGAGTTTGAGAGGAGGTGGCTTGGAGAATGGCGGTTTTGATGTGGGAGAAGGTGGCGACTAGGTTGAGGGGAGAGGGTGGCGGCTAGGATGAAGGAGAAAGAGGAGGGGTTGGCGGCTAGGGTGAGGGGAGAAAGGCTTGGCCAAAATATTGAGAGAGGAGAGAATGAGAGGGAATATCAAGGAAGATTAGGGTTTAAAATTCTTTTCATTCAACTTGAAATGAAAGTACACACATCATGGCCTTATATAGGCTTACATCCAAGGGTTTGGCTAGGGTAGAAAATATTTTTTTTTGATTTTCTTACTGGAAATAAATAAGGGACTATTAAAAAAATGAATTTTTTTGCTGAAAAATAAAAATATAGGCCGCTATTTGCATACCAAAAAATAAAATATTTATTATGTTTTTGGAAAATGAAACGTGCAAGTGCGTGTCGGCTTTCTAAGTAAATTTTTTTTCAGGATGGTACTAATTAAGAAATTAGCAAAACCTCGCTTTGATACCAAATTGATGTAGGCCCACACGTTGGCACCGTGAAATCTACGAATTTATCACGACTGTCTCTCAACGTTCGAATTCTACACTCACACAATTTTCAGCGCAACGCACACGCAAGCAATTATTTCAATTAGATGCTAACGTACGGGTAGCCAAACCGTTTAGGATCGAATAATAGGCTATAGGACAATATTCTTTCCGGCTAAAAGGACTCACCCAGTCCGATCGAGCGAAGGTTGTACCAAAAGAGATCTACCAAAAATTACGATTCGGAAAAAGGTAGATCTCTCCCAACAAAAGTAGACGAGGTTCATCAATCCTCTCGAAAAATAAACCAATCAAGATAAACACAAAGATCGTTCGAAGAAAACCACGATTATTTAAAGCTTCAAGATTCAATGCCAAAATTTTCCACCACAAGAAAATCTAGTAAAAGAACACACGAAGGTAGAAATTTCATTACCCTATCGGAATGGATGATTCGGATTTCTCTAACTTGGATAGCTCTTCAACGGCTCCGCTGGAGTTTCGCCGGATGGAGATGAAACTCGTCCGCCTTCGTCGCTTTACGCCTTGACTGAGATCCACCCAAAAAAAGTGAAAGGCTGGCCGACCTTTGAAGAGGTTGCTATTGGTCGATTTTTGGGGAGATGGAAGTGGCCGGGTATTGAATAGGCAGAGAGAGAAAAGGTGGTGGCTAGAGATGTTGAAGAGGAGGTCGGGTGTTGAGAGAGGATGGCCGGTTGGGGGTGGTGATGAAGAGGACTGCTTGGGTTTGAGAGGACGTGGCTTGGAGGATGACGGTTTTGATGTGGGAGAAGGTGGCGGCTAGGTTGAGGGTAGAGGGTGGCGGCTAGGATGAAGGAGAAAGAGGAGGGGTTGGCAGCTAGGGTGAGGGGAGAAAGGCTTGGCCGAAATATTAAGAGAGGAGGAGAGAATGAGAGGGAATATCAAGGAGGATTAGGGTTCAAAATTCTTTTCATTCAACTTGAAATTAAAATACACACATCACGGCCTTATATAGGCTTACATCCAAGGGTTTGGCAACTTTCAGCCCAAATATAAGAAAAATAACACACACACCGTAGTTTTGAATATTGAATGAAATAAACATGCCCATAAAATAGCAAATAAATTAAAATAAAAATTAAGTTGTAGTATTGCGCCGAGGGCGAAGATTGTAGCATCGCTCCACACGATCACCACGGCACCGTAAGTCTTTGACTGGAGGTGGAGAAAAATCTTCTGTATGCAATCTGTCTCCATCTTCATCATGTTGGGCGCCGTCGTCTCCATCAATTCTCCCCCGCTCGAAAGCACTCATCACCGATGAGTGGTCCTGAAGATATTGACGCAGAAGAGCGTCATCCAAGAGAGCCACCTCCGATTCTGGAAGCCAAGAGTCATCGGAGGCCGGACGATCATGCCATCGAATCAATTAGTGTCGAACATCACCACTGGGAGAGGAAAGCACTTCATCCTTGATGATCCTGTCTGGCAAAAAGTTGGTCCTGGGAAACCTGGTAAAAGCATTAGGCAATAAAGGAGGAAACGTGTCGTCATCAACAACCAACGTACCTCCATTGGAGAACGATGGAGAGAGCGATCCAGGTACAAGCTCACCCCCAACCCATTAGAAAGTGCAGTGGAGCTAAACGTACAGTTAGATAATTCAAGTGTTGGAGAAACATATGGCGTTAAATCAGAAACATTAAAAATAGGGAAAATACCCCCAATCAATCGGTAACACAAAAAGATATGCATTTTCTCCTAATTTCTTTAGAATCCGAAAAGGTCCAGCTCACCTATTCGCCAACTTTTTTATGGTGCCCGAAGGCATCCGTTCAGGGATGAGACGCACCAAGATCAAATCGCCAACCTTAAATTGAGACTCTCTTTTATGTACGTTAGCATGAGCTTGATAAGATGCATATTGTGTGGTTAGCGCTTCATTAATATGTTTATGCAAATTATGAACATGAGAGGCAAAATCTTGTGCAAATTGACTTGACTTATAAGATGGCAGTAACGGAATCAAGTCAAGTGGCACTAGTGCTTTATATCCTTACACAATCTCATTCGGTGATAAACCTGTGGACCTATTTTTGAGTTGTTATACGCTAATTGAGCATGGGGAATTATAGGTCCCACGTACCCTTGTTGTCACCAACAAGACAATGTAGCAAACTACCCAAGCTTCTATTTACCACTTCCGTTTGCCCATCCGTCTGTGGATGATAGGCCGAAGAAAACAATAGTTTGGTGCCCATAATCCTCCACAGGGTCTTCCAAAAATTGCTAGTAAATTTTACGTCCCTATCGGTCACTATCATCTTTGGAACACCCCTATGCCCAATAACTTCCTCAAAGAATAATTTTGCTACATGTGACGCATCATTGGTCTTATTACATGCAATAAAATAGGCCATTTTTGAAAATCGATCTACTACCACTAGAGTGGAATGATGACATCTAAAAGTAACTGGTAGGCCTAGAATAAAATCCATACTAACATCTTCCCAGGGAATGGAAGGAATCGGCAGAGGGGTATAAAGTCCCGTGTTCGTTTTTTTACCTTTTGCTAATTGGCATGCGTGACAACTTCCCACAATTTTGTTAACCGTAGATTTAAGGCCCGGGCAGTGGAACTTATCTTCGACTAATGAGATGATCTTATCACGCCCAAAATGTCCACATAGACCACCACTATGTAACTCTCATACAATGAAATGCCGAAGGGAAGAACGATGAATACAAAGCTTCGAATGTTTAAATAAATAACCATCTCATATATAATAGGCGAAAATGGTAGTGTGAGAGTTGTTTTGAGTGGAGTAATAGATGTCCTTGAAATCCGGACAATTAACATACCCATCCTTTATTCTATCAAAACCAATCACTTTCACCTCTAGCATAGACATCCATAAATTCGTCTAGAAGAGCCTTCAATGTTGGAGGTAAATTTTCAAAAGAGGGACTATCTTCCTTGATTTGCAAACAAACTATCACATATATGACACCATCTATAAAAGACTCGCGCTCAAGCTCCTTCTTACCTATCAAACTTAACGTCTTCTTCTCTACAGGTACAATTGTGTCTTTGGAAGAGACCGATAGATCTTTAGGCGGTGTGGGTTTTAAAATAATGGTCTTCCCATTAAATTTAAACTCATAAGTATTAGCTCGCCCTAGATGAGTAACGTCATGGTCATAAGGCCATGGGCGTCCAAGTAGGACAAGACAAGCATCCATGGGGATGACGTCACACCATATCTTTTCAGAATAAGCCTTGATGGTAAGGAGTACCAAACAACGCTTCGACACCGGAAGGGACGTTTTGTTTACCCATGCCACCTTATAAGGGTGAGGGTGCGGCTCGGTAGCTAATGACATTCGGGTCACCACATTTTCAGAAATTACATTCATACAACTACCACTGTCAATAATCATCTTACACAACTTCTCTCCGCTCTTAAAATTTAACAAAAAGATATTCATCCTATTCCATTCATCTAAAGCTCGTGGGGTAGCCAGAATAAACCTGCATGACCATCATATGGGAATCATCCTCTAAATCGCTCGGTACTCCTTCTGACTCGCTATCTTCACCTACCTCATATACCAAGTCATCGGACTCACAAGGGGAATCTAAGACGGCTAAGTGCTTGGGTTTGGTAGGAAACTCACTAGCATAATGACCCTGAATCCCGCAAGCAAAACATGTAGCGTTCGTTTTTCTAACTCTACCTACTGGAACTCTCTCACCCGTTGGGTTTCTACTATTCCTGGCGGTCACGACTATGGAGTTTGAGTTAGTGGATCGAAACTTTCCCTTATCCTTTTAGGCGGAAGTGGGAGGTGGTCCTAAGATGGACTTTCCCTTCTGATAGGAGCGAGACTTATTTTTAAGAATGTTGTGCTTCTTATCTAATGCGACATTAAAAGTGACGTTTTGGTCACTGTGACCATAACGTAGTAATTTTCCCTAGATGTCGGGGTTTAACCCCTTACGAAATCTAGAGAGGGTGATTTCGGGCATCTTCTTCACGCCACACCTAACCATCATATCCTTAAGAAGACTCATGTACTCAGAGACAGTCCTATTCCCTTGCTTTAGGGTGGCCAAATCATCAAACATCTGCATTCAATGGTAATTGGCAACGTACTGTTCTGTCAGCATTTCCTTCATGGCTGCCCAACCAATGAGTAATTCACCATTCTCACCTATCAGACGTCGTTCTTCATTCAACCAGAAGATTTTTGCTCTACCTAAAAACTTCATTCTCGCCACTCGCACCTTATCCGCATCAGTCAGATTGTACCACTCAAAGTAGCACTCTATTTCCATAATCCAGTCTAGGAAAACTTGGCGTTCTCCCAATCCATCGTATGATGTGGGTTTGACCCGGACGACCCTAGTAATATCAAACTCGTACGGCGCTCGCGGAACTTGTTCATATTATTGTTTAGGTTAGGGTTAATATTTCCTTCCGCACGCTGGTTTGCAGGTTGATTACGGGGAACCGCGATACTTAATCTCAGATCGTGAAGCATCTCCCTAATAGTCGTCATTTGTTCAGTGAAATCCTGGCGGAGTTCCTCAAGCGCTGTGAGACCATGACCCTCCTCTCGTTCGTCCGACATATTGGAATAAGATGGGGAATACTCCGTACCTAATCTAATACGCATGTGATGGGCGGTTAAAACTCCAAAAATTATTTAGGACACGCGGCGCCCCGAGCGGTTTATTTAGAAAAAGTGGATTTGGTTTTATTTAGGAAGACGGGGGGCACAGATTTATTATTTGGATATAAAATAGTTGAAATCAAGTTTTAACGAAAGGAGGCAAGTGCACCTATCGCGTGTAGTACAGGATATTCCGGTGAGGAATATCGGGGTCGTATTGTTCTCGGGGTCGGGTTGATTATTTCTACTTTTCCCTGGAGGGGACTATTATTTTATCAAAAATTATCTTGTCACGATATTATTTATATATATATAAACAGAAAATTAAAAGCATTCAAATGGAGCCGATGAATATCTTAGCGCAACTGTATCTAAAAGAATTTGAACTAAAATAAACTTTTAATAAAAGGAGATCCTAAATTTCAAATTAATTAAGGCGGAGACTTAGGCGTGGAGGTTCCACAAAAATGAGCTCACCTTTTTATAGGACTATCGCTTACCTGAACATTAAGACTATTCGACCGGGCTCTCGTCTGACAATGGATTCCTCTTAATGCCTGCATTATGCTAAGAACCCTGCTATTGGGTGGAGAACCCAATCCGATAGAATTCCACGCCTCCTCTCTCGAGGGTTAGTACAGAACTCCATTTACCAAGGGGTGATCGGTCCATACACACGGCCTCTCGGCTAGCTAGCGTATGGACTACGGAAATAGAGCCCACACATCGATATGTGGTTCTACGCATCCTAAACCTGGGGAAAATCTTAAGTAATTTAATTAATTAGAAAAACAGGACCTTTAATTATTTAACGCGATTTTCTTTGTCCCAATGCTCTTCGATACTGAGGGCTAAGAGCGGTTAGCCACTCATCGGAATGGGGACGGCTTGCAAAAAGAAAGCGAGAAAATGAAAGCGGTAAAATGAAAGCAGGAAATAAAGCAGTAAAGAAAGCGGTAGAGAAAGCATTAAAATTGCAAGTCCTACTCAAACGAGTAGGCGACAAATGAAAGCAGGAAAATTACGAGTCCTACTCAAACGAGTAGGCGGGAAATGAAAGCGAATCCTACTCAAATGAGTAGGAGGAAATAAATACACACACGCACGCACTCTACAGAAATGAAAACACACACACTCTACAAAAAATAAAAACACACGCACTCACTCTACATAAAGTAAAACACACACACCCACTCTACTGAAAATGAGAACGCACAAACTCTACAGAAAATAAAACACACACACACACACACACACACTCTCTCTCTCTCTCTCTACTTGAATAAAAACAACACACCCACACACTCTACTTAAAATAAAAACACACACAACATAAATTAAAATGCACACACGCACTCTACATAAAAATGAAAGCACACACCCCCACTCTACTGAAATAAAAACATACCCACACACTCTACAAAAATTAAACGCACACACTCTACATGAAATAAAACACACACGCACTCTACAGGAAATAATAAAAGCTATAAAAATTATCTCATACACGCACGCACATATACAAAAATGCGAAAAACAAAGTTATCTAAAAATTAAAACAACTACATTTCTACTACTAGAATGTGATAGAAATGCATAAAAAGATAAAAAAAAATAAAAGGAGCAAAAGTTTAAACGAAAATCGAAGTGTTCGAAAAATTAAAATGATTATATATTCATTCTTAAAACTCCGTAAAAGTGCTGAAAATGTGGAAATAAAGTAAAAAAACAAAAATGTTTTACAACATAAACAAAAAATCTAAGTTGAAGAAAAATTGAAAACCACTTTGAAAGCATTTTTACGGGTTTATATGAATGAATAAAAAGCCATAAAAATCCTAAATCTAAGCAAAACTAAGAAAAATAACTGAACATGAAACCTAATCTCAAACACACACACCGATTTTAAAAGAATAAAAAAAAATAAAACAAAAATAAGATTGCTTAAGTAGGGTGCTCAAATGCATTCCAAAACCAGATAAGTGGAGAAAAAATGTATTTATTAACTAAAAAGCGGATTGCAACAAAAGCTAAAAATAAAATCTAAAGAGAGGGGGAGAAATTTCCATTACATAGCTTTGGAATGCATTAGAGCAGCACCTCCCTAAGTTAAAATGGTTCAAAAAAAAGGGAACATGAACTCATACAACAACTTCCTATTTATAGGAAAAAATTTCAAAGTACACACCCTAGGTCACGGGCGTATAAGGGGGCATGTAAGTACTGTTAGGAGTCGGTGCTGAGATTTGACGGCTTTTTTGACTTTGCGGCTGTACACGTCGAGGGTCACGGGAGTGACTCTGCTTGTCACGGGCATGTCGGGGAGGTAAATTTGGGGAAGCGTCATGCCAATTAGTCATCGGCAACGTCTTGTCCGGTCGGTGGAGAAGTCACGCTCATGTCGCATCTTGACACAGGAGTGTCAGATCGGGTCGACGAACTTCGTGCGCAAATCGTTGAGGGGCGTGACACGGGGCTTGGTCACGGCCGTGCCATATTGGACACGGGCGTGTACTTGGGCGTGTCTCAACAATTTCTTAGGGCAGCTGATTTCACGGGATTTGAAGGTTACACGCCCAGGTCATGGGCATGACCTGAAGTACACGGGCATGTAACATGACATTTGGACAATTTTCCTGAAATTTTTTAGAAAAATAGAAGAAAGCTAAGTTAGGAAATTATATATAAAAGGAGCATTTAATAAAGAAAAATTAACTAAAAATAAAGAAAATAAATAAATATGACTTAATTAATGTACATAAAAATACGTATATTTACAACTCATCAAATACCCACATACTTAACATTTTGCTATTCCAGAGCAAAAGTTGGAGATATACTTATAATGAATTAAAAAAAATCATAAGTTTAGCTACCTCTTAAATTAATTGAAAAAAGATCAAAATAATTATCCGGGTATAAGAGTTAAGTCCTAAATTATGACAAAATTTTAAATAAAGGAAGAGTTTTCGCTAAAAACTTCTCGATAAAATCAAATAGATAGCAAAAACATTTATTTGTTAGGTTAACAAAAGTAGATTGGATTTATGAAAACTTTAGTTTAAAAGAATTAAAGGAAATAATTCAATTTACAAATTATGGACTCAAAAAGATTTTAAATTAAGTCTAGAATCATTTGAAATTGGCGGAGGGGGATGTTGAGGTTTATGAAGAGGGCTTTGGTTTTTAGAGGTGAGATTATATTTTTTCACTCGAACCTCTAATATAATTTTTTATTTTAATATGTTTTTTTAGAAAAATGAAATCTTATTTTCCATAATATATAGATTTTTTTTAACAACTTCATAATAACTCAATGTATATGTATAGAAGCAATGAATTTTATCCTTTTACTCTGTAACATATAATCTTTTCAAATATTAGATGCTTATATTTACGGAACGAAATCTTATTCTCATTGACATAGGATCTTTTAAGGATCAAAATCATGTTAAGTAAGACATGAAAAAAAGGAGATAGGCTTTTCAAAAAGAAAACTAGGATTAATAAAACATTTTTGAGAGCAACCTTTATAAATTAAACGTTCCTATATTTCAAAAAAAACTTGGAGTAAACATAATTGAAATCTATGGTTGTTATATTCTAACAAAATAAATGTGCAACTATTTAGATAAGTTAGAAGTGGTGCTGAAAACATGTATCTTATCTAAACAAAAAATTAAAGCATAAGAAATTCTTTAAAACTTAACCCCAGATATCTAAATCTATCGATCTTCAATTAATAAACGAATAGTAAACAAAGAATTAATAAAATTCACTTATAAATAAACTCGTAACTATATTTTTGGAGAGCGAAAAGGGGTTAAGAATGAGACATTCGATTTATTCGTTATAAAACAAACAATTTTTTTTGGGATTTTAAGGTTTTTATCTTTTTTTGTATTTTTGATTTATTATCTTTTTTTGGATTTTTAGAGTTATTTTCTTTTTTTAGATTTTCTAAATTTTTTTTGATTTTTTAGTTTTTTTTATTTTTTTTACATTTTTATCAATTTATTTACAAGAAAGGGGAAAGATTTTCTAAAAACAAATTTGAGTTTTTTTTATTTTTTAAACATGTTTATCAATTTATTTATAAGAAAAGGGAGAGAAAGAGGTGTTATTTACAAAGAAGAGCGGGGGAAAGAGAAAGATTTTTTTACAAAGAATAGTGTGGGGAAAAAGAAAGCGTTTTTTTACAAAAAAAGAGGGGGGAAAGAAAAAGAATTTTTACAAAAAAGAGAGGAGGGAAGATAAAGATTTGTTTACAAAAAATATACAAAGTAAAAAACAACATTTTTTTTTGAATTTTTTTGTTTATAAGCTTTTTTTATTATTTCTGTGTTTTATGAAATTTTTTTGTTTCTATGCTTTTTTGTGTGTTTTATGATTTTTTTTGAGTTTTTTTATTATGAAAACAAGAAAAAAAATTTTGAAGGTTTTAATTTTTATGCATTTTTTTGTATTTTTGTTAAGTGCATAATATAAAAAATGCAGAATATGAAAACACCCTCATACTTAAACTCAACGTTGTCCCCAATGTTGCAATTTAAGTATGCCCAACAAAAAGGGTTAAAAGGCAGTATATACAAAAATAGAGATAAAAGGGGTAGGAACTTCCTAGAAATGAGTTCGGGGAGTCTCGGTTCAAAACCCTGCATTATTTAGAAGAAATAGCAAAAATATTACAGAAAAAACAAAAAAAAAAGATAAACTCGGCCAAAAGGTTGCGTGTGGTAGGGACAACTGTGTGTGTGACTCGTAAGCTAACATCTTAGCTATATGAGCGTTACAGATATGTGTTGCCCTAGCGCTCACAACAGCGTGAAGCGTGCCGAAGCGAGAAAATAGATATATAAATTTTAATAATAGAAAATTTTTATTTATTTTCAGTGTTTAATAATTTGTTTGGTAAAATTTTTTGGGTTTTTGAAAAGAAAAAAAGTTAAAACTAAACATATATTCGAGAATTTTTGTTGTGCTTTTTAGGAGAAGATTTTTTTTTGCTATAAATGTATACATTTTTAACAAATTATTATAGATTTTTAAGTAGTTTTTTTTGTTGGTTTAGATAATTTTTTAGTTTTTTTTAGGTTTTTATTTTTTAGATTTTTGTTTTTTTTTTTTGTTTTTTTTTAGTTTTAGTTTTTAGATTTGTTAGTTTTTTAAATTTTTTTTGTTTTGAAGTTTTTAGATTATTTTAGTTTTTTTAGATTTTTTTTGGTGTTTTTATAAAAAAATAATGAAAATTTTTTAGGTTTTATAGTTTTTTTCATTTTTTAGTGTTTAGACTGTTTTTGCTTTTATAGTTTTTTCAAGTTTTTTGTTTTATAGTTTTTTTTATTTTTTTTGGGAACAGCACTATTTCATTTTTGTGTTTTTTTATAAATATATATATGAAATAATAAGTATAAAATAAACTCTCTTTTTTGTCTTTAAGTTTTTTTAAGTAGTTTATTTATTATTATTACTATTATTTTGTTGGCCATTTTTTTATATATTATAAATAAATATAGGTAAAATTAATAGATTTCGAGAGTTCGAAATAACAACACGTAAACTCCCCGGCAACGGCGCCAAAAACTTGATGGATTCCACCAAGTACCCGGCAATGGCGCCAAAAACTTGATGAGATCCATCAAGTCCCCGACAACGGCGTCAAAAACTTGATTGATCCCGCCAAGTCCCCAGCAACAGCGCCAAAAACTTGATTGATTCCACCAAGTCTCCGGCAACGACGCCAAAAAATTGATGGGATCCATCAAGTCCCCGGCAATGGCTCCAAAAACTTGATAGACGGTTAAAACTCCAAAAAATTATTTAGGACACACGGCGCCCCAGGCAGTTTATTTGGAAAAAGCTAATTTGGTTTTATTTAGGAAGACGGGGCGCGCGGATTTATTATTTGGATATAAAATAGTTAAAATCGAGTTTTAACGAAAGGAGGCATGTGCATCTATCGCGTGTAGTACAGGATATTCCGATGGGGAATATCGGGGTCGTATTATTCTCGGGGTCGGGTTGATTATTTTTACTCTTCCCTGGAGTGGACTATTATTTTACCAAAAATTATTTTGTCGGGAAATTATTTATATATATATAAACAAAAAAAGCATTAAAATGGAGCCGATTAATATTTTAGCGTAACTGTATCTAAAAGAATTTGAACTAAAATAAACTTTTAATAAAAAGAGATCATAAATTTCAAATTAATTAAGGCGGAGACTTGGCCGTGGAGGTTCCATAAAAATGAGCTCACCTATCTCTAGGACTATCGCTCACCTGAACATTAAGACTATTCGACCGGGCTTTCATCTGACGAAGGATTCCTCTTAATGCCCGCATTACGCTAAGAACCCCGCTATTGGGTGGGGAACCCAATTCGGTAGAATTTTGCGCCTCCTCTCTCAAGAGTTAGTGCGGAACTCCATTTACCAAAGGGTGATCGGTCCATACGCACGGCTTCTCGCCTAGCTAGCATATGGACTACGAAAATAGAGCACACACATCGATATGTGGTTCTACGCGTCGTAAACCCGCGACAAACCTTAAGTAATTTAATTAATTAGAAAACTTGATGGGGGTTAAAACTCCAAAAAATTATTTAGGACAAGCGGCACCCCATGCGGTTTATTTAGAAAAAGCGGGTTTGGTTTATTTAGGAAGACGGGGCGCGCAGATTTATTATTTGAATATAAAACAGTTGAAATCGAGTTTTAACGAAAGGAGGCAAGTGCACTTATCGCGTGTAGTACAGGATATTCTGGTGAGGAATATCGGGGTCATATTATTCTTGGGGTCGGGTTGATTATTTCTACTCTTCCCTAGAGTAGACTATTATTTTACCGAAAATTATCTTGTCGTGATATTATTTATATATATATATATATAAACAGAAAATAAAAACATTAAAGATGGAGCCGATGAATAAATTAGCGCAACTGTATCTAAAATAATTTCAATCAAAATAAACTTTTAATAAAAAGAGATCCTAAATTTTGAATTAATTAAGGCGGAGACTTGGCCGTGGAGTTTCCACAAAAATGAGCTAACCTATCTCTAGTACTATCGCTCACCTGAACATTAAGACTATTCGACTGGGCTCTCGTCCGATGAAGGATTCCTCTTAATGCCTGTATTATACTAAGAACCCCACTATTGGGTGGGGAACCAAATCCGGTAGAATTCTGCGCCTCCTCTCTCGAGGGTTAGTGTGGAACTCCATTTACCAAGGTGTGATCGGTCCATACACACGGCCTCTCGACTAGCTAGCGTACGGACTACGGAAATAAAGCTCACACATCGATATGCGGTTCTATGCGTCGTAAACTCGGGGCAAACCTTAAGTAATTTAATTAATTAGAAAAACAGGACCTTTAATTATTTAAAGCGATTTTATCTGTCCCAATGCTCTTCGATACTGAGGGCTAAGAGCGGTTAGACACTCATCGGAATGGGGACGGCTTGCGGAAAGAAAGCGAGAAAATGAAAGCGGTAAAATGAAAGCAGAAAATAAAGCAGTAAAGAAAGCAGTAAAGAAAGCATTAAAATTACAAGTTCTACTAAAACGAGTAGGCGGGAAATGAAAGCAGTAAAATTACAAGTCCTACTCAAATGAGTAGGCGGGAAATGAAAGCGAGTCCTACTCAAATAAAGAGGAGGAAATAAATGCACATATGCACGCAATCTACAGAAATGAAAACACACACACTCTATAAAAAATAAAAACACACGCACACACTATACATAAAGTAAAACACACACACTCACTCTACTGAAAATGAAAACGCACACAGTTTACAGAAAATAAAACACACACACACACTCTACTTGAATAAAAACAACACACCCACACACTCTACTTAAAATAAAAACACACACAACAGAAATTAAAATGCACACACGCACTCTACATAAAAATGAAAGCACACACACCCACTCTACTGAAATAAAAACACACCCACACACTCTATAGAAATTAAACGCACACACTCTACATGAAATAAAACACACACACGCACTCTACAGGAAATAATAAATGCTATAAAACTTATCTCATACACGCACGCACACATACAAAAATGCGAAAAACAAAGTTATCTAAAAATTAAAACAACTACATTTTTACTGCTAGAATATGGTAGAATGTATAAAAAGACAAAATAAAAATTAAAGGAACAAAAGTTTAAATGAAAATCGAAGTGTTCGAAATATTAAAACGACTATATATTCATTCTTATAATTCCGTAAAAGTGCTAAAAAAGTGAAAATAAAGTAAAAATAACAAAAACGTTTTACAACATAAACGAAAAATCTAAGTTGAAGAAAAATTGAAAACCACTTTGAAAGCATTTTTACGAGTTTATATGAATGAATAAAAAGCTATAAAAATCCTAAATCTAACCAAAACTAAGTAAAAATAACTAAGCATGAAAGCATGAAACTTAATCTCGTACACACACACACACCCATTTTAAAAGAACAAAAAAAACAAAAATAAAACAAAAATAAGATTGCTTAAATAGGGTGCTCAGATGCATTCCAAAACTAGATAAGGAGAGAAAAAATGTATTTTATTAAGTAAAAAGCAGATTACAATGAAAGCTAAAAACAAAATCTAAAGAGAGGGGGAGAAATTTCGTTTACATATCTTTGGAATGCATTAGAGCAGCACCTCCCTAAGTCAAAATGGTTCAAAAAGAAGGGAACATGAACTCATACATCAACTTCCTATTTATAGGCAAAAATTTCAAAGTACACGCTCTAGGTCACGGGCGTGTAAGTACTGTTGGGAGTCAGTGCTGAGATTTGACGGCTTGTTTGACTTTGCAGCCATACATGTGGCGGGTAACGGGCATGACTCTGTTTGTCATGGGCGTGTCAGGGAGGTAGATTTGGGGTGTAACGCCCCGAAATTCAAAAGAGCGACGGGTGACATTTCGGTACCAAATTTGGAATTTGGCAGGGTTACACGGCCTGGGTCACGGGCGTGTCCCAGGGCGTGACGAGAGGGGTTCGACGATTTAGTTCAAAGATCTGGCAAATCGATCAAGCAGTTTTCTGGGTTCGACGATCGTCGAGCAGCGCTCGACGATCTTGTCACAATTCTTCGGTCGACGATCTGTAACAATTTTGCGGTCGACGATCTGTTGCAATTCTACGGTCGACGATTTGGTCGACGTTCTGCGGTCGACGATCAGGCTAGCGATCTCTGTTCGATGATCGAGCCATGGGTTCGATGATCGGGCCGTGCGTTCGATGATTTGGCCCGAGATTTCTATTCGACGATTTGGCCAGAGTGCTCCGTTCGACGATCTGGCAGCAGTCGACGATCTTGGTTCGACGATCGTCGAGTGCGGGGTGCTTTATGGCGTGTTTAAATCTATCGACACGGACTGTCGACAAAGGGGTTTTGGCGGGAGTTGACTAAATGTCCCGACACTATTTAATTTGTCGCGGACGTGTCATGCTCCGGATTGGTGAACCATGCTGTGCTTAGCCCCATTTGTCCAGGTCAAACCTGGATCGTGCCGTGCTTTTCCCTTTTGTGGGATCCGACGGCTGTGGTTATTTCCCGAAGGGGTTATACCCAAGAGAAGGGTTTCAAAACCCTTATTCTTCTGTCGTAAGTTCTCTGTCTAAATTCTAGAGAGAAGGGAGAGCAAAGGAGGAAGAAGAAATCTAGATCCAGATGTTGGAGGAGTTCCAGAGCTCCAAATCACGAGCCGACTTCGGATCTACGAAGGCAAGGAGATTGCGGTGCTTTTCATCCGCTTATATTTCCATGGCGCTAAGGAAGAACGCTAGGGTAACGATTCTCTACTTGAGCATGTGAAGCTCTACTTCTTTTGCATAGGAAGCCCGCTCTCGCGAGTTTGCGGTGAGTTGGAGGCGTTCCTTCGGGTAGATATGTGAAGTCCCCGTTGTGTAGAGTCTGTAATCGAGAACGGACATAGGCATGATGTGTGAAGCCTATCCGGACATGTTGGTCTGGATCAGTGATGTTGCATTGCATAAATGTCGGAGAAGACTCTGTGCGAATGTTTGTTTTCGGGTTTTCTACGTGGTAGATTGCAACTGGGCGGATGCGTGATCTTGCCAACTTGGTGGCCTGGGAGCCAACTTGAACATAACCGGGTTATGTGAACTATGTGATGGAAACGGGACTCAGGATAAGTTTGACCTGCGCATATGTTTTAAATTAACGTTGCGATGTGAGCACGGGTTAAATGGAACCATACCCGTTCTATGTCATTTGGTTAGAGCCGTTGGCATAGATGAGGGTCTTCGGCGGTCTATGGCTTAAATTGACATGGCCCATGCCGGGAAGACAAAATGCTCATATGTTTGGCCGTCAAAGTGGCGGTGGTGAGTTCGGAATGTCTATGACTTAAATTGACGTGACATTGGCCGGTTCACCGAGAATGTGCCCTGAGTGCACGGGGTGTGTGGCCGTGTGTGCCTACGCCTGTGATGTTGTGACATTACTACTGCTTGTTTATACTAATAAAGTGCAGGGAAGGAGCATCGCCGCCCCGAGTTGGGGGCGGGATTGTTATAATTTGGTCAGCATTGCTGACCGTTGCTTTTGTTTGCCACTGTGCGGTGGATTGTGCTTGCAGGTGCTGCTGGACCAAGCGTTCAATAGCGGGCTAAAGTCCAAATTGCATAGCCGGCCCTCGAAGGCCTAATTGGAGTGTTTACTTGCTTTTGTTCATGTATGACCGGCATGCGTGCCGTGGTATGGAAAACATGTAATATGAGTAAACCATTTGTAAGGCCTTAAGGCCAGTACTTGTGCATGTACTTCATTCCTTTTTGTCTTTTTAGTGGACATTCATGCTTGTTGCTGGGTTCTTTTAATTGCAACTTATAAAACTACTTCCGCTAGAATGCTCTGTGTAGGACGTTGGATTGGTTGGATGGTTTCCATTAAGTAACCACCCGGTCTGTCTGTGGTATATGGCGTCGGGCTCCTGTCGGAACTACTGCAATATGGTATGCGACGGATAGGGGGTGTTACAATTTGGTATCAGACAACTAGTTTCGGTCAGGCTTAAATGAATTCGTGGACGAATTTTTTTAAGGGGTGGTGAGCACATGTGTGTGCGTCATCATTATAACAACAAAAGAACCCATGAATGTCCACTTAGGAAAGAAAATACAAGTGTTTGGGGAACCTGCGTGTTCCTATAATTGCTGTTTGAAATATTGTTTGGTCGCTTAACGGTGTTTTGTACCACTATAGGTGACCAGAAGCAGTGCTGGGCCGTCGGAACGTCGAGTTTCTGAGGCTAGCAATGCACCAAATGCTGCTCCTGCAACACCTCCATCGGCTGAGACCATACGATTGGTTGCTGAAGCAGTGTTTGCCATGATCAATGCGCAGCCTGCAAGGAAAATGCAGTAGCCCGCTCCTGCGATGGAGCAGGTACCTCTTCCAGAGGTTGAGCCGAGGAGAGTGGGGCAGGTAGCAGTGGAGCCGTTGGTGCCAAGGAGGGCAACAGAGAGACAGCTCAAACATGTCATGAGCTTTAATCCTCTGGTATTCTCGGGGTTGGGAACCCCATCTCAAGCTGAAGACTGGCTCTCCAGGGTGAAGAGAGTCTTGACAGCAACGTAGATGGAAGAATGGCAAATGACCACCATTGTTACGTTCCTTCTGGACGGTGAAGCGAGATTGTGGTGGCAAGGATTGGAGCTGCATCTATTGAGAGGTAGGCAACTTATAGATGTCTCGATGGAGGAGTTCTCGAGACTGTTCTTGGCTAGGTACCTCCCTTCAGTGCAGAGGATAGCGTTGGAGAACGAGTTCCTGAAGTTGGTTCAAGGAGAGAGTAGCGTGGATGAATATCTCCATGAGTTTACTCGATTGAGTCGGTATGCTAGCTCCACCATCGCGGATGAGGAGCGCAAGACGAATCGATTCTACGAAGGGTTGAGAGATGATTTGAGGCTACTACTCTCGGGGCCGATGACGCAGGGTTTCTTGACCATGGTCAACACGGCCCGGTCCTTAGAGAAGGACATGAAGAATGTTCAAGTGAAGAAGAGCATTGGTGATAAGAAGTCTGGGTTCAAAGTGTCGACTACTTCAAAGTCCGGCTATCAAAGGTTCTTTAAGAAGTCTAGGACTTCGGGTCCAGCTCCTTCTTCTGGTGCTTCTGGGGCGACTACGGGTCGGACCCCGGGTGCATGTTTTTCTTGTGGGAAGCCGGGGCACTTTGCCCGTGACTGTTGGAGCGGACGTCCCAAGTCCGAGAGAAAGCCGGGAGAGACTTATGAAGAGAAGGGCAAGGCGGTGGAGTCAACAGCGTCCCATTATGCTCCGACCCAATCGAGGGTTTATAATCTTGGCTAACAGGAGGCCATCAAACAAGCGGATGTAGTGACAGGTAAAATTTAAATTTGTAGCAAGTTAAATTTCTTTAAATACTTGTTATGTGCTTGTTACCTTACCACTGCTTGTTTAGGATTTGTTTTGATTTGTGAAAGTCAGGCAAGAGTACTCTTCGATACAGGAGCTTCACACTCCTTTTTGTCCGAAGAATTCATATCGCGCATCGGAGTACCTTCTTCGATGGCAAAAGACAAGTTGGATGTGTTGTTGCCCAATGGGTGTTCGATGTGCGCGGATAGAATCTGTGGTGTTAAGACTCGCATTGGGAATCAAGAGTTCGATCTGCAAGCATCGTTATTACCGTTGGTGGATTTCGACGTTATATTTGGCATGGACTGGCTCTCGGAGCAGCGAGCCTATATTGATTGCGGTACCAAGGAAGTCAAGCTGGGTGCAGGTCGTGAGACGACTTTCACGGGCTTGAAGGGGTCGAGCAAGACGTTGATGTCTGCTCTTCAGGTGGTGAAGGAGGTTCGTGTCGGTGCAGAACTGTTCTTTAAACTAGTGGAGGTTGCAAAGCCTAAGCCCACGTTGGAAAGTATTTTAGTGGTATCGGAGTACCCTGATGTGTTCCCTAGCGATCTTCCTGGAGCCTCGCCACAGCGGGAGATAGATTTTACGATAGAGCTCGTACCAGGTGCAAAGCATGTGTCACGCTCTCCATATCGGCTAGCGCCTAAGGAAATGGCGGACCTGAAGGTTTAACTACAAGAGTTGTTAGAGCAAGGGTATGTGCGTCCAAGCTCTTCGCGTTGGAGCACGCCGGTCCTCTTTGTTAAGAAGAAGGACGGAAGCTTGAGGCTATGTATTGATTATCGGGAGCTCAACAAATTGATGGAAAAGAACAAGTACACGATCCCCCGGATTGATGATCTATTCGATCAGTTAGTCGGGTCGACGGTGTACTCAAAGTTGGACCTCAAGTCTAGGTACTATCAGCTGCGAATAAGGGAGAGTGATATCCCGAAGACAGCGTTCAGTACGAGATACGGGCATTACGAGTTTACAGTCATGCTGTTTGGGCCGACTAATGCGTCGTCAGTGTTCATGGATTTGATGAACAGGACCTTCAGGGAGTACTTGGACCATTTTGTGATCGTCTTCATCGACGATATTTTGGTGTACTCGCAGAGTGAGTAAGATCACTTCAGGCATCTTCATTTGGTTTTGGAGACGCTAAGGAGGAATCAATTGTACGTCAAGTTCTCGAAGTGCGAGTTTTGGTTGTCCTCAGTGGCGTTCCTCGGTCATATAGTGAGTGGGGAAGGTATTGCAGTAGATCTGACGAAGATTGTTGCGATACGGGAGTGACCTGAGCTTTCTACGGTAGCGGAAGCCCAGAGCTTTCTGGGGCTTGCCGGCTATTATAGGCGCTTCGTAGAGAACTTCTCGCGGATAGCGTTACCTCTCACTACGTTGATGAGGAAGGAGTAGAACTTTGTTTGGACGCCGGAGTGCACGCGAGCTTTTGAGGAGTTGAAATGTCGGTTGACCACGACGCCTATGCTGAGTTCGCCGAGTGGGACCGAAGGTTATGAGATTTATAGCGATGCTTCGTGCAGTGGTTTGGGTTGTGTGCTGTTAAAGCATGGAAGCGTTATAGCATATGGCTCGAGACTGCTGAAGGTGCACGAGAGGAACTATCCGGTCCATGACTTGGAGTTAGCGGCCGTGATTTTTGCCTTGAAGCTGTGGAGACATTATTTGTACGGTGTGAAGATTGATATCTACACCGATCATAAGAGCCTGAAGTATTTGATTGATCAGAAAGATCTTAATATGCGACAGCGTAGATCGATGGAGTTCCTGGAGGACTATACATTCAAGATCCACAACGTGCCTGGTAAAGGTAATGCGGTTGCGGACGCGTTGAGTCGCCGGGCCCCAGATCAAGCTAATTGGCTGTCGATCCATGACGAGCGGTTGATTCGGGAGTTGGAGGCGTTGGAGATTGTTTGTGTAGATAAGCAGTCAAGTGCTCAAGCACTCTTGAATTGGACTGAAGTTCAATATGACCTGGCTGATCGCATTCGGCAGGATTTGGATTTGGATGGCAACATGAAGCAACTCATGATAGAGGCTCTGGACGGGTCAAATTCCCAATATGAAGTTGTGGATGGATTGCTTTGGAAAGACGGTCGTCTTTGTGTCCCAAGCGTGGGCAGTTTGCGGGTGGATTTGTTGTACGAGGCACACCATACCAAGTACTCGATTCACCCGAGGAGCACAAAGATGTACTGCGACGTTAAGAAACTGTTTTGGTGGCCGGGTTTAAAGAAGGATGTGGCGCTCTACATGGCGAAGTGCCAAACTTGCGCCTTGGTGAAGGCGGAGTGCCAAAAGCCGGGAGGATTTCTGAAGTCCTTGCCTATTCCGGAGTGGAAATTCGATGACATCACTATGGACTTTGTGCACGGGTTGCCAATGTTGCATAAGGGGAACAACGCCATCTGGGTGGTCGTAGATCGGCTAACGAAGGTGTCGCATTTCATTCCGTATAGGAAGGATAATCCGGTGGAGAAGTTGGCAAAGTTATATATGGATAACATAGTGCGGCTCCACGGTGTGCCCCGCAGCATCGTGAGTGACCGAGATGGGCGGTTCACGTACAATGATTGGAGGCTTGTGCAGCAAATGTTGGGAACAAAGCTGAGTTTTAGCATAGCCTTCCATCCGCAGACGGATGGGCAGACCGAGAGGGTCAATAGAACTATGGAAGACATGCTCTGCATGTGTGTCTTGGACTTTGGAAAGCAATGGGAAGACCATCTTTATTTGGTGGAATTTGCGTACAACCATAGCTACCGGGCGAGTATTCAAATGGTGCCCTTCGAGGCCCTTTATGGTAGAGATGTCGTACATTGTTGTCCTGGTTGGAAACGGGTGAGTCAAAGTTGTACAAGCGTCAAGAGGTGGAAGATGCTACTTCGTTGGTGCGAACCATTCGGGAGAGGTTGCTTATCGCTCAGGACCGGCAAGCAAAGTACTATAATGCCAAGCACAGGAACGTGGAGTTCGCTGTGGGCGACTGGGTTTACTTAAAGATCAAGCCGTTCAAGGGTGTCTCGCGGGTGCGGCGATTGAAAGAGCTAAGACCGAGGTACCTTGGGCCGTTTGAGGTTCTGGAGCGGGTTGGTGAAGCAGCCTATCGGTTGAAGCTATCGGTGGAGCTTAGTTGTTTACATGATGTATTCCATATATCGGTGCTACAGAAGGCAGTGCGAGAGCCTACGCAAGTGACCGCGGTCGATCAAGTGCCGATTGATAGTGGGTTGATGATAAAGGTCAAGCCCGTGTGGATTGAAGACTCGGAAGTCAAGCGGCTACACAATAAAGAGATCAGGATGGTCAAGGTCCGATGGGACAATTGCGGTCGAGAGGAGCTCTCTTGGGAGCGAGAGCAGACCATGCTTGATGAGTATCCGGAGTTATTCGGCTCAGGTACAATTTAATTTTGTACTTATCTTTCCTTTATGTAATTTCATGGACGAAATTCTTTTAAGAGGGGGAGAGCTGTAACACCCTGAAACTCAAAAGAGCGACGGGTGACGTTTCGGTACCAAATTTGGAATTTGGTATGGGTACACGGCCTGGGTCACGGGCGTGTCCCAGGGCGTGTCGAGAGGGGTTCGACGATTTAGTTCAAAGATCTGGCAAATAGATCAGGCAGTTTTCTGGGTTCGACGATCGTCGAGCAGCGCTCGACGATCTGGTCACAATTCTGTGGTCGACGATCTATCATAATTCTACGGTCGATGATCTGTCGCAATTCTACGGTCGACAATTTGGTCGGCGTACTGCGGTCTACGATCGGGCCAGCGATCTCCGTTCGACGATTGGGTCGTGGGTTCGACGATCGGGCCGTGCGTTCGATGATTTGGCCCGAGATTTCTGTTCGACGATTTGGCCAGAGTGCTCCGTTCGACGATCTGGCAGCGGTGGACGATCTTGGTTCGACGATCGTCGAGCGCGGGGAGCTTTGTGGCGTGTTTAACTCTATCAACACGGACTGTCGACACAGGGGTTTTGGCGGGAGTTGACTAAATGTCCTGACACTATTTAATTGGTCGCGGACGTGTCTTTCCCCGGATTGGTGAACCATGCGCTGCTTTGCCCCATTTGTCCAGGTCAGACCTGGATCGTGCCGTGCTTTTCCCTTTTGTGGGATCTGACGGCTGTGGTTATTTCCAGAAGGGATCATACCCGAGAGAAGGGTTTCAAAACCCATATTCTTCTGCTGTAAGTTCTCTGTATAAATTCTAGAGAGAAGGGAGAGCAAAGGAGGAAGAAGAAATCTAGATCCAGTCGTTGGAGGAGTTTCAGAGCTCCAAATCGCGAGCCAACTTCGGATCTATGAAGGCAAGGAGATTGCAGTACTTTTCATCCGCTTACATTTCCATGGTGCCAAGGAAGAACGCTAGGGTAACGATTCTCTACTTGAGCATGTGAAGCTCTACTTCTTTTGCATAGGAAGCCCGCTCTTGCGAGTTTGCGGTGAGTTGGAGGCGTTCCTTCGGGTAGATATGTGAAGTCCCCATTGTGTAGAGTCCGTAATCGAGAACGGACATAGGCATGATGTGTGAAGCCTATCCGGACATGTTGGTCTGGATCGGTGATGTTGCATTACATAAATGCCGGAGAATACTACGTGCGAATGTTTGTTTTTCGGGTTTTCTACGTGGTAGATTGCAACTGGGAGGATGCGTGATCTTGCCAACTTGGTGGCCTGGGAGCCAACTTGAACATAACCAGGTTATGTGAAGTATGTGACGGAAACGGGAGTCGGGAGAAGTTTGACATGCGCATATGTTTTAAAATAACGTTGCGATGTGAGCACGGGTTAGATGGAACCGTACCCGTTTTATGTCGTTCGGTTAGAGCTGTTGGCATAGATGAGGGTCTTCGGCGGTCTATGGCTTAAATTGACGTGACCCATGCCGGGAAGACAAAATGCTCATATGTTTGGCCGTCAAAGTGGCGGTGGTGAGTCCGGAATGTCTATGGCTTAAATTGACGTGACATTGGCCGGTTCACCGAGAATGTGCCCTGAGTGCACGGGGTGTGTGGCCGTGTGTGACTACGCCTGTGATGTTGTGACATTACTACTGCTTGTTTATACTAATAAAGTGCAGGGAAGGAGCATCGCCGCCCCGAGTTGGGTGCGGGATCGTTATAATTTGGTCAGCATTGCTGATCGTTGCTTTTATTTGCCACAGTACGGTGGATTGTGCTTGCAGGTGCTGCTGGACCAAGCGGTCAATAGCGGGCTAAAGCCCAAATTGCGTGGCCGGCCCTCGAAGCCCTAATTGGAGTGTTTACTTGCTTTTGTTCATGTATGACCGGCTTGCGTGCCGTGGTATGGAAAACATGTAATATGAGTAAACCATTTGTTAGGCCTTAAGGCCAGTACTTGTGTATGTACTTCATTCCTTTTTGGCTTGTTAGTGGACATTCACGCTTGTTGTTGGGTTCTTTTAATTGCAACTTATAAAACTGCTTCCGCTAGAATGCTCTGTGTAGGACGTTGCATTGGTTGGATGGTTTCCATTGAGTAACCACCCGATCTATCTGTGGTATATGACGTCGGGCCCCAGCTGAACCTACTGCTATATGCTATGCGATGGATAGGGGGTGTTACATGGGGAAGCGTCGTGTCAATTAGTCGCCGACGACGTCTTGTCGGGCCAGGTGGAGAAGTCATGCCCGTGTCGCATCTTGAAACGGGCGTGTCGGATCGGGTCGACGAATTTCGTGCGCAAATCGTCGAGGGCGTGACACGGGGCTTCGTCACGGCCGTGTCATATTGGACACGGGCGTGTACTTGGGCGTGTCTCAACAATTTCTTACGGGCATCTGATTTCACGGGATTTGAAGGTTACACGCCCAGGTCACGGGCGTGACCTGAAGTACACAAGCGTGTAACTTGAAATTTGGACAATTTTCCTGAAAATTTTTAGAAAAATAGAAGAAAGCGAAGTTAGGAAATTATATACAAAAGGAGCATTTAATAAATAAAAATTAACTAAAAATAAAGAAAATAAACAAATACGACTTAATTAATGTACATAAAAATACGTATATTTACAACTCATCAACATGCAACTAAACAGTAGTTTTGGCCTAAAGAAAAAGACAAAGAAAGAATTTTTTCCGCTTGCTAGCTAGGGTAGAAAATATTTTTTTATTTTCTTACTGGAAATAAATAAGGGACTATTAAAAAAAATTTTGAATTTTTTTGCCGAAAAATAAAAATATAGGCCGCTATTTGCATACCAAAAAATAAAATTTTTATTATGTTTTTGGAAAACGAAACGTGCAAGTGTGTGTCGGCTTTCTAAGTAAATTTTTTTTTCAGGATGGTACTAATTAAGAAATTAGCAAAACGTCCCTCTGATACCAAATTGATGTAGGCTCACACGTTGGCACCGTGAAATCTACGAATTTAGCACGACTGTCTCTCAACGTTCGAATTCTACACTCAGACAATTTTCAGCGCAGCGCACACGCAAGCAATTATTTCAATTAGATGCTAACGTACGGGTAGCCAAACCATTTAGGATCAAATAATAGGCTATAGGTCAATATTCTTTCCAGCTAAAAGGACCCACCTGGTCCGATCGAGCGAAGGTTGTACCAAAGAGATCTACCAAAAATTACGATTCAGAAAAAGGTAGATTTCTCCCAACAAAAGTATACGAGCTTCGCCAATCCTCTCGAAAAATAAATCAATCAAGATAAACACAAAAATCGTTCGAAGAAAACCATGATTATTTAAAGCTTCAAGATTCAACACCAAAATTTTCCACCACAAGAAATTCTAGGAAAAGAACACACGAAGGTAGAAATTTCGTTACCCTATCGGAATGGATGATTCTGATATCTCTGACTTGGATCATTCTTCAACGACACCGCTTGAGTTTCGCCGGATGGAGATGAAACTCGTCTGCCTTCGTCGCTTCAAGCCTTGACCGAGATCCACCCAAAAAAAGTGGAAGGATGGCCGACCTTTGAAGAGGTTGCTATTGGTCGGTTTTTGGGGAGATGGAAGTGGTCGGGTATTGAATAGGTAGAGAGAGAAAAGGTGGTGGCTAGAGATGTTGAAGAGGAGGTCAGGTGTTAAGAGAGGGTTGCCGGTTGGGGGTGGTCATGAAGAGGAGTGCTCGGGTTTTAGAGGAGGTGGCTTGGAGGATGTCGGTTTTGATGTGGGAGAAGGTGGCGGCTAGGTTGAGGGGAGAGGGTGGCGGCTAGGATGAAGGAGAAAGGGGAGGGGCTGGCAGCTAGGGTGAGGGGAGAAAGGCTTGGCCGAAATATTGAGAGAGGAGGAGAGAATGAGAGTGAATATCAAGAAAGATTAGGGCTCAAAATTTTGTTCATTCAACTTGAAATGAAAATACACACATCATGGCCTTATATAGACTTACATCCAAGGGTTTAGCTAAGGTAGAAAATATTTTTTTTTTATTTTCTTACTGGAAATAAATAAGGGACAATTAAAAAAAATTGAATTTTTTGCTGAAAAATAAAGCAACATACCCTGGTGGTTGCTCCATGTAAACCACCTCTTGCAAATCTCCATAGAGTAAAGCATTCTTCACATCTAACTGAGACATCTCCCAGTTTCGATTAACAACAACTGAGAAGAGAACATGTATAGTGTTGATGTTAGCAACAGGAGAAAAAGTATCAAAGAAGTCCACAACATATGTCTGAGCAAACCATTTGGCAACAAGCCTTGCCTTATAGCGATCAATAGAGCCATCTAGAAGATACTTAACCACAAAGACCCAGCGACAAGCAACAATATCAATGCCCAGAGGTGGGGGAATAAGAGTCCAAATGTCTCTCTCAATTAAGTTAGTTATTTCTTCATCCATAATAGCATTCCATTGAGGATTAGCAAGACCCTCTTGATACGTCGATGCGATGACAGTAGAAGAGATAGCAAGAGCAAAACACTTGTCATTCAGGGAAAGCTCAGCATAAGAGACAACAACATCAATAGGATATTGAGTACATTGTAGAACACCCTTCCGCAGGGCAATGGGAAGATCAAGATCATTGTTGACCAGAGGAGGCAAAGCACTGTTAGAAGAAAGAGGAGACCCTAGAACAGGCACAAAAGACTCTATGGGAAACACATCAGGATCTAGAGAAAGAGACGGGGCAACAGGAGCAGAGGTGGAAAGGACTGGCTCTGCCAGAGGTGTCGAGATAATATGTAGGGAAGAAGAAATATCATAGGAAAAAGAATGGAAGTAGGAGAGAAATATGGTGTATCTTCAAAAAATGTAACATCAGCAAAAACGTATTGTTTGCGCAGAAGCGGATCAATACAGCGATAGCCCTTCTGAGTAGGATAGTAACCAAGAAATATGCATTTAACAGATCGAGGAGAAAGTTTGTCACATCCATGAGAAGGTATGTGAACAAACGACGTACATCCAAAAATTCTAATTGGTAAAGGAAATGGTTCGGCCTCGGGATACAAAATAAAAAAAGGAGTTTTTCCCTGAAGAATAAATGGGGGAATATGATTAATAAGATAGCAAGAGAGGAGAACAGCATAACACCAATTAGACCGAAGGACATTCATTTGCAAGGAAAGGCTGTAAGAAAAACCCATGAGATGGTGATTCTTTCGTTCAACAACGTCATTCTATTGAGAGGTATAGGGACAAGTTATTTGATGAACCAAGACATGGCTCGCACAAAAATCAGAGAATTGACGTCTTATATATTCTTTGGTATTATCAGTACGAATAACTGGAATGGGCACACGAAACTGTGTGGATATCTCATTATAAAATGTAGTGAACACTGAGAACAGCTCGGAACGATCTCTCAGGAGATACAGCCAAGTACACCAGGAGAAATCATCAATGAAAGTGACAAAGTATAAACTATCTCTACCAACAGTGGCAGTAGGAGCAGGACCCCATATGTCAGAATGAACTAGTTCAAAAGGACGCGAAGAACTATGGCCCGTTGGTGCAGGGAAAGAAGAGTGATGATGTTTGTCAAACTAACAGGCTTCACAATTCAAAGGGAAATCCTCTCGAGGAAGATCTGGAAGAAGTTGGTGGATGAGGCGAGAAGGAGGGTGGCCAAGATGACGATGCCATTGTTGAATAGACTAAGAAGCAAAAAAAACAACGTCTTTGTCACCACTTGCAGTTCCAGTAACAATTATATCTTTGGAGACAGAATCAGAGAAAGAACAAGTGGTGCTAGTAAAAGTAACCGTGCAATTTAACTTAGTGCAAAGAGTATGAACAGAGAGTATATTTCACGAGAAAGTAGGGACATAGAGAGTGACCTCTAGCATCAAATACGAAGAAAGACGCACAGTGCCAATACTATGCATAGGAGCAGAAGTCGCATCAGCAATAATAACAGGAGACAGCCTGTTCTGTTCAAGCAAAGAGGAAAACAAACGAGAGTTGACAGTCATGCGACAAGTGGCACCAGAGTCAATAAGCTACTTATCAGAAGAGGCCACAAGCGCACGAGTGGTAGAAGAGAAAAGGGAAGCCATCCTCAAGAAGAAACCGGAAAGCAGAAAGACTAACCACATGGTTAGAAACAAGTTGCACAAGAACACGCCGGCAAAGAAGGCGCAGAAAGAAACCAACTATAGGAAAGGTCACAGAAATAGGAGAATTAGCACGGTCACGGTGTAAACACACCAGCGAAAAGAAAAGAGGCCTCGACCAAAATTCGGAGCCCGCAACAGAGAGAGAGGCCGCATCGACAAGAGAGTGAAAAGAAAGGGGAGGAAGAGACCGCACTGTCACGGTGACAACACACCAACGGTAAGGAACACGTCGCGACCAATATACAGCACTCGTGGCAAAGAAGAAACAAGCCGCAGGAAGACAACCCGTGGGAAGATAGGAGAGAAGAAATCGCGAATAATGAACAAGCTGCGCGAACAAAACAAGTCGCAACAAAGAGCGACTAACAAAGGCGGTAAGAGCAAAATAAGCCCCCCAGCAAACCGCACGAACAAACCAAGGCACAAGGAAGCGCGGTTAGCAAGGAAAGTCGGGCGAATAGAAAAGCCCAGAATGAAGCTAGTCGTAAGCACAGAGAGAAGCAAGGGAGGGAAGGGAAGGGAAAGAAACCGGACAAACTGGAAGAAAAGGTCGCGCGGTTAAACAAACAAACCATGATCTTTTTGAAGCAAAGGATCAATTCGCACTGATTTCATGTGAAAAATGGATAAATTGCTAAATAAACCACAAACTTTATTGCTCCAATAAGATAATTATTACATATGTATGCCCCCTTATTTATAGAAAATGGGGGAGAGGAGAGAATACAACAAATAATGTGGGACTAAATACAAGTCGGGCGGCCTGCGCGGATTTTCATGGCCAAACCGCACACTATACAAAGAACAACTGTACACCTGACAGCTACTAAGGGAAACCTCCACAAAGCTATGGAAGACCGCTAGTCTAGGCCATCAGACCACACCTGCGGGTTGCCACCAGACTGCAGTTGCGGCTAACCACCAGACCGCACACTGTGGGTTACCACAAGACCGCAGTTGCGGCTAACCACCAGACCGCACATTGTGGTTTCCACCAGACCGCAGTTACGGCTAACCATCAGACCACTGTGCGGCTCCCTGTCAGATCGTTGCTGCGCTTAACATTCAGACTATTGCAGCCAACGGCCAGACCACAGTGACTAACCTCCAGACCGCTGCGGCTAATATCTGATGCACTGATGCGGCCTTACACCAACCCGCTGTTGATGCTACTAAAAAGACCGCAAGGCCAAACTGCTAGACCTCTAACCAAACAGGCCGCTAGACCAAACCTCCCGAATGCCGACTTGACAAGCCGCTGCGACTAGCCTGGTTAAACCGCCAAACTTAACAATCCCTTAGTGGACATTCTTGAGTTCATTTATGTTATAACGGTTCGCACTTACACATGCTCGCCACCACTCAAAAGAATTCAACCAGGAATTTGCAGTAGGAAAACCAAGACAAACTGATACCAAATTGTAACACCTCAATCTGTCACATGAAATATAACAGAGGGTCCGGCCGGGGCCCCACGCCATATTCCACAGACTGGCAGCGAGATTACATGTTAATATCAAAAACTACTTGAATCCTAACTTAGAGCATTCTAGCGGAAGCTTTAGGGTTGCATAAACTCATACCAATTGAATGTCCACTATATATAAACCACACATATATATATATATATATATATATATATATATATATATATATATATATATATATATATATATATATATATATATATATATATATCAGGAATGTCACTTACAAATACACAAAAGTTATGGCCTTAAGGCCTTACAGTTATACTTTACAGAGTGGTCTACCTCCTGATGGTCTAGGGCCGACGAGATCTCCAGGTCCCCTCGCAGGTATGTACCCTAACTCAAGTACATTCTAACGGCGAATGTTATCCTAGTGAGGTCGTGCAGTGAAGGGGAGGCGCGCGTATGAGTGCAACACAGAAAATAAACACATAAAAGAAAAGGATGATTTGCTAAAGTGACTTTTCACTAAATGTACATCATTACAAAAGGGGCTCGCCTCGACGAGGTTACAAAATTAGGGGGGAGAGATCATTACAAAGATAAAATAGGATTAGCTAGCTCTCGTCCTCCCCTCCAGAATTGTCATCCCTATAGCCGGCGACGTCATTGAAGAGTGGGTCGAAGATGTCTTCCTTCTCGTCAGGGGGAAGCGGGAGGGGAGAACAACTCTGGCACTAGGTCCCTCGCAGTCATCTTCTTGCAGCCTTCCATCAGCTCCTACATGTCTCGCATGACTTGCATGGTGAAGTCGGCGGTACTGATGGAGTTGATGCGCAACTTCTTGGCCACCTCGGCCTCGGTTAAGATCTTTGGTCGTTGTACTGGGATGCCCAGCTCGTCGCCAGAGGGGAGGAGGATGATGTCCATTAGGCAAGTGACCTCTGTTGAAATTTGTGAAGTGGAAGTGGTTGATGGGACAGGCCGGGCAGCCTTGGCGGATAGCGTTGCCGGACTAGGCGGACTGGGCGGACTGTTGTGTGCGTCCTGGTGGAAAGTCTAGTGGATGCTGGCTGTTCTTTTGAGCAGGTTGTACGGGTGAAGTCCGCGGACTATGCGGCCTGTTATCTGCGGATAGGACGCTGGCTGTTTGGTATAGCCAAGGAGCGGCCTGAGCGGAGAGTGGCTTGCGGACTGGTGCATTTCTCAGTGGCCGTGGTGCAAGATTGTGCTGATTGGCGGTTTTGGCTTATGTCCACGGGATGCCTGCGGACTAGTGTGTCCGCGGTATGGGCTGTTGCGGACTGGGCTTAGAGCTTGGCTGAGGCCTTGTCGAGCTATGGTGATACAGCAGGTGCTTGCTGTAGAGGTCGTTGGCGGACTGGTGAGTGGAGTCCGGGAGATGGCTGCTGCATTGGGCAGGTGTGCGAGTAGCATGCGGACTGCTGGCGGTCTGTGTGCTAGGGTGTTTGGCGGACGGGAGTTTATGTCTGCCATGCTCGCATTGGCCTTTGATGGTTTTGGACTTGGTCACACTCTGTGCCAAGACCATGGTTTTCGCAGTAACCGCCAAGTCTGCTGTTGACCGGGCGGACTGTTGCTATCTGCCTTTGGTCATGGACTTGTGGCGGATTGAGGCTTGAGTCTTGCGGACTGCCTCGGGTTTGTGCGAACAGTCTTTGAAGGGGGTTGCTGTCCTGCAGTGGTGGTAGGCTTTGCGGGCTGATGCCTTGTCCGCATAGCTTAGACGGACTAAAGAGGGTTCGCCAATGTTGCCTTGCTCCTGGCGGTTTCTTCCTTGGTATCTGGCTAAGTCCTTGCAGACTCGTCGGACGGTGTTTTGCTATCGCGCGGGCTAGGGCGTGTTAAATTTTCTCAACGTGGTCAGCAAGATAGCCCAAACACCAAATTAATATCTTCGGAACTACCCAGTTCTCACGCTGAACCTGCGGAAAACCCAAGGACTAGAGGTTGCACCCAACAAAACAATGGAAGCACAAGAAGGTCTTATTATGCATTCACTTCTTTACAATCCGAGCCATACATAGCGAGACATGATTTCGCTAGTATTACAGCTGTAAACAGAAAGAATCAAAAAACAAGCCGGGCGGACAGCACTCCAGTCCGCCGAGACCGCGAGGTCGCCGAGACCGCCGAGACCGCTGAGCTCGCCCAAGCTATGCTGCAATCCGCCGAATACCACGGAGTCCGCCGAGACCGCGAGGCCGCGCGGACAGACCGTTATTCGCCTCCTGCTGAACCCGAACTGAGGAACTCCCCTACCCGCCTGAAGCCGGCGGACAGGTTATTGAAGCTGGGAAAGTTGAAACAGAACTGACAAGCCGCAGAGCGACCTCCTGCTGAGTCCGCAGAGACCGCACACTTCCAAGCACTGACCGAAGTCACAGCCAAACTCCTGGCTCCTTGAAGTTATCCGCGCGACCTGCACACAGCAAACCGTCAGCCTGAAACAATCCGCGCGGACTGAAAAACACAGACCGCAGCACTCGCCCAACCCAATTTACTGTTCACTCACGTTACTTAGGTTACTGTAGATGTGCCAGGGGGGTCCTATTTATAGGCAAGGTGAGGAGTGTGGTCACCGCCCAAGAGATAGCGACACCGCCCCAGTCCGCGCGAACACAAACGACCGTCCGCTCAGTCCGCGAGGACTTAGCCAGTCACCAAGGGAAACCGCCAGGAGCAAGGCAACCATTGACGAACCCTCTCCAGTCCGCCCAAGCTAAGCGGACAAGGCACCAGCCCGCAAAGCTCCAACTGCTTCAGGACAGCAAACCCTCTTCAATGGCAGTCCGCACCAACCCGAGGCAGTCCGCAAGACTCACACCTCAATCCGCCACAAGTCCACGACCAAAGGCAAACAACAACAGTCCGCCCGGTCACAGCGGACTTCGCGGATACGGCGGACACCATGAACTTGACACCAAGTGTGACCAAGTCCAAAACCATCAAGGGCCAGTGCGAGCATGGCGGACACAAAGTCCCGTCCGCCAAACACCCTAGCACAGACCGCAACCAGTGCGAGCTCCTCGCACTTGTCCAATGCAGTAGCACCAAGCCGGACTCCAAACATCAGTCCGCCAACCGGTCTCCACAGCAAGACCTGCTGTAACACCTGAGCACGACAAGGCCTCAGCCAAGCTCAAGGCCCAGTCCGCAACAGCCAAAACCGCGGACACGCCAGTCCGCAAGGCTTCCCGCGAACTCGAAACAACCCGCCAACAACACAAGCTTGCACCCGCGACCACTGAGCAAAGCACCAGTCCGCAAGCCTCTCTATTCGCAGATACCAGGCCGCACCAAACCGCGGACTCCATGCTACAACCCGCTCAGAACACAGCCGGCTTCCACCAGACTTTTCACCAGGCCGCAACCCACAGTCCGCCCAGTCCGCCCAGTCCGCCAAAGCTGTCCGCACAGGCCGCGCGGCCTGTCCCGTCACCCACTTCCACTTCACAAATTTCAACACTCCCCCTTGAAGTGAGAAGTGGTGACCAAGCCCAGCAAGCTGCGCAAGCGTTCAAAGGGACCCTTCGACAGCGGCTTTGTGAAGATGTCAGCAAGATTATCTTCACTCCGAACATGCCCGACCAGCAGAGACCCCTCCAACACCTTCTCCCTGATGAAGTGGTGATCAATCTCTATATGCTTGGTCCTGGCGTGACACACTGGATTGTTAACCAGTTTGAGAGCACTCTCATTGTCACCCCGGAGTAAAGTAGGCCCTTGCACTTCTTCATGAACATCCTCTATGAGTCTCCTCAACCAAACGGCTTCCCGAGCAGCCAAGGCCGAAGCCTTATACTCCGCCTCCGTGGTTGAAACCGACACCGAGTCCTGCTTCTTGCTACACCACGAGATGCTAGCTGAACCGCAAGTGAACACATAACCTGAAGTAGACCTTCGATCATCCGAATCACCGCCATAGTCAGCATCCGTGTACCCGAGCAACGCAAACTCCGCATCCCTTCCATAGAGGAG
Source organism: Platanthera guangdongensis (assembly GCA_039583875.1). Lineage (NCBI taxonomy): Eukaryota > Viridiplantae > Streptophyta > Magnoliopsida > Asparagales > Orchidaceae > Platanthera > Platanthera guangdongensis. The sequence continues at coordinate 120,913,199 of CM077159.1, read as the reverse complement.
TCCCATCTCAGAAGTCACCTTGACATACTTCAGAATTCCCTTCGCCGCCACTAGATGAGATTGCCTTGGTTCAGCCATATACCGACTTACTCGGCCAACAGCATAAGCTATATCCGGCCTTGTAATCGTCAGATAGATCAAGCTCCCAACAAGAGCCCTGAACACCAAGGGATCATTAAGCACCCTTCCCTCATCTCGTCGAAGCTTTAGCCCAGGTTCCAGTGGAGTAGAGCACTTCTTCCCTTCGCCCATGCCAAACCGCTTCACAATGCGATCAGCATACCCTTTCTGGCTAATGAGAACCCCGCACTCCTTCCTCTCCACTTCCAAGACCAAGAAAGTGATGCAACTCTCCCAAGTCTTTCATCTCGAAGCGTATAGCAAGCTCAGCCCTGAGCCTTGCTACTTCCTCCTCCGAGTTCCCTGTGATGATCATATCATCCACATACAGCAGGACCAAGACTCTTAGCTCTCCCTTCTTCTTGACGAACAAGCTTGAATCCGAGTTAGAAGCCAGGTATCCACAGAATTGCAAGTACTCTGCAATCTTCCCATACCACGCTCGAGGAGCTTGCTTCAACCCATAGAGAGCCTTCCTGAGTTTGCAGACATAGTCCGGATGCTTTTCAGAGACAAAACCAAGCGGCTGATCCATGAAGATGTCCTTGTCAATCTCTCCGTAAAGAAAGGCATTCTTCACATCGAGTTGCCACAACCTCCATCCCTTGCTAGCAGCCAAGGCGATCACCACTCTTACAGATGTCATCTTCGCAACTGGACTGAATGTCTCCTCATAGTCTTCTCCATACTGCTGTGAGAATCCTCTAGCGACCAGGCGAGCCTTGAACCGATCAATGCTCCCATCAGCCTTCTTCTTCAACTTATACACCCACTTGCAAGTAACCGGAGTAACGCCATCAACCTTGGGCACAAGGTCCCAGGTTTCATTCTTCTTCAGAGCATCAATCTCTTCCTTCATGGCATCATCCCACTCCTTCACTCCAGTGGCCTCGTTGAAGTTTGCAGGCTCTCGCTCATCCAGAGGACCTGCAAAGAAGCAGGAGACAAAGCTCACTGCATTCCCATCACAGTACCGAGCCGGTGGCTTAACCACCCTCTTCGATCTCCGAAGACATGGCTCCTTGCTCACGGCTTCCGTTGCTTCTTCAGGCTCCACTCCTACCTTGGGGCAAGCATTGAGCAGTGCTCCCCCTGCTTCCTGAGCCAGAAGGCTCAGCCTCGGAGTTTGAAGCAAGCAGGAGCTGCTGGTGAAACAGCAAGCTCCTCTTCCAAGCCTTCAGCAGCCTCCACCGGTGCTTCATCATCCTTGCTACTTCCGGTTAGCTCCACCGAGCCACCTCCATATGACGTCAGCTCGTCAAAGACAACGTCTCTTGACACCACGAACTTCTTCGTCACAGGGTCCATGCACTTCCATCCCTTCTTCCGCTCATCGTAGCCAACAAAGACAAGTTTCCTTGCCTTCGCATCCAGCTTTGTCCGTGAAGCATCCGGGACATGCACGTAGCAAGTTGAACCGAACACCCTAAGGTGTCCAACACTCGGCTTCTCCTTCAGCAACAGCTCAATAGGAGTCTTCATGTTGATAGGGCTGAGTGGCATCCGGTTGATAACATAAGCAGCACAAGACATTCCCTCCGCCCAAAAGGACCTCGGGATATCTTTCGCATGCAGCCAGCATTTGCAGGTTTCCGTCAAATGACGGATCTTCCGCTCCGCTACCCCATTTTGTTGTGGAGTGTGAGAACAAGTAAGCTCCCGTTGGATCCCGTGCTTCCTGCAGAAGTTAGAAAACTCGGAAGAGACAAACTCCCCCCGTTATCAGTTCTAAACTTCTTAATCCGCAAGCCAAGCCGGCCTTCTACCAACTCCTTGAACTCCACGAACAAACGGAAGGCTTCCGACTTCTCCTTTAAGAAGTACACCCAAGTATACCTTGAGTAGTCATCAACCAAGACAAGCATGTATTTGCTTCCACCAAGGCTGGCAGTAACAGTCGGTCCCATCAGGTCGCCATGAATACACTCCAATGGTTTCTTGCTCCTTGTTTGAGATTTATCAAACGGAAGGCGATGTGCCTTACCGTATTGACAGCCCGCACAAACATGCCCATCACCAAAGGAGGACAACATCGGCAACCCCCTCACCAGACTTCTACTCGCCATTGCCTTTAGCTTGTCCATGCCAACATGCCCCAGCCTCTCATGCCAGATAGCCGCACTATCATTGGCTCTCATCCTATCAACATAGGCACTGGTGGAAAGAACAAACAAGTTCTTCACCCTCCTCCCAACATGAGCAACATCAGCCTTCACGCTGATACGTTGCGAAGGAACCTCACGTCTGTTGGCCCAAACAGAACGTGATACCCAGCGTCCACCGCGTTGGTCACCGAGAAGAGGTTCTTCTTCATGCCCGGCACGTGATACACACTCCTTAACGTGAGTGGCCCCTGATCACTACCCAAAGACACGACCCCCTCCTTCTCTACTGCATAAACAGTATTATCAGCAGTGATAATAGCTTCATTACCTGAGTAAGCCTGCATGGAGGTGAACTTCGACTTGTCTCCGGTGAGGTGATGACCACACCCGAAGTCGACGATCCACTCGCTGTTGAAGTCCTCAGCAGATAAGGCCCGGACACAAGTGCCCGTCATGAAAGCTCCTCCCCATTCTGCTTCTTCACTTTGCGAGCAAGCTTCCTCCTTTCCCGCAGCATGCCCAGGCTGCAGTTTGACCTTGCAGTCCCGCTTGAAGTGCCCTCGCTGATGACACCGGTAGCACTTCAGATTCTTCTTCCAGTCCTTAGGAGCATTGCTCCTCTCCGGCGGATATGAAGTTGAAGCCTCCTTCTCAACAGCGACCTGCACCTTCTTCTTATTCTTCCCTTCCCATCCCTTCTTCTTGCCTGAGAAGAGAGCCTCGCTGCCTTCCTGATTCAGATTCACTCTAGCCATCTGCCTTGCTAAGCTCTCCTGCGAGGCAAGCATATTCTCCAGCTCCAGCAACGATGGCTGAGTAGCCCACCCTTGAACAGACGTAACAAAGGCCACATACTCCTTCCGCAAGCCGCGGAAAATGTGCCTTTTCATCTTTGCCTCAGAGATAGGCTCATCAGGATCCAGTTCCGACAGCTCAGCACACAAGCTCTTCATCTTTAAGAAGTACTTGGAGATGGAAAGGTCTCCCTGAGTTGCCCTGGCCAACTCATTCTCCAGGAACTGAAGCCGCGCCACATTCTTCCTATTGAACAACTCATCAATGGTTGTCCAAATATCAGCAGCCGACTCACACCCAATGATGTGATCAAACAGTTCCGGAGAGACAGCTCTCTTCAGAATGAACTCTGCCTTAGCATTAGTTCTTCTCCAGAGCCTCACCTGCTCAGCAGTACCGAAAGCAGCAGTAACTTCCTGTCTGTCGTCTCCACCGACAACTTCCCACAGCTCCTCGCCTAGAAGATAACTCTTCATGCACGACTTCCACTTTTTATAGTTAGTCGGCGTTAAGAGTTCAATGCCAAGACCTCTTGCTAAGCTTCCTTCCATTGCAACCACCTGTTGGTACCCTTCAGCAGCACCGAGCAACAACACAGGTTGATCACCACTCAATCACTGAGTAACAACACTGGTTGACCTCCGCTCACGCAACTGAACCTCCGCAACCTCAGAAACCTGGCTCTGATACCATGTTAAATTTTCTCAACGTGGTCAGCAAGATAGCCCAAACACCAAATTAATATCTTCGGAACTACCCAGTTCGCACGCTGAACCTGCGGAAAACCCAAGGACTAGAGGTTGCACCCAACAAAACAATGGAAGCACAAGAAGGTCTTATTATGCATTCACTTCTTTACAATCCGAGGCATACATAGCGAGACATGATTTCGCTAGTATTACAGCTGTAAACAGAAAGAATCAAAAAACAAGCCGGGCGGACAGCACTCCAGTCCGCCGAGACCGCGAGGTCGCCGAGACCGCCGAGACCGCTGAGCTCGCCCAAGCTATGCTGCAATCCGCCGAATACCACGGAGTCCGCCGAGACCGCGAGGCCACGCGGACAGACCGTTATTCGCCTCCTGCTGAACCCGAACTGAGGAACTCCCCTACCCGCCAGAAGCCGGCGGACAGGTTATTGAAGCTGGGAAAGTTGAAACAGAACTGACAAGCCGCAGAGCGACCTCCTGCTGAGTCCGCAGAGACCGCACACTTCCAAGCACTGACCGAAGTCACAGCCAAACTCCTGGCTCCTTGAAGTTATCCGCGCGACCTGCACACAGCAAACCGTCAGCCTGAAACAATCCGCGCGGACTGAAAAACACAGACCGCAGCACTCGCCCAACCCAATTTACTGTTCACTCACGTTACTTAGGTTACTGTAGATGTGCCAGGGGGGTCCTATTTATAGGCAAGGTGAGGAGTGTGGTCACCGCCCAAGAGATAGCGACACCGCCCCAGTCCGCGCGAACACAAACGACCGTCCGCTCAGTCCGCGAGGACTTAGCCAGTCACCAAGGGAAACCGCCAGGAGCAAGGCAACCATTGACGAACCCTCTCCAGTCCGCCCAAGCTAAGTGGACAAGGCACCAGCCCGCAAAGCTCCAACTGCTTCAGGACAGCAAACCCTCTTCAATGGCAGTCCGCACCAACCCGAGGCAGTCCGCAAGACTCACACCTCAATCCGCCACAAGTCCACGACCAAAGGCAAACAGCAACAGTCCGCCCGGTCACAGCGGACTTCGCGGATACGGCGGACACCATGAACTTGACACCAAGTGTGACCAAGTCCAAAACCATCAAGGGCCAGTGCGAGCATGGCGGACACAAAGTCCCGTCCGCCAAACACCCTAGCACAGACCGCAACCAGTGCGAGCTCCTCGCACTTGTCCAATGCAGTAGCACCAAGCCGGACTCCAAACATCAGTCCGCCAACCGGTCTCCACAGCAAGACCTGCTGTAACACCTGAGCTCGACAAGGCCTCAGCCAAGCTCAAGGCCCAGTCCGCAACAGCCAAAACCGCGGACACGCCAGTCCGCAAGGCTTCCCGCGAACTCGAAACAACCCGCCAACAGCACAAGCTTGCACCCGCGACCACTGAGCAAAGCACCAGTCCGCAAGCCCCTCTATTCGCAGATACCAGGCCGCACCAAACCGCGGACTCCATGCTACAACCCGCTCAGAACACAGCCGGCTTCCACCAGACTTTTCACCAGGCCGCAACCCACAGTCCGCCCAGTCCGCCCAGTCCGCCAAAGCTGTCCGCACAGGCCGCGCGGCCTGTCCCGTCACCCACTTCCACTTCACAAATTTCAACAGGGCGGTGTCGCTATCTCTAGGGCAGTGACCACACTCCTCACCTCGCCTATTAATAGGACCCCCCTGGCAGGTCTACAGAAACTGAGTGAACAGTAAGTTGGGTTCGGCGAAGTGTTGCGGTCTCAGTTTTCTGTCCGCGCGGATTGATTCAGAGTTAACTGTGTGCTGTGTGCAGGTCGCGCGGGTAGCTTCAAGGAGCCAGGAGTTTGGCTGTGACTTCGGTCAAGTACTTAGAAGTTGTGCGGTCTCCGCGGATTCAGCAGGAGGTCGCTCTGCGGCTTGTCAGCTCTGTTTCAACTTTGCCAACTTCAATAACCTGTCCGCCGGTCGCAGGCGGGTAGGCGGTCTGTTCCTCAGTTCATCAGCAGGAGGCGAATAACGGTGTGTCAGCGCGGCCTCGCGGCTTCGGCGGACTCCGTGGTTATTCGGCGGATTGCAGTTTAAGTTCGGGCGATCTCAGCGGACTCGGCGACCTCGGGGACCTCGGCGGTTTCGGCGGACTCCGGTGCTGTCCGCCCGGCTTGGTTTTTGGTGCTTTCTGTTTACAGCTGTTTATACTAGCGAAATCATGTCTCGCTATGTATACCTCGCTTTGTAAAGAAGTGTAATGAATATAAGATCTGCTTGTTCTTCCATGTGCTTGGTGTGTTGATCCTGCTCCCTGGGTTTCCACTGGTTCAAGGTGTGAACTGGGTAGTTCCGAAGATATTAATTTGGCGTTTAGGCTATCTTGTTGACCACCTTGAAAAAATTTAACATGGTATCAGAGCGAGGTTCAGTCGCTTGAGCGGTCGTCAACTAGTGTTGTGCTCTGTGTTTGAGTGGTGATCAACTTGTGTTGGTGCTCTGTGCTTCTGAAGGCTTTTCCAAGCAGGTGTTGCAATGAAAGGGAGCTTTGCAAGGGTTCTTGTCATTGAACTCTTAACGGCGACTAACTTCAAGAAGTGGAAGTCGTGCATGAAGAGTTATCTTCTTGGAGAGGAGTTGTGGGAAGTCGTCGGTGGTGACGACAGACAGGAAGTGACTGCTGCATTCGGTACTACTGAGCAGGTTAGGCTCTGGAGGAAAATAAATGCTAAGGCGGAGTTTATCCTCAAGAGGGTCGTGTCTCCGGAACTGTTTGATCACATAATTCTATGTGAGTCGGCTGCTGATATTCGGACAACCATTGATGAGTTGTTCAATAGGAGGAATGTGGCGCAGCTTCAGTTTCTGGAGAATGAGTTGGCCAGGGCAACTCAGGGAGACCTTTCCATCTCGAAGTACTTCTTAAAGATGAAGAGCTTGTGTGCTGAGCTGTCAACACTGGATCCTGATGAGCCTATCTCTGAGGCTAAGATGAAAAGACACATTATCCGCGGCTTGCGGAAGGAGTATGTGGCCTTTGTGACATCTGTTCAAGGGTGGGCTACTCATCCGTCTTTGCTGGAGCTGGAGAATCTGCTTGCATCGCAGGAGAGCTTGGCAACGCAGATGGCTGTAGTTAATCTTAATCAGGAAGGCAGCGAAGCTCTCTTCTCAGGCAAGAAGAAAGGATGGGAAGGGAAGAAGAAGAAGAAGGTGCAGGTCGCTGGTGAGAAGGAGACTTCAACTTCATATCAGCCGGAGAGGAGCAATGCTCCTAAGGACTGGAAGAAGAATTTGAAGTGCTACTGGTGTCATCAGCGAGGGTACTTCAAGCGGGACTGCAAGATCAAACTGCAGTCTGGGCATGCTGCGGGAAAGGAGGAAGCTTGCTCTAGAAGTGAAGAAGCAGAATGGGGCGGAGCTTTCATGACGGGCACTTGTGTCTGTGCCTTGTCTGCTGAAGACTTCAACGGCGAGTGGATCGTGGACTCCGGGTGTGGTCATCACCTCACCGGAGATAAGTCGAACTTCACCTCCATGCAAGCCTACTCAGGTAATGAAGCTATTATCACTGCTGATAATACTGTTTATGCAGTAGAGAAAGAGGGGGTCGTGTCTTTGGGTAGTGATCAGGGGCCACTCATGTTAAGGAGTGTGTATCACGTGTCGGGCATGAAGAAGAACCTTTTCTCGGTGACCAATGCAGTGGACGCTGGTTAACACGTTCTGTTTGGGCCAACAGACGTGAGGTTCTTTCGCAACGTATCAACAGTGAAGGTTGATGTTGCTCATGTAGGGAGGAGGGTGAAGAACTTGTTTGTTCTTGCCACCAATTCTTATGTTGATCGTATGAGGGCCAATGATAGCGCTGCTATCTGGCATGAGAGGCTGTGGCATGTAGGCATGGACAAGCTGAAGGCGATGGCTAGTAGAAGTTTGGTGAAAGGGTTGCCTAAGTTGTCCTCCTTTGGTGACGAGCATGTTTGCGCGGGATGTCAATACGGTAAGTCACATCGCTTTCCGTTTGATAAATCACAAACAAGGAGCAAGCTAACATTGGAGTGCATACATAGCGACTTGATGGGACCGACGGTTACTGCCAGCCTTGGTGGAAGCAGATACATGCTTGTCTTGGTTGATAACTACTCAAGGTATACTTGGGTGTACTTCTTAAAAGAGAAGTCAGAAGCCTTCCGTTTGTTTGTGGAGTTCAAGGAGTTGGTAGAAGGCCGGCTTGGCTTGCGGATCAAGAAGCTTAGAACGGATAACGAGGGTGAGTTTGTTTCCTCCGAGTTTTCTAACTTTTGCAGGAAGCACGGGAACCAACGAGAGCTTACTTGTGCTCACACTCCACAACAAAATGGGGTAGCAGAGTGGAAGATCCATCATTTGACGGAGACTTGCAAATGTTGGCTTCATGCGAAAGATATCCCAAGGTCCTTTTGGGGGGAGGGGATGTCTTGTGCTGCTTATGTCATCAACCGGATGCCACTCAGCCCTATCAACATGAAGACTCCTTTTGAGTTGTTGCTGAAGGAGAAGCCGAGTGTTGGACACCTTAGGGTGTTCGGTTCAACTTGCTACGTGCATGTCTCGGATGCTTCACGGACTAAGCTGGATGCGAAGACAAGGAAGCTTGTCTTTGTTGGCTACGATGAGCGGAAGAAGGGATGGAAATGCATGGATCCTGCGACGAAGAAGTTCGTGGTGTCAAGAGACGTTGTCTTTGACGAGCTGACGTCGTATGGAGGTGGCTCGGTGGAGCTAACCGAAAGTAGCAAAGTTGATGAAGCACCGGTGGTGGCTGCTGAAGGCTTGGAAGAGGAGCTTGTTGTTTCACCAGCAGCTCCTGTTGCTTCTAACTCCGAGGCTGAGCCTTCTGGCTCAGGAAGCAGGGGGAGCACTGCTCAATGCTTGCCCCAAGTAGGAGTTGAGCCCGAAGAAGAAACGGAAGCAGTGAGCAAGGAGCCGACCCTTCGGAGATCGAAGAGGGTTGTTAAGCCACCGACTCGGTACTGTGATGGGAATGCAGTGAGCTTTGTCTCCTGCTTCTTTGCAGGTCCTCTGGATGAGCAAGAGCCTGCAACCTTCAACGAGGCCACTAGAGTGAAGGAGTGGAAAGGTGCCATGAAAGAAGAGATTGATGCTCTGAAGAAGAATGAAACCTAGGACCTTGCGCCCAAGGTTGATGGCATTACACTGATTACTTGCAAGTGGGTGTGTAAGTTGAAGAAGAAGGCTGATGGGAGCATTGATCGGTTCAAAGCTCGCCTGGTCGCTAGAGGATTCTCACAGCAGTATGGAGAAGACTATGAGGAGACATTTAGTCCAGTTGCGAAGATGACTTCAGTTAGAGTGGTGATCGCCTTGGCTGCTAGTAAGGGATGGAGGTTGTGGCAACTCGGTGTGAAGAATGCCTTTCTTTATGGAGAGATTGACAAAGACATCTTCATGGATCAGCCGCTCGGTTTCATTTCTGAAGATCATCCGGACTATGTCTGCAAACTCAGGAAGGCTCTCTACGGGTTGAAGCAAGCTCCTAGAGCGTGGTATGGGAAGATTGCAGAGTACTTGCAATTCTGTGGATACCTTGCTTCCAACTCGGATTCAAGCTTGTTCGTCAAGAAGAAGGGGGAACTACAAGTCTTGTTCCTGCTGTATGTGGATGACATGATCATCACAGGGAATTCGGAGGGGGAAGTAGCAAGGCTCAGGGTAGAGCTTGCTATACGCTTCGAGATGAAAGACTTGGGAGAGCTTCATCACTTTCTCGGTCTTAAGGTGGAGAGAAAGGAGTGCGGGATTCTCATTTGCCAGAAAGGGTATGCAGATTGCATTGTGAAGAGGTTCGGCATGGGCGAAGGGAAGAAGTGCTCTACTCCACTGGAACCGGGGCTGAAGCTTCGACGAGATGAGGGAAGGGTTCTTCATGATCCCTTGGTGTTCAGGGCTCTTGTTGGGAGCTTGATTTACCTGACGATTACAAGACCGAACATTGCTTATGCTGTTGGCCGAGTAAGTCGGTTTATGGCTGAACCAAGGAAATCTCATCTAGTGGCAGCGAAGGGTATTCTGAAGTATGTCAAGGTGACTTCTGACATGAGACTCCTCTATGGAAGGGACTCAGAGTTTGCGTTGCTTGGGTACACGGATGCTGACTATGGCAGTGATTCGGATGATCGGAGGTCTACTTCAGGTTATGTGTTCACTTGCGGTTCAGCTAGCATCTCGTGGTGTAGCAAGAAGCAGGACTCGGTGTCTGTCTCAACTACGGACGCAGAGTATAAGGCTTCGGCCTTGGCTGCTCGGGAAGCCATCTGGTTGAGGAGGCTTATAGAGGATGTTCATGAAGAAGTGCAAGGGCCAACTTTACTCCGGGGTGACAATGAGAGTGCTCTCAAGCTGGTAAACAATCCAGTATGTCACGCCAGGACCAAGCATATAGAGATTGATCACCATTTCATTAGGGAGAAGGTGTTGGAAGGATCTCTGCTGGTCGGGCATGTTCGGAGTGAAGATAATCTTGCTGACATCTTCAGAAGCCACTGTTGAAGGGGCCTTTTGAGCGGTTGCGCAGCTTGCTGGGCTTGGTCACCACTTCCCACTTCAAGGGGGAGTCTTGAAATTTGTGAAGTGGAAGTGGTTGACGGGACAGGCCAGGCGGCCTGGGCGGACAGCGTTGGCGGACTAGGCGGACTGTTGTGTGCGGCCTGGTGGAATGTCTAGTGGAAGCCGGCTGTTCTTTTGAGCAGGTTGTATGGGTGAAGTCTGCGGACTATGCGGCCTATTATCTGCGGATAGGACGCTGGCTGTTTGGTTTAGCTAAGGAGCGGCCTGAGCGGATAGTGGCTTGCGGACTGGTGCATTGCTCAGTGGTCGTGGTGCAAGCTTGTGCTGATTGGCGGTTTTGGCTCATTTCCACGGGATGCCTGCGGACTAGTGTGTCCGCGGTATGGGCTGTTGCGGACTGGGCTTAGAGCTTGGCTGAGGCCTTGTCGAGCTCTGGTGATACAGCAGGTGCTTGCTGTGGAGGTCATTGGCGGACTGGTGTGTGGAGTCCGGGAGATGGCTGCTGCGTTGGGCAGGTGTGCGAGTAGCTTGCGGACTGCTGGCGGTCTGTGTGCTAGAGTGTTTGGCGGACGGGAGTTTATGTCCGCCATGCTCGCATTGGCCTTTGATGGTTTTGGACTTGGTCACACTCTGTGCCAAGACCATGGTGTTCGCAGTATCCGCCAAGTCCGCTCTTGACCGGGCGGACTGTTGCTATCTGCCTTTGGTCGTGGACTTGTGGCAGATTGAGGCTTGAGTCTTGCGGACTGCCTCGGGTTTGTGCGGATAGCCTTTGAATGGGGTTGCTGTCCTGCAGTGGTGGTAGGATTTGCGGGCTGATGCCTTGTCCACATAGCTTAGGAGGACTGAAGAGGGTTCGCCAATGTTGCCTTGCTCCTGGCGGTTTCTTCCTTGGTATCCGGCTAAGTCCTTGCGGACTCGGCGGACGGTGTTTTGCTATCGCGCGGGCTAGGGCGGTGTCGCTATCTTTAGGGCGGTGACCAGACTCCTCACCTCGCCTATAAATAGGACCCCCTGGCAGGTCTACAGAAACTGAGTGAACAGTAAGTTGGGTTCGGCGAAGTGTTGCGGTCTCAGTTGTCTGTCCGCGCGGATTGATTCAGAGTTAACTGTGTATTGTGTGCAGGTCGCGCGGGTAGCTTCAAGGAGCCAGGAGTTTGGCTGTGACTTCGGTCAAGTACTTGGAAGTTGTGCGGTCTCTGCGGATTCAGCAGGAGGTCGCTCTGCGGCTTGTCAGCTCTGTTTCAACTTTGCCAGCTTCAATAACCTATCCGCCGGTCGCAGTCGGGTAGGCGGTATGTTCCTCAGTACATCAGCAGGAGGCGAATAACGGTGTGTCCGCGCGGCCTCGCGGCTTCGGAGGACTCCGGTGCTGTCCGCCCGGCTTGGTTTTTGGTGCTTTCTGTTTACAGCTGTTTATACTAGCGAAATCATGTCTCGCTATGTATACCTCGCTTTGTAAAGAAGTGTAATGAATATAAGATCTGCTTGTTCTTCCATGTGCTTGGTGTGTTGAGCCTGCTCCCTGGGTTTTCGCTGGTTCAAGGTGTGAACTGGGTAGTTCCGAAGATATTAATTTGGCGTTTGAGCTATCTTGCTGACCACCTTGAGAAAATTTAATAACCTCGCCCTAGAGGCCTTTGTTCTGCTCCTCCAACAACTTATTTCTCTCCTCCAACTTGGCGAGACGAGCACTCATGCGGTCCACGGTCTCGGCATCCTGCCATGCAAGAAACGATAAGAAACTGTGGGAAACCAAAGTAAAAAGGATAAGTGGTCAGTCGATACTTACCACCCCACTGGCAGCTTTGGCGAGGAGGATATCGACGATATTAAGCCGCTTCGCCAGGTCGGCGGCGCTGTCCTTCGCGACATCCCACTCCACCTTCATAAAGTTGTGGCTGAATTGGAAGATGCGGCGAGTAGACATGTGCGCGAGCTCCAACACCCGCATTTGAGCTCGTGAGCTCTCATAGGCAAGCTGCTGGAGACTCATGCCATTGTAGGTCGCGACATCCTCGCGTTCATACATCCCGAACCCTAGGGCATAGGCATGCCTATTGGGAGGGTGGCACTCCGACCAAGAGGGATGGAGAGAGGACATGGAGACTCAATGAGCCTGCTCATCGCATTGGACCATCGACGCGCCGAGCTGGTCCTTGATCTTCCCGTCGAGACCATAGTTCTGGTGGTCTTTCGGCAGGCCCGACTCGTGGGCTGCGAACTCCTCGGCGGTGTTGGAGTCAGGAGGGTTGCCTCCTCCCTGGTCCTTCTATGGCGACTTCTCCGGCGTGGTCTCTGGGGAGCTCAAGCATATTTGATGGTGTTGTTATTGTTTCCCCTTGGAGACCGCCATCGCCTTCTTCATCTTTTTTGGCGGTGTAAAGAGACGAGGCGAGTTGGATACCATGGGGTAGGGTTGCTTCTTGCTGGAGGAAGGTTTGCCCGACCCCAGCTCGCTTCGACAGGCTGCTGCAGCTGCCCGCTCGCGCGCGAGTGGTTCAGGGTAGAGTCCCGAGTCCGCAAAAGGTGGGTGCTTGGGAATCAGCCGCTTCCCTGCAAAAAATATTTGGGAGTTAGAGAATCATTATTATCTGTAAGTGAGCCCATTGAGGTGGAAATAGGGGAAGGAGTTATACCTTCGCCGGGCGGAACCAGGGGGAGCGAGTCGAGGCCCCTTCGAAGGAAGACGACTTTGAACTCCTTGTCGAGGAAGAATTGAAGAATTTGTGCAACTCGACATCATCCACCATGACTATCGGGGGGCGCTACACCTCCTCGCTCCTCTATCGAGGTGAGAAGGGTATGCGACCGAGCTCACCCTTGATGAAGCGAGCTTTGAGAACCAATTGTGGTTCATGTTGACCATCTCGCGGGCCTTGAACTGCGAGCCAACCAGGAAGGCGACCCCCTTCATTGGTCGCGTGGTAGATGAAGAGCTTCCGGAAGACTGTCAGGTTGAACTCTATCCGCACTCGGTGGAGGTAGCAGGCGAATGCCACCATCATGGCGATGGCATTCATTTTCAATTGGTCGGGAACTGCCCCGTAGTACTTCAGAATTTGGTAGATTTCTGTCCATAGGGGAAGGCGCCACCCCACATCGAAGTGCGAGATGGGAAAGGCGAGCTCATCCTCAAAGAATGAGTTGATGGCCTCGCCTGTCGCGGGTTGGCGGGTAGAGAACCCCGCGGGGACGTAGTCAGCAATGAAGTAGGCGAGCTCCTGCTCGCTGGTGTTTCTCTCATAGTAGTTGTACTCGGCGAATTTCAAAGCACATTTCGACCTCCCGTCAGCGTCGGGTCACGTTTTCCCATGGTTCCAATGCTTATGGTGCGAGTCTAGGTGGCGAGAAGGGCAAGAAGAGGGGAGTAAGAATCAGCAATAAAGGTGATAGTCTGGGGGTTGGTGAGGGAGCCTATTTATATAAAACAGAAATAATGGCCGAGCCGACCGGTCAGTCCGTCTCGTCGATCCTGTCTCGCTGACCCTGCGACCTATTCTATCTTATGGCGACTGAATCTAAAGCACAGCATATTATTCAGAATCAATAGACAGTAAAATCTAAAAATTGTTCCAAGTTATTACAGCCAGGGGGTTCTTGCAGTACAGAAAAGGTAAGTACAACAATAAGAGAGTTATACTAGCACGCATGAGCTGGGGGCTAGGGGGCGAGTGCCGGTAGGCCTAGCTAGGGAGCCATTTCCACCTACCCCGGCCTCACGTCCCCTTCCCCGGAGGTCGGCACGAGTTGTTGAACTCGCGCACCAACTCCAGACCATGGTGGATGAACCGCTTGTTCTCGCTGATCCTGTCCATGAGCGGGGTGGGGGACGTCATCCCACTTTCTGATCCGCACTTCACCTCATCCGCGAGCAGCATGTAGTCCCGCTCCAATGCCTGCAGCCTCTACTTGTCGAGATCATTCTCCTCCTGCGTCCTGCGCATCACACGCCCCTACTTCGTGAAGACCTCAACGACTCGCTTCCTCGGCTCGGCGGAGTCTATCAAGATGTCCAGAACATTCTCCATCGCATTAGGGGAAGGGGGTGGCTAGTGCTGGGCTGGCTCAGAAGACTCTTCAGCTTCGGATTGGCCGGGAAGATCTGCAAAGACAGGTAATCAAGATAATTTTACAAAGGGTGAGTACTTCAAAAGAACTATGTGAGATGGTCCTATGTCTTACAGGATGAGCTCGGCTACCCCCGAAAGGTGTAGGTAGGAGGCAAGGCAAGGTTCTTGTCGCAACCCGGAAGATGAGATCCCTGGGAGATGAGCTCGAAGCTCGGGACAGGGATGTCCTCGCCAACTCTCCCCACGAGTGCAGGAGCAGGTGTGGGTTGTTGAGAAGGTGCACGGGTTGGCAATTTCGGCCTCAGCGAGTCCATCCCCTTGGTCCCAAAGGGGGGAGATGGGTCTCTCTGGCGAGTAGGCGGAGTTTTAGGCCGTGCGTCATCACGGGGGCAGTTAACTCGCGGCGTGGAGGCCTTAGCGTCTGTCTGACGAGTGTCCGGGTCGGCAGAAATGTTGATCTTCCTTTTCAGCTCGGTGGCTGGTTCAGTTGAAGAAGCGAGTCCATTATCTGGATTGGAGGCCAGATCACGGTAGGCCGACTCGGCAGCTTTTGGAGCTGACTTGGCCTTTTTGGCAGGCTGAGGATTGGGAGGCTCGCACGGTAAAGAGTTGGGGGTGACAACGAGCAGGCTAGCTGCATGAGCGACGTTGAGCCCGCGAGCACGGTCCAGCCTCTCTTGGAGCTCTTTGGAATGAGGCATCTCGACAGGGTAGGAGTAAGGGGAATGGCAAACGTCGCCCAGGTACGCAGGCGCATATATATAGCCGCTGGTGGATCCCACCAAAAGATTCCCTTGGGCTCGCAGACCCAATCACCAATCTCTTGGTGTTGGATATTTCTTTCTGAGTTTGGGGCAATCTCGCAAAGAGAGGGGATTGTACACAACCCCGTATCCGGCGAGTAGTGTCAGCAAGAGTTGGTCTAGCCATCTTGGCGCAGTCGAAGTTCCCGGCGAGTCATAGAGGGGCAGAGTATCTTTAGGGCTGCTTGACATGCCTGGGTTGGGGGCAGTATAGAAGGGGCTAGTGGAGCAGGCGAGCTCGCACTTGCCACTGACATCTTGGCAGGTAGCCGACAAGTGGGACAGGCCAGGCCCGCACTCGCCCTAGCCCTCGAGGAGGTAGCGAGTGCCAGCCTCATCAGGCACTCACCACCACAGGTGAGTGGAATCTCATGGACCACTCGCCCAGCGATGTTTTTATCCTTTTACCTATGTTGGTCTGCAGATGGTCTTTTAGAACTGTGGAGTTACATTGTTGGTAGGCCTATTTGGACTGCACATAGCTGAGTGGAACAACAGAGGTTGGCTGTTGGCAGACCGTTTTCAGAAAACTATAAATAGACCCATGGGGGTACCTCAGAAGGCAAGCTTACTTGTGCCCGGGTCTTCTTGCGCATTCTGAGGTCTCCTTAGCCCACCACTTGTCTAAGAAGGTGAATCGCTCTAAGATCTTTTGGGTGTGTGGTGGGACCTCCGTGCTGGAGCCTCGGGTTTGTTCCTTGTGCTAAGTCATTGGTCGTTTAGCTTGTGAGAGAGAAGTAAGTGTGTGATCACCCCTTCCCCAAGGGTCGAACTTCACAAAGACCGATTCTTCGGGTTCAACACTTAACAAAGTCACAAAATTGGACTACGTACAATATCGTTGTGACTGGTTAAGAATATCATCGAGATAAACCCCAACATCGAGTGAAGACACACCACCTTGGTTAAACCATCTTGACAAGGAAAAGTATAATATATTCGTGATAACACAATTCACAATGATATCGTCGTCATAAGGATCCACTAAACAAGTACCTTGAAATAGTTCAAAGTCAATTCTCGTTCAAGTGCATGGAAATGAAGTGTTGTCGAGTAGCCACTGAGACAAGTCATATCAAAAGCGTTTAAGTCTATATTATCATGATATAGCTCTCCTAGTGTTAAAATAAACCAAGATTCAAAGGCTCAAAGTTATCATCATGATAAGGTAAAAGATCGTCAAGAGAAGATGTGAACATCGTCGTGAAGTCAGTCGTGAAGGCAGTAAGCACATTTGAGAAGAAGTATTATCGTCGTGACAGTCAATATCTTGATGGAAGTGTTCACAAATCTATGAAGAAACTGTACCGTCATGAAGGAATGAGTTGTCGTCATGACAAAGTAAAACATTGTCGTGATGAGATGAACTATCGTCGTGACAGTTTAAATTCACATAATTTCAAATCGTTGATAGCGCTGATTGTTTAAATCAAATAAGTCTTTTCCGAAAAGTTATCTCACACGATTTTTCTAGCAGTCAACCGTTAATTGGTCGTAGACATATATATTGAAGAGATGTTAAGGAAAACCCTATTCCTCAGATTTGAAAATACAAAATCAATAGAACAGTAAATTTTTCTAAGAGATTTGTCAATGACTAACAAGAAAAGGGAACAACTTTCTTAAGGGGCTAAACACTGCATGCAAATCATCCAGTGCTCCCAGTTTTGCTCAAGAACATCAAGCATGAAATCTTTAAAGAGCAAAATAAATTCTCTAATCAATGTTCAGCATAGTTCCTGTTTTCAAAAAAAGATCCAGCCAAGAACTTTTGTTGATCCAGTAAGGGCTAATCTCAACCTAGCCCAAGAAGACTCAAGTCATTCAAGTTCTATTTCTCACTGAGTCTACATTTGTTGTAATATCTTCCTAAGATATAAGGTAATGTTGAAACCGGAACCCGGTCTCAAGACCCAAAACGGGGATAACGTGCACCTACTTCTCTTGATCTAAACCTCTTGACCAGCAGCTACGGACTATAAACAGACCCTGAGCTGCAGCGATGAGGTCCCGCCACACACCTGGAAGATCTAAGAGAGCTTCCCATCCCTAGCCAATGCTGAGCTCGGTACCTTAGAGGGCACAAGAAGTCAACCAAAGTCTACCAGAGGAAGGAGAAGCCAAAGAAACGGATCCCCTCGAAAGGTACCCCTGGGGTCAATTTATAGTTTTTTAAACCTAACCTGCAAATAGCGAAATCTCGTCTTTTAGTTCTATTATACGCAGCCCACATTGGTCTGCAACAGCGAAACTCTGATGTTTGGGAGTACTATTTGTAGACCCTAGCGGTCTGTCAATGCTCCCGACGAGTGCTTCTGACGAGTGTTCTCGATGAGTGCTCCTGACGAGTCCTCCCGTCGAGTTCTCCCGGCAAGTGCTCCTGACAAGTGCTCCCGACGAGTGCTCCCGATAAGTTCTCCAGACGAGTAGACGAGTGCTCTCGACGAGTGATACCGACGAATGCTCCTGACGAGTGCTCCTGACGAGTGCTCACAAAGAGTGCTCCTGACGAGTGCACACTCTCCTCCATGTCTTAGTCATTTTATCTTGACGAATCATTGGTTATACACAATCCCCGCTTTTTTCGATCACGACACGAGGTTGGAAAAACAATATAGAACCCGTGGTTCTGAGAGAACTGAGATAAACGACACGCCTCTTAAAGTCCCTCCCAAGAGTGGAGATTGACTATAAAAAAGAGAGGAGGAATATCTCGACACTCCCAGGAGCCCAGCTCAACTGGAGGAGGAGAAGAAAAGATCTTGACACCTTGCAAGAGCCCGACTCAACTGCAGGTGGAGAGGAAAAAGATCTTGACACCCCCAGGAGCCCGACTCAATTGGAGGTGGAGAGGAAAAAGATCTTGACACCTCCCAAGATCTCAGATCAATTGGAGGCGGAGAGGAAAAATATCTCGACATCTCCCATGAGCCTGACTCAACTGGAGGTGGAGAGGAAAAAGATCTTGATAACTCCCAGGAGCCCGGCTCAACTAGAGGTGGAGAGGAAAAATATTGTTATACCTCCCAGGAGCCTGGCTTTACTGGAGGTAGAGAAAAAAAAGATCTCGACACCTCAATGAAGCCCGACTCAAATGGACATGGAGTGGAAAAATATCTCAACACCTCACAAGAGCCCGGCTCAACTAGAGGTGGAGAGTAAAAAGATCTCGACACCCCTCAAGAACCTGGCTAAACTGGAGGTGGAGAGGAAAAAGATCTCGACACCTCCCAAGAGCCCGACTCAATTGGAGGTGGAGAGTAAAAACATCTCGACACCTCCCAGGTGTCCGGCTCCACTGGAGGTGGAGGAACCTGTTGTGTCGATTGATCCCAATATCTCATATTTGAAAGAAGTCAAACAAGTCAATGAAATACACATAGTTGTATTTGATGTGTGTTTAAGTTCATGCATGCAGGATAGTCCTTATTACATTGATTGGACAGGTGGACACAAAGATGGATGCTGGAAAGGCAGGAAATTGCCTAAGTCCACATGCGTTGAGTGAAGACAGTTCACACAACACCATAACACAAAAAGACCTGAATACAGCAGGATCTGTCAAAGCCTTAACAATGGAAGACAAAACGTGGCTAAGTACACAGCCGTTGAGTGATGTCAACTCACTCAATGCCAGGCAGCAAATTCATCGAGTAAATCTGCCTCAGTCAAAGACACATAGTTTCTGGAAAAGAAAAATTAACTAAGTACAAAAGCGTTGAGTGAAGCCAGTTCACTCAACACCAAATAGCAGATAGCATTGAGACAAGCTCAAGCATTCAAAGCTAGAGAGATTCTGTCAAAGGAAAAGTTTCTAAATCCAAAAGCGTTGAGTGAAGCTAGTTCACTCAATGACATGCTGATTCTATCAAAGCCCAAGAAGATAAACAAAAAAATTTGTTCAAGTACAAAGGCGTTGAGTGAAGCCAGTTCAATCAACGCCAAATGACAGAAAGCATTGAGATAAGCCTGGACAGTCAAAGCCTAAGAAGAAATCGAAATTTGACTAAGTCCAAAAGCATTGAGTGAAGCCAGTTCACTCAATGCCTGGTCAAAAGATGAGGCTGAGGCAGGAAGCATTGAGTGAAGTCAACACACTCAATGCCTTCTTTCAGAAGAAAAGCTTCTAAGTACAGAAGCATTGAGTGAAGCCAGTTCACTCAACACCTCAGTAGTTGTCAGAGTTCAGAATGAGCTAAGGCAAATGACGTTGAGTGAAGGCCAACCACTCAACGCTCTAAACGTCATGGATGTAAAAAGAGTTGAAGAATAAGCTAAGTCCAAAATCATTAAGTGAAACCTGTTAACTCAACGCACTCAACGCCTGGAGTGATTATGTGAATTTGGCTAAGTCTAGAATGGCTGACGTCAGCAAAAGTCAACAAAGTCAATGCAGTTCAAATTCTTTGCAGGAAAGTTGCAGTATGCCTTTAATGGCACCGACGGACAGCTGTTGTCATTTTCTGCAAATGGAAGATGGCAACACCCTTTTTAGGTTGGGCCCACAGTACAAAGAGCCGTTGATCAGCAGATTATAAAAGAACAAGATTGGCTGAAAGGGAAGTAGCTTTTAGGGTTTTCTGATTAAGCATAGTGGTGAAACTTCATCTTCTTCCTCGTCATTAACATCGAGCCTGAAGCATAAGATTTGTTCAGTTGACCTGAAAACAAAAAATAGATAGCTATTGCAATCTTCATCAGCGACAGCAAGTTCAGAATCAAATTTTAATTAGAAAAGAAGAAAAGCCTTCAGTGTCTGCAAGCCAAGGTAGCTGTTTGAAGAAAATACAAAACTTTCAGATCCATAGTCTTCAACAGCAGATCAGAATCTTGATTCTGGGTCACTTCCAGCACAAGCTGTTCAGTACTGATGATCTTTTCAACATGCTGCTGTGAAGAAGATAGGGCTGAAATCTGCTCAGCCCAGGAAGACTGACACGGAGAAAACTCTCTGGTGTCAAATAGCTTCACAACATTTCTATTTTCTGTAGGATCTAGTCTTGGATCTGAGTGTAGGATTCTGTGTAGAATCTAAGTTGTAAGCATGTGTTATAAAGGCTGAGGTAGGATCATTTGTTAATATGAGTGTAGGATCCACTTTGGATCTGAGTGTAGGGCTGTCCTCCCAGCATGAGTTGTAGGGTCGTTGGCCTGAGGTAGGTGGTTGTTTAATCATTGAGTTGTAGGGCCATGTGCCTGAGAAGTAGGTCTTGGAGGAGACTGAATGGTCCTGTGGGATCAAATTGTAAGCTCTTAAGGAGCCGAGTATTGGGGAAGAGTCTTGTCTAACACACTGTTAGAAGGGCGGAGAGGGACAGTAGACGTACCCATAATCTGGGGAACCGTTATAAATATCTGTGTCTTCTATGTGTCTATCTTGAAAGCCAAACAAACTAATCACAAAGTAAAGATTTAAAATACTCAAAAGAGACCTAAAACCTATTCACACCCCCCCTATAGGTGTTAGCTAACCTTGAAAACAAAGTCTTTCAGAATCTTTTCGGGGACCTTGGCTAACTAAGACCATTTGTTCCTCATCCTATCACCCGAGAGATCATCCTGCCCTGCCAGCTAGTGAGAGCACAGTCAACGAGATCTACTCGGGGCTCCCAATCAACATTCCAACTGCCTTTTTGAGAGGTCAACCAATCATGTCGGCTTGTGGGAGGCCAATCAGCGGAACCTTCTCAGGGCTCTCAACCAACATTCTAACATGCCTCTCCGAGAGGTCAACCCGCCCTGCTGGCTTTTGAGAGCTCGGTCAGCGGAACCTTCTAGAGGCCCTAATATAACATTCTAACTTGACTCTCTGAGAGGTCAACCTAACTTGCTGACTTTTAAGAGCCCGGTCAGTGAAACCTTCTCGGGGCTTTCAATCAGCATAACAACCCACCTCTCAGAGAGGTCAACTTGCCCTGCCTGCTAGTGGGATCCCGGTCAGTGGAACCTTCACGGGGATCTCAACTAGCATTCCAACCTGCCTCTCCGAGAGGTCAAATTGCCCTGCCGAATATTAAGAGCCTGGCTAGCGGAACCTTCTCGGGGCTTCAAATCAACATTTCTACTTGCCTCTTCGAGTGGTCAACCTGCCCTGCTAGCTAGTGGGAGCTTGATCAGCGAACCTTCTGGGGACTATCAACTAACATTCCAACCTGCCTCTCCAAGAAGTCAACCTGCCCTATGGGATTTTGAGAGCCTGGTCAGCGGAACCTTCTTGGGGCTTTCAATCAACACTTCTTCCCCTCTGAGAGGTCAACCTGCTCTGCTGGCTAGTGGTAGAACAATCAATAAAACCTTATAGGGGCTCTAAACCAACATTCCAACCAGCCTCTCCGAGTGGTCAACCTACCTTACCGAATTTTGAGAGCCCGGTCAATAAACCTTCTCGGGGCTCTCAACCAATATTTCAACCTGCCTCTCTTACAGGTCAACCTGCCACGTCGACTAGTGGGAGCCCGATCAACGGAACCTTCTTGGGGCTCTCAACCAACATTCCAACCTGCCTCTTCGAGAGGTCAACCAGCCATGCCGACATTTAACAGCTCGGTAAGCGGAATCTTCTCGGGACTTTCAATCAACATTTATACCTGCCTCTCCAAGTGGTCAACCTGCCCTGCCGGCTAGTAGGAGCCCGGTCAGTGAAACATTCTCAGGACTCAAAACCAATATTCCAACCCGCCTCTCCATGAGGTCAACCCGCACTGCCGGTTTTTAAGATCCCAGTCAGTGGAACCTTCTCGGGGCTTTCAACCAACATTCCAACATGCCTCTCTGAGAGGTCAACCTATTATGCAGGCTAGTGGGAGCCTGGTCAATGGAACCTTCTCACGACTTTCAACCAACATTCCAACCTGCCTCCCTGAGAGGTCGACCTACCCTATTGATTTTTGAGAGCCCGGTCATCGGAACCTTTGCGGGGATTTCAATCTATAAAAAATAACTATCATCTATCTAGTGAGAAACTTTTCAATATAATTCAATCTGACCTAATTGGTCCGGGAAAAAGTCATTACAAAAAAGGACTCGTCAAGATGAGGCTCCTTCAGAATGTTAGATCCTGATGACCATTTTATTCTTTCTCCCTTACCACCTCCAACCTACTCATTCTCTCCATCACCTTTTCCATTTCCTCTACCTCTTTCTTGTAAGAGATAGTGTCGATGTTCGTGACGTAACACAATCTGGCCACCCAGGGATCTCCCCGACTCTAACTTGATCCCCTCCAACGTTGAACTTTAAACACTGGTGGAAATATGACGGGATGCAATGAAATGCATTGATGAGGGGGCATCTGAAAATGGCATTATAACTACTCTGAGCGTCAATGATGATGAACCAATAGTTCCTAGACCGTCCACCCAGGATCACTTGAAAACCCACTCCCCTTCTACTTCCTTTCTCTCTCTAGAGAACCCAAATAAAGGCACATCTGAGATCAACACCCTTTTGGCTTCTACCTTCATCTCATCAAAGGCCTTTTTGAATATCACATTCACCGAACTCCCAATATCGACTAGGATTTGGGAGACCGTAAATTTTTTTATGGCAGTCTTGATCACCAGGCGTCATAGAATGTGTACACATAGTAGGGCATGTCCTTCGACGAGAAGGTGATCTTATCCTCCGGGGGTGGGGTTCGGGAGGTCGAAGCGACGCTTCTTCTAACATCATTTGGAGGCTCCCCTTGCGGGCGGACTCAATCCCCACTCCATCATAGATCACCCCTGATCCCTCCTCAGGTCCCTACATTGATCCAGTCTTCATATTTATCCTCATCTCCGACTCCTGCCACTACCTCCTATATATGCACCCGTTGCTATTGTTGCATGATATTACTCCCGATGGAAGTCACAATATGACAACTCCACTTTGCCCCTTTTGGGCAATTCCTTTTTTCTCTCCTCCCCTCTCGGCCGATTGTCATAGCCTGCTGGAGTAGGGCAGAAGTGGCCTTAGGCACAGTCTTCACACCGAAGGGTTTAACCATTTGTGCCCTCCGTAAGGTTACTAGAACCCTTTACCCCTCAACTCTTCCATTCTACTCCCTTCCTGCTGCCTGAAACCTCCTTGCTCCTTCGCCCCAGTCTCTCCCAACTTGGCTAACTTCTTTGTGAATGTCGGGTTCTTCGCCTCTTCCTCTATTTCTTTTGTCTCCCTCTCCATCAACTCCTCAAAGGATATAGGTGGCTCCCGCTTCAGCTCTGTACTAAAGAACCCCTAACAAATCCCCAATGTGAAGGCCAACATTAGGGTGTACACTGGTACCTCCTGGACTTAGATAACCTCTTCCTTAAACTTATCTATATAACTTCCCAAAGTCTCCTCCCGCCCCTGAAAGCGAACAAGAACTCTGCTCCTTTCTTCCTTTTCTTGGACGTCGAGAACCTCAATAGGAAGCCTCAATGTAGGTCCTCAAAACAATAGATCAAACTTGAGAGACGCTAGTGGAACCAGTCCCTTGTCTTTTCCTTGAAAGTGATGGCGAAGAGTCGACACTTGAAAGCATCCAACATCTGCCTGATAGAAACTGCATGCTCGAACCACTAGACGTGTTGAACTAGATCATCTCTACTAGTGTAGTAGGAAATCTCCGGCTCCCGAAACCCCTCTAGAACTTGGGCCAAGACGATCAGCTCGTTGAAGGCGCTTCCTCCCCTGCAGGGGCAAGTCAGGTGGTCACGTGACATCGGCTCGCCAGCCCTACCAGCACTCGCTGAACTGGGGAAGAGATTTTGCCCAGTGAGATCCCTCTCGTTACCCTCCACTTCCACCTCCTTCCCAGGTTGCTTGATGGGGAATTTCTCACCCAAGGACTGTTGTGTGACCACCGGTACAAATGGAGTAGAGCACTCGCCACACGCGGCGAATGCATGGTGAAGGGTCTCCAATGTAACATCTCCTTCCCTACTAGACCCCCTAAACTAATTTTAGGTTAGGACATGTGGTGGGTGAATGGGGTTTAGGCTAGGTTTGACCCATGAAGTTAGGGAGGATTCACAGAGTGCCGACTATAGGGCCCAGGTCAACTCAAGTAAAACTAGCTCAATATGGAGTCATAAGCACACATTGGCCCAACCACTATGCCCCTAACCCTAAAAATAATCTAAGTGAACTAAAAGACACATCATTGGGTCACCCTTTGACCCAAGTTGACCCAAGTCAACTCAAACCCTAAATTGGTCAAACCCACACCTATAGGCCCAACTAGCCCAAGTGGGGCACCACCATGGCCCAACCCAGGTTGGTTGGTGCCATTGGATCCATGACCATCAAGTGGGGCCAGCCCACTCATCAGGTTGACCAAGTAAACTCAAAAGTCAATAAAGTCAACGTGTGGCCTAAAGTAGAAAATGAGAGCCAAGCTCATTCCCCATGTGCTAAGCCCATGAGCCAAGGCCCATGACCAAGCCAAGTGCTCATTTATAGCCCCTGCCCTCTGGATTTGGAGGGTAGTGACATACAATGGGTCACTTTAGGAATTTGCTAAGTGGAGGAGAGAGAAAAGAGAGGAAAATGGGGATGAAGGCCATGTGGCCCTCTTACTCTCCTCCCAAGCCCTCCTCTGAGCTCCCGCAGTCACTCTCATCCTTTCTAGCCCAATTCTATGACACATGGCAGCCATGGTGAAGCATCCAATGCTTGAACGAAATTCCCACTACTCAAAACACCATAACCAGCCCACTCCACCCCCATTTGACTTCACCATTAGCTTCAGAGCACTTAAAGGAGTGGAATTCGATATATGGATCGAAGCTTTTGGTGGAGAAATGAGTTCGGGAGCAAGCTTGCCGGAGAGGAGAAATTTCATGGCCAACCGCCGCCGCCGCCGCCACCGTAGGGCTCCGATAAGGTTCGTTTCTCCTCTTCTCCCTCTATGCAAGCCTCCTAGATCATTTAGGAGAGATTTCGAGCTCAATTGAGCTTGGATCCATGTGAGGTGTGGGAGAAAATCTCAAGCTTTTGAGCTTGCTCGGGATCGCCGGAGAGGCGGTTTCCGGCCATCATTTCGCTGCCAAACGATGGCCACCACCTCAACGGAGGTGGTGGTGGTGGTAGCCGGCCGTGGAGGCCTAGGGGTGGCCGGTAAATGAGGTTTGAAGAGGGTATAGGTCGGGGCAATCTCGGCCCTTGGATGGAGGAGGAAGATGAACGGATGCCCATCGTTTGTGCTTTGAGATTCATGCTACATAAATATATTAATTTTAATAATCTGTCACACTTTATTATGTATCTTGTGGGCTAATTTTAGGCCTCTTAGACGCAGATTCAGAAAATATGTTCAACATTTAAAATGTATCCCTAGGTCTTATCTTTAGAATGACGCCGTAAAGTTGTAATTTGGAGTAATACACCTCCTTGTAGGACCATTCTACCGCGATTGTTCCTAGGCTAGGGCTAATCTTAAAATGAGAGCCTAAGACAAACCATAAGTCCTCATGACTTGAGATTTTGGTCATGCATGTGACTAGGTCATACCTAGGTACTAACCAAAAATGGGAATTTTTGGGTTGTATTTTTCCATAGTTTTTGAAGAAATATCATTTACCAAATAAATGAAATTTTTGGAGATCTAAAACTCCAAATGCCCCCAAATTTTGGTGGCATGTCCATTAGGTCAATATAAAGGCATGGTAGAAATTTCAAGTCCTTTTGACCTCTTCATGTTTGGAAAATCCCACATGCATTAGATAGGTATGTTTAAATTTGGGGTGCCTATAGTAAAACTAGAAAGATGGGAAACTCTGTACATAGGCCTATAGGTATGAGATACACCTCCCATAGGAAGGATGTGATTTTTGGGATCAAAATCCCATTAAATAGATTTATTGGAAATTAGGTCCATTTGGAAATATAAATTTGAAAATAGGGCAATTACTTTATTAAATTTTGAAACTCTGTCACAAGCCCTAGTGAGATATTATAAACCTCTGGAAATTTTTATAAGCTTGTTTGGAAAATTTATCTTGGGTTTTTAGAAGAATTACCATATTGCCCTTTTTGGAAATTAAGTAAAAGAAAAGAAAATTTTGCTGAAAAATTATAGGAAAATTCATAGCATTTTAATTCTATGATTAGAACTCTGTGTAATTATTTTATAATTTATGGGTGATTATGTTGGTCAAAAACTCAAGTAGTGGCATTTTGGTAATAATATCATTATGAAATTTTGCTAGGTCAAATCACTGGTTAGGATCACCAAATTTTGTACGTTATTTTATTATATCAATATTGACCTCGAGTAATTTTCCTAGAATTTTTGGTTATATAATGGGTGTACTTCATTTGGAAAACGGTTTAATTATGATTTTAATCTTAAATGGAAATTATATAGAGATTTAAATGGAAAAATTATGATCCCTGGTAGGCAGTCGTATTTAACCTATTTGAACACCAGCAAAATTTCTTAGGTATATGGACTCATTGGATATAGTACATCCTGCACAAAGTGACTTATGTCACTTAATTAAAAGATTTAATTTCGGGACTCAATTACTTAGAAAAATGGTGAAATCATAAATGGTCAACACCATACACCATACCAACTCATGATAATTAATTAGGAGCATTTGGCCCAAGGAATTGTAAGTCCTATTATATGGGTTAGTATTAGGTCATGGGTTGCGCTTAGCAAAAGTAGCAGGTTTTACTGGGACCCACAGGGGATATGATAGATGGTTGATTTAGTAACTATATTAGGAAGATAAACCCTGGTTGGTGTCTAGTAGGTCACTTCATAGTATCGAGAGATAGAGTGCAAAACCCCAAGGACAGTAGCTAGAACGAAGACCAGCGGAAGACCGCTGATTCCCTAATAATATCCTAAGTCATTAGGTTTGTTCTAGAGTAACAACGAGAGCTGGGTATGGATCATGGGTAGACATTAATAAAAGTAAGTATCCTTGCGAAAGGGAACTTTGGGCTTTCAATCCCATCTCGGTTCCCAGAGTCCCCGAGTCCCCTTCATCGGGCATACCCTGGGCAGTCCTGGGATTAACCCTAAATTGCTAGGTATAACAAACATTAGACAAGAGTAGTCTAATAGGCTAAGAGAACATGGTAACATTCTCACCCGTGAAGGGTTGGAGGTATTCAGAACTAAGGCACTGATGTGCAATCTCACCCGTGAAGGGTTGGAGGGATTCAGAACTAAGACACTGATGTGCAATCTCACTCGTGATGGGTTGGAGGATTTCAGAACAGGTTGGTGCTGTGAGCTGGAGGCTCGGGAGTTTTATATCATGACAGGTTTGGTCCTGCGAGCTAGAGGCATGGGTTGGAATATCTTGCATGTGCATAGAAATAAACTTGTGGCGGGTCATGCGGTACAAGGCCAATCATCACACCAATGGCAGTACGGTGACTCTAGTGAGGTGTGATGTTTTGAGGGGCCATTGGGTTGTTTTACACTGTGTTCTGGAGGACGATCCCCAAAAATGCACACTCGACCAAAAATACTGGCAGGTAGCCAGCAAATAATACGTAGAGACTCTAGAGTGCACTTAGGATGTATACAGAGATGTATGGGAGGTATAGGCCTGGTAGTGTGTATACTCGCCTAGGAGTGGAGACTCCCGCTACACTGCTGCTATAGCCACAACGGTGGTACCAGAGAGTGTTGTTAGCTCCAAAAAGCGAGAACTAAAGTTCTGTGCGCACAGAGTCGTGTGCGTGGGTTGCATTTGTATGAATCATAACCTGCATAACTCATCATAGCATGCATACATACTTAGGCATATGCATTGCAGATCCTTATCATATAAATTAGTATGGGCTCTTTTATATTATTAGGTACTTTTGAAACTGTGTACCTAATTTGGAGAAGCCTCTCTTAACTCAATGATATTCATCAATGTGTATTTGATGGGATGTTGAGTTTTAATGTGCAGGTTAAGGAAATGCAGAAAAACTTTCTAAGTACAAGTGCCAACACTTGAGAAGGAGATGTGTCAACACAGGGAGCCAAATTGTATCGACACACGGGACTTATGTCGACACACAAAAATTCTGTCAACTGTAATTGTGTCGACACACAGGACTTGTGTCGACACACAACAGGATTCTGTCAACACCAACTATGTCGAGACTAGAAGCTATTGTGTCGACACACAGGACTTGTGTCGACACATTCCACAGAAGCTGTGACGAGTAGATAAAGAAGGGGTGTGTCGACATTATGTGAGCTGTGTCGACATCATCAAGATTTGTGTCGACACATGTTCCATTTATGTTGACATATATGTAGTATTGTCTCGACGCTTTTCTGTTGAGATAGAGTACAATGAGGTATCAGGTGTCACGACTGAAGACTTGACAGCTGTCATAACTAACAAAGATGTTGCATCTGTCAGAGCTATCAGAAGGCTGTTATAAACCGTATCAGCCGGTAACCTCAGAAGGGTCTATATAAAGACTTGTTCTATCATCAAACAGATAGAGATCGAAGAATAAAGGACTTGACATTTTACTAACAGTTCATCAAGAGAAGCCAGATTCTGAACAAGTCTGCAAAGAAGATTTCAGATCAAATTCTGAATAGAAGAAGGAAGCTGGATTGAGGATCATCTCTAACTTCACAAGAAGATCAACCTTACTTTGTTCATATTCAAGAAGCTTTGAAAAAGCTAAGATAAGTTGAATCTTAAGCAGTCAGATCAATCAAGAACTGATCAAGAAGCCTTCACCCCTTTCTCTCTCTACCTGGGTGAAGGATTTATCTCTTTTATAATCAATTTTTCTGTAAGGTCATTTATAGATCTGAGTGTAGGAGATTGATTTCTCTGAGTTGTAAGCCTGGTGGAAGAGGCTGAGGTAGGGCTTGATTGCCTGAGTAGTAGGAGTGTGCACTCACTCTGAGGTAGGATTCTCTGATAGAATCTGAGTTGTAGGACTTTCTGAAGTCTGAGCTGTAGGAACTGTTGGGTACATTGAAAAATGTGTACCAGATTTGAAGAACTCTCACCTTACTCAATGATATGCATCAATGTGTATTTGATGTTGTTTTGAGTTTATATGTGCAGGTTAAGAAAATGCAGGAATGCAGGAAAAGTTTCTAAGTCCATGAGTCGTCACCAGAAGAAGTTGTGTCGACACTTATGAAGGCTTGTGTCGACACTGGAGAAAAGCTGTGTCGACACCTGGAGTCAATTATGTCGACACTTGGAAAAGCTGTGTCGACACTAGAAGAAACTATGTCGACACACAGAGGCAGAGTCGACACACAGAAAATCTTAGTCGACATCAACAATGTCGACACACAGAGACAGTGTCGACACACAGAAGACTTTGTCGACATCAACTATGTCGACACACAGGACTTGTATCGACACATAGCAGAGTTTCAACAAAGTTGATTTTTTTGTGGAGAGAAGAAGTGACTGTGTCGACACACAGAACTAGTGTCGACACATTCTAAAGAAGCTGTGTCGAGAATCAGTGTCAACACCAAGGGGGTTGTGTCGACGCCACCAAGGCTTGTGTCGACACTTCGTCTACTTGTGTCGACACATGATGAAGTTCAGTCTTGACACTTTGCTGACAGAGACAGAGTTTCAAGAAGTGACTGAAGACTTGACAGCTGTGATACTCAACAAGTCTACTGAAGCTGTCAGAGCTGTCAGAAGTTCGTTAGAAACCGGATCAGCCGGTTACCATGGAGGAAGTCTATATAAAGACATTCTCTATCAACAGAAGAGAATATACACATATACATATGAGATAAAAAAGGTGTAAATAAGAAAAACAGAAGAAGATTTTCAACAGAAGATCTAAGAAGACATTCTCAAGTGATGATCTACTCAGAGTTTGTCAAGAGAATTCAAAGAAGAATTCAGAAGAATCTTCAGAAGAATTTGGAGAGAGAGAGAGCTCCATCTATTCAAGTGAAGAAAGGGACTTACATCAACAAGTCTCTTAAGTACAGATTCTGAACCAGTCTGCCAAGAAGAATTCAGATTGATTTCTGAATTTTAAGAAAGAAGTTGATTGAAGATCAACTTCAAAGGAGATCAACCCTACTGTGTTCAGATTCAAGAATCTGATCTCTAACATCAGATTCTTTCAAGAACTGATCAAGAAACCTTCCATCCTTTCTCTCTCATCCAGGGTGGTGGTAAATTTCAAATTTACATCTATTTTCAGTAGGATCTTTTTAAGATCTGAGTTGTAAGCCTGATTTATAAAGGCTGAGTTGTAGGAGATTAAGTTCTCTGAGTGGTAGGCCTTGTTGAAGGCTGACGTAGGGCTGAGAGCCTGAGTTGTAGGAGATTTTCATCTCTGAGTTGTAGGCCTTGTTGAAGGCTGAGGTAGCGCAGATTGCCTGAGCTGTAGGAGTTTGGACTCACTCTGAGTTGTAGGAGCCTTGTTTGGGTTCTGAGCTGTAAGATCTGCGGATCTGAGGAGAAGGAAAGAAGTTAGGCCGAATCTAGCACTCTACTAGATAGGCGAAGGGAGAAAGTAGATGTACCCAGACCTTGGGGAACCACTATAAATCAGTGTGGCATCTGTGATTGTGTGTGGTATTGTTATTTCTGTGTTGTGATAGCTATAGAACTATATGTTTCTATTAATTAACTGAATTAATATTCTGCCTTAGAAGGAAAAAGAATTTAACCTATTCACCCCCCCCCCCCTCTAGGTGTTTAGGAACCAATTCTTTCAAGTGGTATCAGAGGGAGGTTCCTCAAAGAAAGACTTAACAGTCTGAGTAATATCTGTAAGGCAGAAGTAAGTTAAAGAAGATGGGTTCAGGAGAAAACCATAAAGAACTTGGTTCAATGAAGTTGCCTATCTACAGGAAGGAAATCTTTGGAATATGGAAGGAAAGGGTCAGACTATTTATGGAGGCATCTGATCCTAGAATTTATATAACAGTTAAAGAAGGACCATATATTCCAATGAAGGTTTCTGTTCTTGATGCCAATCAAAGGATTTCTAAGGATTTTTCAAAAATGACAAAGGATGAGATCATCTTGGCTACAATGGATAAAAGAGCATAGAATTTTATAATGAGTGCCATAGATGACTCAACATTCCAGAATCTGATTCACTGCAAAACCTCCAAGGAGATGTGGGACACATTAGTTGTCTACATGGAGGGTTCTGAAGAGGTTAGGCAAGATAGAAAGTCTATGCTTAATCAAGAATATGAGAGTTTCAGACAAGCCAAGTCTGATAGCATAACTGAATGTTATAAGAAGTTCTATAGAATTGTAAATCAACTAATGTACTATGGAAGAATCTTCAGTACATATGATCTGAATGACAAATTCCTTAGGTCTTTGACTAAGGATTGGGATACAAAGATCTGTGTCATAAGGGAAGTGGTCAGACTAGCAGAAATTTCACCTCCAACATTGTTTGGCAAATTGCTATCTTATGAGATGCAGCTATTGGCCAGAAAGGAGGAAGAGAAAAATACAAAGGTTGACTTTAGAGAAAAGTCAGTGGCCTTCAAGGTAGAAGCCACAAGGAAGAATAGGAGGATGCCTCCATCTTCTCCTAAGAAAGCTGCAGAAGTGATCTCAGAAAATTCTGATAATCACAGTTCAAACAGCAGTAATTCTGATGAAGACTTTGCTGCTTTCACAAGGTAGTTTCAGAGATTCTTAAAGAAGAAGCAGTGGAAATCTAAGCCATCCTCATCTCAGTCCAAGGATGACTATTATCATAAGAGGAAATCATCCAGGAAGGACAGGAGTGGGACAAAGCCTAGCAAGTCAACTACATCAAAGATTATTTGATATTGCTACAACAAACCTGGACATGTTGTGGCTGACTGTCCAGACAAAAGGAAGGAGTCTGCTGATAAAACGAAGTCTATGCACAAATGCAAGAAGGAGAAATCCTTGGTAGCTAAGAAAAAGAAAAATTGGGTAGATCAATCAACTTCAGAGTCTGAATCTGAGGCTGAGGCCTATATTGGTTTGTTTGCAACAGAAGAAGAGGATGAGTTCTTGAAATTATTAGACTTTATCAATGAGCAAGAAGACCATCAGTGCAAAGGACTGATGGCTATGTCTGAAGAAGACCAGTGCCAGGATCAACCTGATCCTAGTAAGGTAAAAAGTTTATCTGTAGATTCTGATTACTACACTGGGTCAGAATCATATGCATCTGCATTAAGAGATGTGGATGGGTCTGAATCTGAATGAGATATTCATCATCTTATAGATGAATATGGGGATTTGTTGCAGGCACTCAAGAGAAGCAAAAACCTGGCCAAAAATCAGGCTAAGGAAATTGCAGCTCTTAAGTTGGCTACATCTGATTCAGAAAAGCTGCTGGATCAGAAGATAAATGAGATTGCCAAGCTGAAAAACATAACTGTTATTCAGTTGGGTACAATCACATTCAAAAATGATCAGATCAAAAGTCTGGAAGACAGACTTCAGAAAGAGAAGGAAATAGCGGATAGTTTCTCTAAGCCAAAATCTGTCCTACCCTTAATTGATGACTTTGTGTCTCAAAAGGGTAAGGCAGGATTAGGCTTTAAGGGAACTGCATGGGCTTCCCAGTACAATAATAAAGGCAAAGCCCCAGCACAAAACAAAAGATCTGCTGCCAACAATACAACTAAGATTGTACCTAAAATGAGGTATAATAAGTATGAGTGCTGGTGCTGTGGCAAGATAGACCATTATGCCTTAGACTGTGGCACAACACCAGTGTCAGGAAGGATAGCAGTCTACCTGTTAGAAGAGTTGCAGGCAGATTTATCAAGTTTCAGGCTAACTTGAACCAAGGACCCAAAAGTTATTTGAGTTTTAAGGTTAAGTAATCTTTGTTGCAGGTGAGTCCAAGTTGTCATGCCCCTATATGGTACTTGGACAGTGGATGTTCCAGGAACATGACTGGAACAAGAGGATTGTTGAAGGACTACTCACCAATATTGAATGGGCCTAAAGTAATCTTTGGTGGTTCTGAAAAAGGAGTCATCAAAGGGTTTGGTAACATTTCTAACAACTTAATCACTATCACTCAAGTGGCTTATGTGAAGGGTTTGAAACACAACCTAATAAGCATAAGCCAGCTGAGTGATCTTGGATATGACATTTTATTTATCAAGAACTGTTGGGTACATTGGAATATTTGTACCTGATTTGAAGAAGCCTCACCCTACTCAATGATATACATCAAGGTGTATTTGATGTGCTTTGAGTTTATTTGTGCAGGTTAAGTAATTGCAGGGAAAGCATAAAAGTTTCTAAGTCCATGTGTCGACACCTAGAAGAAAAGTGTCGACACTTAAGGAGGCTTGTGTCGACACCTAAAGAAGCTATGTCGATACTTGGAGTAATTGTGTCGACACCAGGAAGGCAGAGTCGACACCAGAAGAAATGTGTCGACACATACAGGCAGTGTCGACACACAATGAAGAAATGTCTACATAATCAGTGTTGACACTTAGAAGCAGTGTCGACACTCAGAGAAACTTTGTCGACAGCAAATGTGTCGACACTAGGAGGCTGTGTCGACACTCAGCAAAACTTCAACAAAGTTCAAGTACATGTGTCGACACTAGGAGGCTGTGTCGACACTCAGCAAACTTCAACAAAGTTTAAGTACAAGTGTCGACACAAAGGAGATGTGTCGACACTCAGCAAAGTCTCAACACATGAAGAATGTGTCGACACAAAGGAGATGTGTCGACACTCAGCAAAAGTTTCAACACAGAAGACATGTGTCGACACAAAGAAGATGTGTCGACACTTAGCAAGTTTCAACACAAGAAGATGTGTTGACACAAAGGAGTTGTGTCGACACTTAGCAGAAATCAACTAAGTATTGAAGAAGAAGGACTTGTGTCGACACACAGGATCAGTGTCGACACATTCTGAAGAAGCAGTGTCGAGAAGCTGTTACAACAACACAAGGAGTTGTGTCGACACCATAAAGGCTAGTGTCGACACTTAGTCTACTTGTGTCGACACTTAGTTTATTTGTGTCGACACATAAAGACTATCTGTCTCGACACTTTCAGACAGTGACAGAGATTTCAAGAAGTGACTGGATGACTTGAGAGCTGCCATTTCAACCGGTCAACTGCTACTGTCAGATCTGTCAGAAGGTTGTTAGAAACAGGATCAGCCGGTCACCGTGAAGAAAGCTTATATAAAGGCTTATTCCTTCAACAGAAGAGGGATCAATCAATCGATCAATGAAGTGAAAAATTACACAACAAGAAGTAGACCTTCAAGAGAAGATCTAAGAAGTTGGAGAGAGAGAGCTCCTTCTAAGAAGACCAGCTGTTGAACCAGGCTGATAAGGAAGATTCAGATTGAAATCAGAATCTCAAGACAGCAGTTGATTGAAGATCATCTGCATAGAGATACAACCCTACTGTGTTCTAATTCAAGAAGCTTTGAAGAAAGCCAAGGGAGGTTGATCTCAGCCAAGTTCTTTCAAGAACTCATCAAGAAGCCAGTCAACTCATCTCTCTCTATCAGAGTTGTGGTTATATACTTTGTATTTTCTAATTTTTGTAGGATCTTGTATAGATCTGAGTTGTAAGCCTAAATCTATAAAGGCTGAGGTAGGGCTTGTGAGCCTGAGTGTAGGAGAATCATTTCTCTGAGTGTAGGCCTTGTTGAAGGCTGAGGTATGGCTGTTGTGCCTGAGTGTAGGTCTTGTTGAAGACTGAGTGGTAGGGCTTGGTGCCTGAGTTGTAGGAGTGGGATCACTCTGAGTTGTAGGAACCTATTTGGGGTTCTGAGTTTTAAGATCTGAGGATCTGAGGAGAAGTGGAGAAGTTAGGTCGAATCTAGTACACTACTAGATAGGCGAAGGGGGAAAGTGGATGTACCCAGACCTTGGGGAACCACTATAAATCCAGTGTGCTCTCTGTGATTGTATGCTTGTATGGTTGCTGTGCTGTAAAACGTGTAGAATTGCAATTACTGTACTGTATTTCTGCCTTTAAAGTTTAAAAAGATATAGATCAACTATTCACCCCCCCCCCCCCTCTAGGTGATTAGGCACTGTTTCTTTCAAGTGGTATCAGAGGGAGGTTACTCACAAAGGACATAACAGTCTGAGTAAAGATCCTGTAGGCAGAATCAAGAATCAAGAAAATGGGTTCAACTGAGAATCACAAAGAGCTAGGATCCATGAAATTGCCAATCTGCAGAAAAGAAATTTTTGGCATATGGAAAGAGAGGGTTAGACTCTTTATGGAAGCATCTGACCCAAGAATATACATCACAGTCAAGGAAGTGCCATATGTGCCAATGAGAGTATCTGTTCTGGATGCAAATCAGAGAACTCCCAAAGACTATTCAGAAATGACTACAAATGAAATAATTCTGGCCACTATGGACAAGAGGTCCCAGAATATTATTGTAAGTGCAATTGATGATGCCACATTTCAGAACTTAATACATTGTAAAACCTCAAAAGAGATGTGGGACACTCTGATAGTTTACATGGAGGGATCTGAAGAGGTAAGACAAGACAGGAAGTCTTTGTTAAATCAGGAGTATGAAAGCTTCAGACAAGGCAAGTCTGATGGCATTACTGAATGCTACAAGAAATTCTATAGGATTGTTAATGAGTTGATGTCCTATGAAAGAGAATTCAGCAACTATGAGCTGAATGAAAAGTTTTTAAGATCCCTGACTAAGGACTGGGATACCAAGATTTGTGTCATTAGGGAAATGGCCAAATTAGCTGATATACCTCCTCCAACCTTGTTTGGAAAACTGTTATCTTATGAAATGCAGTTAATGGTTAGAAAGGATGAAGAGAAGACTACTAGAGTGGAGCACAAGAAAAGGTCTGTGGCCTTCAAGACTGAAGCCACTAGGAAGTATAAAAGCAAGTCTCCATCTCCACCAAAAACAGTTGCTGAGACTGCTTCAGAGAATTCAGAGAACCAGGACTCAGACAACAGTGAAAGTGATGAGGATTTTGCTGTCTTTACAAGACAGTTTCAAAAGTTTCTGAAAAAGAAGCAGTGGAGGTCTAAACCATCCACTTCACAGTCTAAAGATGACTATTATCAGAACAGGAAGTCCTCAAGGAATGAGAAAAGAAAGTCCAAGCCAAGTAAAAATACATCCTCAAAGATAATATGCTATTGTTGCAATAGACAAGGGCATATAGTAGCTGACTGTCCAGAAAAGAGGAAAAAGTCAACTGACAAGAAGAAGACTCAGTTCAAGGGCAAAAAGGAAAGGACCTTTGTTGCCAAGAAGGATAAGAGTTTGACTGATCAGTCATCTTCAGAAACAGATTCAGAAGCTGAAGCCTATATTGGACTGTTTGCTGAAGAGGAGGAAGATGAGTTCATACAGCTAATGAACTCAATTTATGAGCATGAGGACAATCAGTGCAATGGACTGATGGCATTAACAGAAGGAGACAAGATCCAGGATCAGCCTGGACCAAGTAAGGTACAATGTTTTTCAGATTATAGTACTGATTCAGAATCAGATACATCTGCATCAAGTGATGTGGGTGGGTCTGAATCTGAGGGAGATATTCATCAGTTGATGGATGAATATAGAGATGTATTGCAGGCACTTAAGAAGAGCAAAAATCTGGTCAAAACACTGACTAAGCAAATTGCTAATCTTAAGTTGGCAGCTGCTGATTCAGATAAAGTGTTAGATCAAAAACTAAATGAAATAGCCAGGCTGAAGAATATTACAGTTATTCAGATGGGAACTATCACATTTAAGAATGATCAAATTAAAAATCTGGAGGCTATACTTTAGAAGGAGAGAGAGATTGTTGCAAGTTTTTATAAACCAAAATCAGTTTTACCTTTGATAGATGAGTTTATCCCTCAAAAGGGTAAGACTGGATTGGGGTTTACAAAACCTGCTAGGACAGTTAGGTCCAAGTCTAAGGGCAAAGCCCTAGTACTCAACAACAAGCCTGCTGTAGAAAAAACAGACAGGGTTGTACCTAAACAAAGGTACAAAAGATTTGAGTGCTGGTGTTGTGGCAAGGTAGGCCACTTTGTCATAGATTGTTGGCAAAATTCTAGTGTCAAGGAGATTAGCAAACTACCTGCTAGAAGAGCTATAGGTAGTATTGTTAAAAGTCAAACTAACCTGCACCAACGACCCAAGAATTATTTGGGTTCTAAGGTTAAGTAATCTGTTTTGCAGGTGAGTCCAAGTGGCCATGCCCCTATATGGTACTTGGACAGTGGATGTTCCAGGCACATGACTGGAACTAGGGGATTGCTGAAGGACTATACACCAATCAAAGGTGGTCCTAAAGTTACCTTTGGTGGTTCAGAAAAAGGAA
Source organism: Platanthera guangdongensis (assembly GCA_039583875.1). Taxonomy (NCBI): domain Eukaryota; kingdom Viridiplantae; phylum Streptophyta; class Magnoliopsida; order Asparagales; family Orchidaceae; genus Platanthera; species Platanthera guangdongensis. Next base: position 120,875,813 of record CM077159.1, on the reverse strand, counting down.
TCATCAAAGGCTTTGGTAACATTTCTAGCAACCTAATTACAATTACTCAAGTGGCTTATGTAAAGGGTTTGAAACATAACCTCATTAGCATAAGTCGGCTGAGTGATTTAGGATATGACATCTCATTTGTCAAGGATGGTTGTCATATCAGTAGGTCAAGTGATCAAAAGATCATTCTGACAGGATATAGGAAGAGAAATGTCTATTGTCTAGACATTATGTGTGAGAACATTGTTTCTCCTATTTGTCTTGTAGCTGATGAGAAAGTCTCACATTGTGTTAAATGGCACAAGAGGCTGGCTCATCTTAACTATAAGACAATTGGCCAACTCTTTAGCAAAGAGTTAGTGAGGAATGGTCCTCAGGTTAAGTGTATAAAGGTTGGGATATGCTCAGCTTGTCAAAAGGGCAAGCAGACCAAATCCACCTTTCATAGCCTTGAGAACAAAGATGTTGTGAGGTGTCTATACCTCTTGCATATGGATCTTTTTGGTCCTATGCCAGTTCACAGCCTAGGTAGGAAGGTCTACACATTTGTGGTAGTTGATGACTACTCAAGGTATTCCTGAGTGTTCTTCCTAAGGCAAAAATCTGAAACACCAAGTATCTTGTATAGTTTTGTTAAACAAATTCAGAATGAATTGAACAGTACAGTGGTCAAAATCAGAAGTGACCATGGTACTGAATTTCAGTCTGAAAGTATGACAAAACTGTGTGAAGAGTTTGGAATTTTTCAGGAATTTTCCTCACCAAGAACACCTCAGCAAAATGGTATTGCTGAAAGGAAAAATAGAACCTTGATAGAGGTTGGTAGAACCCTATTGAGTGACACATCCCTCCCAGAATATTTTTGGGCTGAGGCAGTCAATATTGCATGTCATGTAATCAATAGGGCTACTATCACCAAGAGCCACAAGAAGACCCCCATGAGATTGTGAAGGGCAGAAAACCAAATCTATCCTATTTCAGGATCTTTGGTTGCAAGTGTTATATCCTTAACAATGGTAAGTCTTATCTAACCAAGTTTGCTGTCAAATCCCAAGAGGGAATCTTTGTTGGGTACAGCAACAACAGTAAGGCTTATAGGGTCTACAACTTGATTACTCAAGTTGTAGAAGAGTCAGTACATGTAGTGTTTGATGAAGCTAGACTCATTAACAATGAATTTCCTAGAAGTGTTTGCAGCTCCACAGGTGTAACTAAGAAGATGGACAAGCTTACTATTGCAGAAGGTCCTCCTGCAAGTCAGCAAGTAGAGGATGGTGGCTGCTGTCCAGGGGGATTACAAGATACTCCTGTTGCTGAAGAAGACCAAGAGCAGCAACTGAATGAAGAAGCTGAAGGTGTACAAGTAGAAGACAGGCTGCCTCCAGTAAATAGGCATTTAAAAGATCATCCAGCCAATCAAACTATTGGAGATCTCAAACAAGGGGTACAAACAAGGAACATGAATCTAAGTTCAGTTCTCTACTCCAGCTTTTTATCCTAAGTAGAGTCAAAGAAATTTGAAGAAACAATCCTAGACCCTCATTGGATTGAGGCCATGCAAGAGGAGCTGAACCAGTTCAAAAGATGCAAGGTCTGGGAGCTTGTTCCTAAACCAAAGGGCCGCAACATTATTGGAACTAAGTGGATCTTTAGGAACAAGTTGGATGAGAATGGAGTTATTATAAAGAATAAAGCTAGACAAGTTGCAAAAGGATATAGGCAGGAAGAAGGTATTGATTTTGATCAAACCTTTGGTCCAGTAGCAAGACTGGAAGCAATAAGGATGTTCCTTGCCTATGCAACATATCAAGGATATAAGGTATATCAAATGGATGTTAAGTCAGCTTTTCTGAATGGAAACCTGAAAGAAGAAGTCTATGTAGAGCAGCCATCAGGTTTTGTAGATTCTCTTAAACCTGATTATGTATATAGACTTAGGAAGGGTTTGTATGGGTTAAAACAAGTCCCTAGGGCTTGGTATGAAACCCTGTCTAGTTTCCTCATTGAGAACAAATTCTCAAGGGGGAAAATAGACAAGACTCTATTCCTTAGGGAATCCAGAGGCAAGATTATATTAGTCCAAATATATGTAGATGACATAATATTTGGGTCTACAGAAAATAGTCTTTGCAGAAAGTTTGCAAAACTTATGCAAGGACAATTTGAAATGTGCAGTATGGGGGAACTTAAGTTCTTCTTGGGTCTCCAAGTTAGACAGACTGAAGATGGATTATCCATATACCAGTCTAAGTTCACCCTAGAATTGATAAGGAAGTATTGTATGGAATCATCCACTACCATGAAAACTCCTATGGGGTCAAGCATGTCTCTAAGCAAAGATGATGCAGGGAAACCTGTAGATGAAACTTTGTATAGAGAGATAGTTGGCTCCCTACTATATTTGACTGCTAGTAGACCAGATATCATGTATACTACATGTGTCTGTGCTAGGTACCAAGCTTGCCCTAAAGAATCTCATTTGACAGCAGTCAAAAGAATTTTGAGATATCTTAAGGGCACACCTCATCTAGGCCTTTGGTAGCTTAGGAATGGAGATTTTGAACTGACAGGTTATTCAGATGCAGATTTTGCAGGCTGCAAGGAAGATAGAAAGAGTACTACAGGAACTTGTCAATTCCTAGGTGGAAGGCTGGTGTCTTGGAGTAGCAAGAAGCAAACCAGTGTGGCTATCTCCACAGCTGAGTCAGAGTATGTTGCTGCAGGAAGCTGCTGTGCACAACTACTATGGATACAACACCAGCTAGAATATTATGGTATTCAAGTAAGTAGAACACCTTTATTTTGTGATTCTACTAGTGTCATTTCTATTGCAAATAATCCTGTCTCTCATAGTAGGACTAAGCACATAGAAATAAAATACCATTTTGTTAGAGAACATGTAGAAAAAGGATACATTTCCTTAGAATATATAAATACAGATAATCATTTAGCTGATATGTATACTAAGCTCTTAGATGAAATCAAATTCAATAAATTTAAAATTGAATTAGGGATGATAAACTTAGAATAGTTTACAAAAATTGGCTAAGTAAAATGGTGTCGACACACAGAGTTGTCTGTGTCGACATATAGAAGTGGTGTCGACATTTCAGAGAAATGGTGTCGACACATCTAGGAAGTCTGTGTCGACACTTCAGAGAATTAGTGTCGACACATGCAATGTAGGTGTCGACACATCCAAGGTGGTGTCGACACTTAGGATTTACACAGAATTAGTCTAGTAGAGTCTCGACTAAGTGTCGAACTGAGTGGTGTCGACACATATATAAGTGCTGACACATATATTCTATCGACTATACTTGTGTCGACACATAGTTGTCGAGACATTATAAGTAAGTGTCGACACTTTTCAACAGTGTCGACACAATTTTAAGTATTTTGACGCGCCTTTTCATCTTCGATTCTAGAAAGGTATAAATAGGTTTTCGCCATTGTTTGTCGACACGCTCACCAAAGTTTCGAGACCAAACTTGTGTGTCGACATCTCTCTTCTCTAAATTCAAAATTTCTTCAAACCCTAATGGCGCCCAAGCTAGAAGAGAACATTAATGAAGGATATGAGCTCGTGCGACATGCCTTTGATGACGCGGAACCCGAAATCAAAGGTGTGGTAACCCTAATTGCCGAGACTGGATTGGACTACCTTGTATCAGAACCTATCAAGATCTGGAAGAAGGAGGTCCTTGAATTTTTTAATGCAGCTTCACTTGATGACACTGGACTCAAAATTAAGTCCAGAGTTCATGGGACAAAAGTCAAGGTCACACAGAAAAGTCTAAGGAAGGTACTTCAACTACCAAGAATAAAAGAGGAAGAAGATGTATCTGCTTCTAAGACTAGAGAGGCATTGAGATGGTGTGGATTGGATTCAAACTTGAAAATTGGATCAGTTTTCAATAGAAAAGGGATGAACATCCAAGGAAACTTTTTGTCTGAAATAGTTGGCAAGGTCATCCTGAGCAAGTCTGGAGGACATGACAGAATTTCAGCTCATATGTTCAGTTTGATGACAAGGATTATCTTCAAACTTAAGACTGACTGGTCAGTAGTTCTGTTTGATAAGATAAAAGAGAGCCTGAAGAAGCCCAATCTGGGTAGAATTCTGAGTCTATACCTAGCTGAAAGTATTCCTGATGTGATGAACCAAGCTGCAGGTTCCAAGATAAACCACATGAGGAGAATGGATTTGAGAATTTTCTCTAGGTGGGATAGAGTATTGACAAAAGAAATGCCAGCTCCAGTAAAGGACACACCTCAGAAGAAGAAGTAGAAGACAGCCATTGTGGCTCAAGAATCCTCTAGCAGCTCTTAAGAGCAAGTGGTGTTTAGTTCTGATGATGAACAGGGTAGAAATACTGAACAGTCTCCAGCTAGACTAGAAGATGCACAGAGGCAGGGGGAGCTACCACCAGCTAGCCCAATTCACCTGGATCCACTCCAGGGGGAGCCTCTACTTGTGAAAGAGCCAACTCCACTAGAAAGTGAAAGGGCTTCCCACACCATTCTAGAGGTAATCTCTGAAATTAATCAATTAGATTTCACTATTGAGGATGAAGTTTTGACTGATTCATTCCCTGATGTTCATCAGCAAACACAGATACAACCTCAACCACAAGATGTTGTCATGGAGGACACATCTGTTGCTGATAAAGTGGCTGATGAAATCAGAGATTCTCCAGCCCATTCTCAATAGGAATTTACATTAGAAGAGTTGTTCCCTGATCTTCTACAAACTAATTTTGAGAGAGAGAAAGCTTCTGCTGAGGGGAAGAAGGTCAATATTGAGGGGGAGCATGTGAAGATTGTAGAGGAAACTGCAAGCAAGGAGACTGAGGAGCCAAGAGATGCTGAAGGGCTACCAAGGACTGAGAAGGATTCACATCCAAGTCCTAAGGGTAGAGTAGACATAGTCAGTACTTCTGCATCAGAAGATGAAGAGGCTGTTAGAGCTAAGAAAAGGAAGTTCCATGTCTTCAAGAGAAGAAGCCAAAACTATAAGAAATCCCTACAGACCATTGCTTCACAGCCTACCCCATCTACTGATTATAGTTCTCTGATGGTAGCATTGCAAATCAAGCTGGATGAGCAAAGGCAAGCTCTAGAAAAATATGTGGATGAAGGGCATAAATCCCTGCAATTTGATCTGGCACAAGACATCAAATCAATCAGATTTGAAGTGAATCTCAACAAGAAAGAAATTACTGATTGTTTCCATAAAGGAGGTAATGCAGTGGTCTATCTGGCTACACATCAAGAGAAGATAAAGACAAAACTTGATGACCTAGTAGTAAAGCAAGGATATGTTCTAGAAAATCAAATAAGAATGAATGAAAACTTGACTGCTTCTCATAATGCCATAGTCACTGAAATGAAGAATATAGCTACTGCCCAGACTGCACACAGTGCTGCTGCCAAAGCTGAGTTTGATAAGCAACTCCAAGAAAACCTACTTGCAGTTCACACTGCTATTGCAGATTCTCAAAAGGTTATTACTGACAGGCTACAAAAGTTAAAACCTTTCTATAAAGATGGAGTTAACTATCTGAATGTCCAGATCAGGTTTCAGAAAGATGATCTAAGGGATCACACAGAGAGAGAAGTCATAAAGGGGGAGAGGGTATTAGTCAAGGCAGGCCCTGATCATGCCAAATGGATTTCAAATTCCATCAGAGCCACCCTTGGATATCCACATTTATGTGATGATGACAATGTGGCAGAGTCTGGAATCAATCATGCATACTTTGGAGGAGAGCAAGTTGAAGTGGCTCAAGTGATATATCCTCCTGCAAATTTTGATATGATACATCAGGAGGTACAGTGTATGTATAGTCCTCCCGAGGGTAATCAAAATATAATTCTTGAGAAAGTTGTCCAGCCTATGCCAGAGGCAATACTAAAAGAACAAGAGGCTTTGTTAAAAGAACAAGAGGCTCAATTATCTAAGAAAAGTTTCAGAGAGCAAGCTGAATTAAGGCCAGATTTTGAACAATGAAGCCCCACATCCAGGAATATCATCTTGACTGCTTGGAAGGCTGCTAAAGATAATGTCCTGGATAGAGGCAAGTGGTATTCTGACCTGGAGTGGAGAAAACATGAGAATAGGCAAGAGACCATTGTACAATATAGAAGGAAGGCTAAACTGGGAAAGCTACCTCCTAATGCACAGGAGCCTAGCAAGTATTTCCCTAAGCCTTATCACTATTTTGGAAGGAAGAAGATAAAGGCTGAAGAGCTGAAAAAGAAAGATCTCAAAGGGAAGAAGCCTGCTGCTGCTGATGACAATGAAGCTCCAGTTCAAGCAAAGATTCAATCTGGAAAGGGGATTGTAATCAAGGAACTGGAGCAGCCATAAGATAGCATTTTCTTAAGTTTACAATTTGCAATCATTTGTATTAAACTCTATGTAAACGTTTGATTAATGAAAATGTGGGAATTTGTAAGAACAAAGTTATGTGTTCAATCTATTACATTAATTGTTCTGAGATAACTGTTTATACATGTTCTGTTTATACATGTTTAAGTTCTTACCCTGTCATATATTACTATTTTACATCATACTGAGAATTTGTTATGTATGGTGTATATCATTGACTAAGGGTTATGACTTCTCCAAATATGGGGAGATTGTTGGGTACATTGGAATATATGTACCTGATTTGAAGAAGCCTCACCCTACTTAATGATATACATCAAGGTGTATTTGATGTGCTTTGAGTTTATTTGTGCAGGTTAAGTAATTGCAGGGAAAGCATAAAAGTTTATAAGTCCATGTGTCGACACCTAGAAGAAAAGTGTCGACACTTAAGGAGGCTTGTGTCGACACCTAGAGAAGCTGTGTCGACACTTGGAGTAATTGTGTCGACACCAGGAAGGCAGAGTCGACACCAGAAGAAACGTTTCGACACATACAGGCAGTGCCGACACACAATGAAGAAATGTCTACATAATCAGTGTCGACACTTAGAAGCAGTGTCGACACTCAGAGAAACTTTGTCAACAGCAAATGTGTCGACACTAGGAGGTTGTGTCGACACTCAGCAAAACTTCAACAAAGTTCAAGTATATGTGTCGACACTAGGAGGCTGTGTTGATACTCAGCAAACTTCAACAAAGTTTAAGTACAAGTGTCGACACAAAGGAGATGTGTCGACACTCAGCAAAGTCTCAACACATGAAGAATGTGTCGACACAAAGGAGATGTGTCGACACTCAGCAAAAGTTTCAACACAGAAGACATGTGTCGACACAAAGAAGATGTGTCGACACTTAGCAAGTTTCAACACAAGAAGATGTATCGACACAAAGGAGTTGTGTCGACACTTAGGATAAATCAACTAAGTATTGAAGAAGAATGACTTGTGTCGACACACAGGATCAGTGTCGACACATTCTGAAGAAGCAGTGTCGAGAAGCTGTTACAACAACACAAGGAGTTGTGTCGACACCATAAAGGCTAGTGTCGACACTTAGTCTACTTGTGTCGACACTTAGTCTATTTGTGTCGACACATAAAGACTATCTGTCTCGACACTTTCAGACAGTGACAGAGATTTCAAGAAGTGACTGGATGACTTGACAACTGCCATTTCAACCGGTCAACTGCTAGTGTCAGAGCTATCAGAAGGTTGTTAGAAACCGGATCAGTCGGTCACCGTGAAGAAAGCTTATATAAAGGCTTATTCCTTCAACAGAAGAGGGATCAATCAATCGATCAATGAAGTGAAAAATTACACAACAAGAAGTAGACCTTCAAGAGAAGATCTAAGAAGTTGGAGAGAGAGAGAGAGCTCCTTCTAAGAAGACCAGCTGTTGAACCAGGCTGATAAGGAAGATTCAGATTGAAATCAGAATCTCAAGACAGCACTTGATTGAAGATCATCTGCATAGAGATACAACCCTACTGTGTTCTAATTCAAGAAGCTTTGAAGAAAGCCAAGGGAGGTTGATCTCAGCCAAGTTCTTTCAAGAACTCATCAAGAAGCTAGTCAACTCATCTCTCTCTATCAGAGTTGTGGTTATATACTTTGTATTTTCTAATTTTTGTAGGATCTTGTGTAGATCTGAGTTGTAAGCCTAAATCTATAAAGGCTGAGGTAGGGCTTGTGAGCCTGAGTGTAGGAGAATCATTTCTCTGAGTGTAGGCCTTGTTGAAGGCTGAGGTAGGGCTGTTGTGCCTGAGTGTAGGTCATGTTGAAGACTGAGTGGTAGGGCTTGGTGCCTGAGTTGTAGGAGTGGGATCACTCTGAGTTGTAGGAACCTGTTTGGGGTTCTGAGTTGTAAGATCTGAGGATCTGAGGAGAAGTGGAGAAGTTAGGCCGAATCTAGTACACTACTAGATAGGCGAAGGGGGAAAGTGGATGTACCCAGACCTTGTGGAACCACTATAAATCCTGTGTGCTCTCTGTGATTGTATGCTTGTATGGTTGCTGTGCTGTGAAACTTGAAGAATTGCAATTACTGTACTATATTTCTGCCTTTAAAGTTTAAAAAGATATAGATCACCTATTCACCCCCCCTCTAGGTGATTAGGCATTGTTTCTTTCAAGAATGGGTGTCATATCAAGAGGTCAATTGATCAAAAAGTCATATTGACTGGCTATAGAAAAAGAAATGTGTATTGCCTAAACTTTGAGGGTAAGAATAAAAATTCTGCTATCTGTCTTATGGCTGATGAGAAAGCCTCTCATTGTGTCAAATGGCACAAGAGGCTAGCTCATCTTAACTACAATACTATTGGCCAACTCTTTAGTAAAGATTTAGTGAGGAATGGTCCTCAAGTTAAGTGCTTTAAGGATGGAATATGATCAGCTTGTCAAAAAGGCAAGCAGACCAGATCCTCCTTTCATAGTCTAGAAACCAAAGACTTAGTGAGGTGCTTATACCTCTTGCATATGGATTTATTTGGTCCTATGCCAGTTCATATTCTAGGTAGGAAGGTCTACACTTTTGTGGTTGTAGATGACTATTCTAGCTTTTCATGGGTATTCTTTCTGAGGTAGAAATTTGAAACCCCAAATGTCTTCTGCAATTTTGTCAAACAAATTCAGAATGAATTAGATAGTTCAGTGGTCAAAATCAGAAGTGACCATGGAACTAAATTTCAATCTAAAAGTATGACAAGGTTGTGTGAAGAATTTGGGATTCATCAGTAATTCTCCTCACCTAGAACACCTCAGCAAAATGGCATTGCTGAAAGAAAGAATAGGACATTGATTGAGGCTGGAAGAACACTATTGAGTGACACTACTCTCCCAGAATATTTTTGGGCAGTAAACACTGCATGCCATGTGCTCAACAGGGCTTCCATCACCAAAAGCCACAAAAAGACACCTTATGAGGTTATGAAAGATAGAAAACCAAACTTATCATATTTTAGGATCTTTGGTTGCAAGTGATATGTGCTTAACAATGGCAAGTCTCACCTAACTAAGTTTGCTGCCAAATCCCAAGATGGGATATTTGTTGGGTACAACAACAATAGTAAGGCTTATAGGGTCTACAATTTGGCTACTCAAGTTGTAGGAGAGTCTGTTCATGTCATATTTGATGAATCTAGACTTATTAACAGTGAGTTGCCTAGTAGTTCTTGTAGCTCTACAGGTATACAGCAGAAGATGGACTAGCTTATTATCAGAGAAGATCCAACTGCAAAGCAGGATGAGGAAAATGGTAGTTGCTGTCCAGGGGAGTACAAGACACTCAAGAGGCTGATGACGACCATGAGGTGCAACATAATGAAGAGATTGAAGAAGGTCAAACTGTTGATAGATTACCTCCAGCAGTTAGACATTTAAAGGATCATCTTGCACACCAGATCATTGGTGATCCAAGACATGGAGTACAAACAAGAAGCAGGAACTTAAACACAGTTCTTTTCTCAAGCTTCTTATCTTAACTGGAACCCAAGAGATTTGAAGAAGCTATTCAAGACCCACACTGGATTGATGCTATGCAGCAGGACTTAAATCAATTCAGAAGGTGCAAGGTCTGGGAGTTGGTTCCAAAACCAAAGCAAACGGACAAAGTGGATTTGTAGAAACAAGCTTGATGAGAGTGGGATCATATTGAAGAACAAGGCAAGACTAGTTGCCAAAGGATACAGGCAGGAAGAGGGCATAGAATTTGATCAGACTTTTTCTCCAGTGGCAAGGTTGGAAGAAATAAGGCTATTTCTTGCCTATACAGCATATCAAGGCTTCAAAGTGTTCCAAATGGATGTTAAGTTAGCATTCTTAAATGGAGACTTAAAAGAGGAGGTCTATGTAGAACAGCCCTCAGGTTTTGTTGATCCACTCAATCCTAATTATGTTTATAAACTTAGGAAAGCTTTATATGGGTTGAAATAACCCCAAGGGCTTGGTATGAAACCCTGTCTACTTTCCTCATTGAGAACAAATTCTCAAGGGGGAAAATAGACAAGACTCTATTCCTTAGAGAATCCAAAGGAAAGATCATACTAGTCCAAATATATGTTGATGACATAATATTTGGTTCTACTGAAAACAACCTTTGTAGAAAGTTTGCAAAACTTATGCAAGGGAAGTTTGAAATGAGCAGCATGAGAGAATGTAAGTTCTTCTTGGGACTCCAAGTAAGACAGACTGATGATGACTTGTCCATATTCCAGTCTAAGTTTACCCAGGAGTTAATTAAGAAGTATGGTATGGAGTCATCCACTACCATGAGAACTCTAATGGGGACAAGTATGCCTTTAAGCAAAGATGGTACAGGAAAACCTGTAGATGAATCTTTATATAGAGGGATAGTTGGCTCCCTCCTTTATCTGACTGCTAGTACACCAGACATCATGTATACTATATGTGTTTGTGCTAGGTACCAATCCTGCCATAAAGAATCTCATTATACTGCTGTTAAAAGGATTTTGAGATATCTTAAAGGCACACCTAATCTAGGCCTTTGGTATCCTAGGAATAGAGATTTTCTACTAATAGGCTATTCAGATGCAGACTTTGCAGGATGCAAAGTAGATAGGAAAAGCACAACAGGTACCTGTCAATTTCTAGGAGGAAGATTGGTGTCATGGAGCTGTAAGAAGCAGACTAGTGTGGCAATTTCCACAGCTGAGTCTGAGTATGTTGTTGCAGGAAGTTGATGTGCACAGATGTTGTGGATACAACATCAGTTAGAATATTATTGTATTCAGGTAAGTAGAACTCCATTATTATGTGATTTGACTAGTGCTATTTTTATTGCTCATAATTCTGTTTCTCATAGTAGAACAAAGCATATAGAAATAAGATACCATTTTCTTAGAGATCATGTAGAAAAAGAAGATATTTCTTTAGAATTTGTTAATACATATTTACAAGTTGCTGGCATGTTCACTAAGCCATTAGATGAAACTAAATTCAATAATTTCAAAATTGAATTAGGAATGTTGAACATAAATTAGTTTAATAAATTTGGCTAAGTAAAATTGTGTCGACACAAAAAGTTGTCTGTGCCGACATATAGTAGTTGGTGTCAACACTCCAGGAAAGTGGTGTCGACACATCTAGAAAATTGGTGTCGACACTTCAGAGTAGTTGTGTCAACACATCCAGAAGTTGTGTCGACACTTAGAATTAGAGTCGACACAGAATTTCTGTCGAATTGATAAGAATGTCTGTGTCGACACATCATCAATTGGTGTCGACACATAGAAGTCAACACTTCTGTCGAGACATTAGAAGTCTGTGTCGACACATTTCAACTGTGTCGACACATTAAGAGAATTTTGACGTGCCTTTTGACCTTCATTATTTAGAATGGTATAAATAGGTCAACAACATATTCTGTCGACACACTCTCCATATTTTCGAGAACAAAACCTTGTGTCGACAAATTCTCTCTTCTCAATCCAAGATTTCTCTCAACCCCAATGGCGCCAAAGCTTGAAGATAACGTCAATGAAGGCAATGAGCTGTTTTGCAACGCTTTTGATAATGCGGAACCCAAGATTAAAACAGTAATAGCCCTAATTGCAGAAAATGGTTTGGAATTTCTGGTATCCGAACCTACTAAGATATGGAAGAAGGAAATCCTTGAGTTCTATGGAGCTGCAACTCAGGATTCTACTGGATTAAAGATTAGGTCTTCAGTCCAAGGTAATAAAGTCAAACTCACCCTGAAGAGCATACGAAAAACTCTTCATATGCCCAAAACTTAAGAAGATGAAGAAGTTACCTCTACCAAGACCAGGTAAGCACTCCAGTGGTGTGGATTGGATCCCACCATGAAGATTGGATCTGCAATGAACAGGAAAGGGATGAATCCGCAAGGAAAATTCCTTTCTGAAGTGGTTGGGAAGGTCATTCTCTTCAAGCCAGGGGGACATGATAGGTTTTCAGCATATATGTTCAGCCTGATGACCAGGATTATCTTCAGACTGAACACAGATTGGTTTGCAATAATCTTTGAAAAGATTAAGGAAGGTATCAAGAAGCCAAATCTGGGAAGAATCATGAGTCTATACTTGGCTGGAACAATTCCAGAAGTAATGGAACATACTACTGGTTCTAAGATCAACCACATGAGAAGAATGGATATAAGGATAATCTCCAGATGGGATAGAGTGCTGATAAAAGACATGCCTGATAAAGAGAGGCAAGAGATTGCTGAAAAATCTCCTGCACAAGACATTATAGATGGTGCTTAGGTGCAGGGGGAGCCTCATCTTGAGGAAGTGCCAATACAGTTAGAAAGTGAAATGGCTACTCAAACTATTCTTGAGACAGCTCACCTCAACAATCAAGCACATGATGTTATCATGGAGGATACATCTACAGCTGTTGATGCTCTAGAGTTAAGAGTGCCTCCAGTCCAACCTCAATAAGAGTTTACCCTTGAAGAGTTGTTCTCTGATATAGTGCAAGCCAGGACTGAGGGGGAGCAAGCTGAAATTGAGGGGGAGCAAGTTGTAGTTGAGGGGGAGCAAGTCAGGACTGAGGGGGGAGCAAGGGACTCAGGGGGAGTTACCTAGATCTGACAAAGAGCTGCCCACAAGTCCAAAGGACACTGTGAATCTAGAAAGTACTTCTGATTCTAATGATGAAGAAGCTCTAAGAGCAAAGAAGAGAAAGCTGATGGTTTTCAAAAGAAGAAGCCAAAGCTATAAAAGGGCATTGCAAACTGCCTCACAACCTGCCCTAGCCACTGATTATAGCTCCTTATTGGTATCTTTGCAAGTGAAATTAGATGAACAAATAATAGCCATGGAGAAATATATGGATGAGACCCATAAAGATCTGTAATTCTCCTTGGCTCAAGATATCAAATCAATTAGATTTGAGGTAAATCAGAACAAGAAGGAAATGACAGATTGCTTCCCCAAAGGTGGCAATGTTGTAGTCTATCTTGCAAAGCAACAACAAGCAATAAAGACTCAAGTTGATGATATTGTTGTTAAACAAGGTTATGTCCTTGAAAATCAACTAAGGATGAATGACAATCTGACTGAATCACATAATGTGATTATTACAGAATTAAAGAATACTACTGTAACGCCCCGAAACTCAAAGGAGCGACGGGGGATGTTTTGGGCGAGTTTTGGGTTCTGGCTGCAGGCACACGGCCTGGGACACGGGCGTGTCCCAGGGCGTGTCAAGCTTGTGTAGACACTCAGCCGGGAAGTCGACATTTTGAGCTCGACATTGTGTCGAGACTGGGCACACGGCCTGCGACACGGGCGTGTCGCAGGGCGTGTCGACCCGTGTCGACACTTAGCCCGCGAAGTCGACACTCTGCGTTCGACGAAGTGTCGAGACATGGCACACGGCCTGCGACACAGGCGTGTCGCAGGGCGTGTCGACCCGTGTCGACACTCGTCCCGGGAAGTCAACACTTTGCTCTCGACATTGTGTCGAGACAAGGCACACGGCCTAGGACACGGGCGTGTCCAAGGCCGTGTCGTCAGGTCGACGATCTTCGCTCGACGAAGTGTCGAGTTTCGAGACCGTGTACACGGCCTGGAGCCCAGGCGTGTTGAGGTGACACGGGCAAGGATACGGGCGTGTCCTAGAACCCGTGCAGTGCTCGGGTTGTTTTCGGGGAAAAATGATGGGGGTACACGGCCGGCCACACGACCGTGTCAGGTGGAACACGGGCGTGTCAGGTCGAACACGGGCGTGTTCGATACCCGTGTGTTGTTCCAGGCGCGTCGATTTTGACGGCGAATGAGGCACACGACCCTGGACACGGGCGTGTGCCAGGCCGTGTGCTGTCCAGATTGGGCATTTCAGTCCCGAATAAAAGCCGTTCATTTCTTTAATTTATGATCCAACGGCTGGGGGATGTTCCTGAAGGGATATACCCGGGATTGGACTTAGAAACCCTCACTTTTCATGAGTGGTTGTCTTTATAAAATCTTAGAAAGAGAGGAGAGCCAAGGAAGGAAGAAGAAGCTAGATCCGGCCATTGGAGGAGCTTCGAAGGTCCAAATCGCGAGCCTACTCCGGATCCACGGAGGCAAAGCTAGTGCGGTGCTTTTCATCCGCTTACTTTTCCATGGCGCCAAAAAGGAACGCTAGGGTAACGATTCTCTTCTTGAGCATGAGTAGCTCTCCTTCTTTGCATAGGAAGCCCGCTCTCGCGAGTTTGCAGTGAGTTGGAGGCGTTCCTTCGGGTAGATATGTGAAGTCCCCGTTGTTTAGAGTCCGTAAGCGAGAACGGACATAGGCATGATGTGTGAAGCCTATCCGGACATGTTGGTCTGGATCGGTGATGTTGCATTGCATAATGCCAGAGAAGACTCCGTGCTATTGGTTGTTTTTCGGGTTTTCTACACGGTAGATTGCAACAGGGAGCCTTAGGGATTAACCTAAAGGTGCACCCGGAAAACTGGGCGGATGCGTGATCTTGCCAACTTGTGGGCCTAGGTGCCAACTAGTACATAACTGGGTTATGTAACATTGTACGTTCGATTCACGGGCTTCGGGGAAACTTAACTCGTGACGATGATATTTAAGTGTCGTGGCAAGTGAGCAACGGGTTGAGTGGGAACCGTTCCTGCGTTATGCCGAGGGCATAGAGGTCGGGTCTTTCTGTCGATGACATTAAAGTGTCGTGACATAGGCTGTTGATGACATTAAAGTGTCGTAACGTCTGCCTAAAAGACCATTTTGCTCACGAGATATTGCCGTCCTGGAGATGGTGGTGAGTTAGCGGCTTAGACTGCGATCACCGAGAATGTGCCCTGAGAGCACGGGGCGTGTGGCCATGCGTGCCAACGCCTGTGATGCAATGAGTTGTTATATTGCTCGCTTACGCTAATGAAATGCATGGAAGGAGCATCGCCGCCCCGAGCTGGGGGCGGGATCGTTATAATTTGGTCAGCATTGCTGACCGTTGCCTTATTTTGCCACCGTGCGGTGTTTTGTTGTTTGCAGGTGCTGCTGGACCAAGCGGTCAATAGCGGGCTAAAGCCCTTTTTGCGAAGCCGGCCCTCAAAGGCCCAATTGGAAGTGTTTACTGCTTTATTCATGTATGACCGGCCTGCGTGCCGAGGTTTGTAAAACATGTAATATCCAGTGAACCATTTTGTAAGGCCTTAAGGCTTGTACTGGTGTATTTGTAACATTCCTATTTGGTTTTAGTGGACATTCATGCTTTAGTGCTGGGTTCTTTATTGCAACTTTTATAAAAATGCTTCTGCTAGAATGCTCTGTGTAGGACGTTATGATTTGTTGGATGGTTTCCATGAGTAACCACCCGGTCTGTCTGTGGCATACGACGTCGAGCCCCGGCCGGACCTACTGCTATATGCTATGCGACGGATAGGGGGTGTTACAACTTGGTATCAGACTACTGGTTTTGGTCGGGCTTGAAATGAATTCGTGGACGAATTCTTTTTAAGGGGTGGTGAGCACATTGTGTGCGTCATCGTTATAACAATAAAAGAACCCATGAATATCCACTTAGGAATGAAAATACACGTGTTTGAGGAACCTGTGTGTTCCTATAATTGCTGTTTGCAGTTTTATTTAGTCGCTTAACGGTGTTTTGTACCACTATAGGTGACCAGAAGTGGTGTTGGGCCGTCGGAACGTCGAGTTTCTAAGGCTAGTAGTGCACCGGATGTTGCTCCTGCAACACCTCTATCGGCTGAGAACATACGCTTGGTGGCCGAAGCTGTGTTGGCTATGATAAATGTGCAGCCTGCAAGGCAAACGCAGCAGCCCGCTCCTGCGATGGAGCAGGAACCTCTTCAAGAGGCTGAGCAGAGGAGAGTGGAGCAAGTGCTAGTGGAACCGTTGGTGCCAAGGAGGGCAACCGAGTGGCAGCTTAAGCATGTTATGAGCTTTAACCCTCCGGTATTCTCGGGGTTGGGAACCCCATCTCAGGCTGAAGACTGGCTCTCCAGGGTGAAGAGAGTCATGACAGCAACGGAGACGGAGGAGTGGCAAATGACCACCATCACTACGTTCCTTCTGGACGGTGAAGCGAGAATGTGGTGGGAAGGATTGGAGCTGCACTTACTGAGAGGTAGGCAACTTGGTGATGTCTCGATGGAAGAGTTCTCGAGATTGTTCTTGGCTAGATACCTCCCTTCGACGCAAAAGATAGCGTTGGAGAATGAATTTCAGAAGTTGGTTCAGGGTGAGAAGATCGTGGATGAATATCTCCACGAGTTTACTCGTCTGAGTCGTTATGCTAGCTCCACTATCGCGGATGAGGAGCGCAAAACGAATCGATTCTACGAAGGCTTGAGAGATGAGTTGAGATTACCACTCTCGGGGCCGATGACATAGGGTTTCTTAACCTTGGTCAACACGGCCCGGTCCTTGGAGAAGGACATGAAGAATGTGCGGGCAAAGAAAATCTTGGGCGAGAAGAGGTCGGAGTTCAGAGGGCCGAACACCTCAAAATCTGTGTTCCGAAAGTGGAACAAGAAAGCTAAGACTTCGGGTCTAGCCCTCTCTGCTGGTGCTTCTGGGGCGACTACGGGTCGGACCCCGGGCGTGTAACAGTCCAAAATTCTGAAACAGGAATTTTTGGGTGACATGGCCTGGGACACGGGCGTGTCCCAGGGCGTGTCAGAGGACATGGCCTGCGACACGGGCGTGTCGCAGGGCGTGTCGAGGTTTGTCGACAATCGGCCTTGGTGTCGACGATTTTTCGCTCGACGATGTGTCGAGAGAAGACACACGGCCCAGGACACGGGCGTGTCCAAGGCCGTGTCGTATGCTCGACGACTGTTACTCGACGATCGTCGAGTGTCGAGACATGAGTGTCGAGTGTCGAGTGTCGAGAGTTGAACACGGCCTGTGACACGGGCGTGTCACAGGGCGTGTCAAATCGGGTCGACGGACTCAGCCTGATGAAGGATTTCGACAGGGCGTGTCTTTGTGCCGTGTCTGGGCACACGGCCTGGGACACGGGCGTGTCACAGTCCGTGTGAAGTCTCGGGATGATTTGGGATTTTTTTCGCCCAGGCACACGGCCACAGACACGGGCGTGTCTGAAGGCGTGTTGGTGACACGGCCCATGACACGGGCATGTTCGATGGGCGTGTCACTGGTTTGGATAGGTCAGTTGACCACCGCTTGAGGCACACGGCCTGGGACACGGCCGTGTCACAGGCCGTGTCAGGACAAATTTAGCATTTTTGGCAAGTTTCTGGCCGTCCATTCCTTCAGCTGGGATCGAAGGGCTGAAGCTTCTTCCTCTTTTTCTTAAAGGCCGAAAGCTGAGAAGTGATTCTCATTTTATTTGGCCTTGATCTTTCTTTAAGTTAAGAGAGAAAGAGAGAGAGAAAGGAGGAGGAAGAAGGAAAGGGGGCTGCTGCTGGTGGTGCTGCTGTTTACCGACGAGAAATCCGAAGCCGGCGTTGCGGAGGAAACGCTCTTGCGAGTCTTTCAAGCAAGCTTTGAGGTCATGGAACCGAAGCGGTCGTCAAGGGTAACGACTTTTCTTCCTAGCCATGTGAAGGCTTCTTTTTGGCATAGCTTTGTGATTTCCCCCACCAAGAGGTGGCTGATTTTGGGAATCTTTGGGTGGATGCTTGAAATCCCCTTTGTTAGCATATAGATCCGGAAATGGAGTACGGAATAGGCATGATGTGTGAAGCCCATCTGGACAGGTTGGTCTGGATTGGTGATGTTGCATACGAACCGGAGAAGACTCCGTGATAACGTGTAGTTTAAGGAGTCAACGGGTTATGCCTGCGAAAAGGAGTAGCAGGAAGTACTGGGGTGGTAGCCCAGGAAAAATAGCCATATGATGTTTTTGGGTCCAACCTGTGAATGCGGCACAGGAAGTACTGGTGTGACCAGGAAAGGCCCTTTGTGATGCTTGATGTCGTAGGGTGTCCACCTGTGATGTGAGTAACAGGAAGTACTGGCATGATAGCTAGGAAAGACCCCTGACATTTGTGTTTGTGCGGTGTCCACCTGTGGAGAGAGTCACAGGAAGTACTGGGAGGCCCAGGAAAGACCCGCTGTTGTGTTAAGAAAATGGGTATAGCGAAATACCCAGGCTTGAATGCCAAGAACAGGATTGGTGAGACCGACCCGCGCCTTTGATATAGCCATGAGTACACTGTACTCGGAGAAGGCAAGGCGATTTGAGCAACGGGGGGTGGAGGATCCGACCTGCGCTATGTTCGTCCGACGTGAGACCAAAAGGTGCGATCTGTTGGAGCGCATAGCAAGAGTCTTCGGACTGCGCACCATGACACAATGGGGGGCTACGGGCCATCCCGGTGTAGGAAGACTAACTCCGGCTGCACGCCATGGATTAAATGCTCAAGAGATTTACCATTGGGTTGTGACCCTAATACGGTGGTGGGCAAGATCTTTGCCAGAACACCAAGAATGTGCCCTGAGTGTACGGACCGTTGGGCCGGGTGGCGAACGGTTGTGATGGCTTGTGTGCGTGAAAGCACATTTTTTGATGATATATTGCCATATTTGGGATATAATATGCTTGCAGGGAAGAATATCGCTGCCCCGAGAGAAGGGGTAGGGTCGTTATAATTTGGTCAGCTGAATGCTGACCGTTGCTTTTGTTTGCCACCGTTGGGTGGATTGTCCCTGGACAGGTGCTGGAGAGCCGAGCGGGACGCATAGAGGTTGATGTACCTGCTGTTGTTGCTGCTACTGATGTGAGCCCTCGAAGGCTCTATGTTATGTTGTGTGGTTTCTTTTCGTGTGGCCGGCCTGCGCGCCAATTGTTTTAGGCCACTGTTTGAAAGCCATGTAAAGGCCATAAGGCCACCTCTTTGTACTTGTTGTAAGACATTCCTATATGCTATAAAATGTGGAGTTTTATGTTTGGACGTTCATGAGGAGTTCCAGTTGTAGTCTAGGCTTCTGCTAGAATGCTTTGTGATAGGTGAGATGCGCTACTCTGGTATCATCTTGTACCTTCACCGCCTGTTTTGTGATATATACTGTGGGCCCCCGGCCGGACCTTCTAGAATATACCATATGAACGGATGGGGTTGTTACATTTTTGGTATCAGAGGGAGGTTGTCTTGGTCTTTCCCTCTCGAAGTCGCGGCCGACTTCTTTTGTGGGGTGGCGCGCACGTGTTTGTGCAAACCACAGTCTACGGAGGAACTCCTGAATGTCCATGATAGGAATGCAAACTTGATGTGTTTAATGAACCGGTGTGTTCTTATTTTGTGTTGTTTGCTTGGGTGCAACCGCTAATGTGTGTGTCTTGTCCACCTTTAGGTGACACGAAGTGGAGCTGGGCCGTCTGAGTCCCAGCGTTCTGATGAAAGTACGACACCAGCCGCGGTGCCTACACCTCCACCGTCTGCGGAACATGTGCGTTTAGTTGCGGAGGCCTTATTTACCATGATCCAAGGCCAGCCACTTAGGCAGGAACAAGCAGCTGT
Organism: Platanthera guangdongensis; assembly: GCA_039583875.1. Lineage (NCBI taxonomy): Eukaryota > Viridiplantae > Streptophyta > Magnoliopsida > Asparagales > Orchidaceae > Platanthera > Platanthera guangdongensis. The sequence goes on along the minus strand of CM077159.1, from coordinate 120,855,961 downwards.
GAGGCCAGAACAGGTGGCGGCAAGGCCAGAACCTGTAGTGGATGTGGCTCCTCGAGCGGCCGAGAAGCAGCTAACGCGGTTTATGAGTTTCCATCCGCCTACATTCTCGGGAGCGGGAACTCCAACGCAGGCTGAGGATTGGCTATCGCGCGTCAAGCGAGTGATGACGGCGATTGGAACGGCGGAGCATCAGAAAGTTACCTTAGTTACCTTCTTGCTTGAAGGAGAAGCTCAATTATGGTGGGATGAGATGGAGTTGCATCATTTGGCGGGTCGTCCGTTAACCCAAGTATCGATGGAAGAATTCTCCAGACTCTTCCTAGTGAAGCACCTTCCTGCGGCTCAGCGGATAGCCATGGAAAATGAATTCCAACGGTTGACCCAAGGTGATGGCAATGTTGACGCGTACCTGCATGAATTTACTCGCTTGGGGCGGTATGCGGGTTCTATATTTGCAGATGAACAGAGGAAGACCAACAGGTTCTATGAAGGACTGAGGGACGAGCTGAGGTTCCTTGTGTCAAGTTCAGTGAACCAAGGCTTCCAAGCATTGGTTGACACCGCGAGCGCGCTGGAGAAGGATATGAAAAGGGTGCAAGGGAAGAGAGCTTTGGCGGTATCGCAACCGGAGTGGAAGGCTCCCCGATCGGGGAAACCATTTTATAAGAAGAGAATGGGGCAAGAAGTCCAAGCCTAGTGGACAAGCTCCTTCGTCCGTTGCAACGGGAGCAACGTCAGGTGCAACCTCCAAGCCAGATACTCGTATCTGCTTCAATTGTGGCCGAATGGGGCATATTGCGCGAGATTGTAGGATGCCGCCAAAGAGTGAAAAGAAGGCGCGAGCATCTTATGCGGAAAAAGGAAAGGCGGTGGTGGATTCCTCTACCTCGCAGGCGCAACCCCGGGTGTACAATCTTGGCCTGCAAGAGGCCATCAAGCAGAGTGACGTGGTCACAGGTATGAGTTTAGTTTTGCATATGCTATTGTTTGTATGCTTTGCTTAGTAACCCTATATTTGCGGTTTGTGTGTGTGACATGTTTGTCATAGGCTTTGTGATGATTCAGGACACGCTGGCGCGAGCACTGTTTGATACAGGTGCATCGCATTCTTTTCTGTCTAGTGAGTTTATTACGTGGCTTGGGATACCCAGTCGTGCAAAGACAGATAGCGTCAGAGTGGTGTTGCTGAATGGCTATTGGATGCTTGCGAATCAAGCTTGCAATGTGGCGGTTCAGTTAGGAAGTCGGGATTTTCGTTTAACTGCATTTGTTTTGCCAATATCGGAATTCGACGCGATTTTTGGGATGGATTGGCTTGCGGAGCAGCATGCTATGATTGATTGCCAGTCCAAAGAAATCACGTTGGGCCAGCATACCGAACAGGAGACAAAGTTCGCAGGTATGCGAGGAGTGGGCGGGACGTTGTTGACTGCACTCCAGGTAGTCAAGGCTGTTCGGAAGGGTGCGGAGTGTTACTTTGCACTAATTCAGGCTGTTGAGCCTAAGGCCAGTTTGTGCGAGGTTCCGATTGTGGCAGAATTTACAGATGTGTTTCCCACGGATCTCCCTGGGCTACCACCCCAGCGGGAGATTGACTTCACGATCGAGTTGGTGCCAGGTGCGAAACCTGTGGCCCGCTCGCCATATCGCGTTGCGCCAAAAGAGATGGCTGAATTGAAGGTTCAACTACAAGAAATGTTGGAGCAAGGTTATATACGCCCAAGCATGTCACCTCGGAGCGCGTCTGTGCTTTTTGTAAAGAAGAAAGATGGTAGGTTGCGGTTGTGTATTGATTACCGTGAACTGAATAAGCTGACCGAGAAGAATAAGTATCCGATACCCCGGATTGATGAGTTATTCGATCAGCTAGTGGGCTCGACCGTCTATTCGAAGTTGGACCTGAAGTCTGGTTATTACCAGTTAAGAATTCGGGAAGGTGACATTCCCAAAACCGCATTTGGAACGCGTTATGGGCACTATGAGTTCACTGTCATGCCATTTGGACTGTGCAATGCGCCCTCGGTGTTTATGGATCTGATGCACCGTATTTTTTCGCGAGTACCTGGATCTGTTTGTGATAGTGTTCATTGATGACATCCTGGTGTACTCGAAGTCCAAAGCTGAGCATGAGATTCACTTGCGGTTGGTGTTGAACACGTTGAGGCAAATCAGCTCTATGCCAAGTTCTCGAAGTGCGAGTTTTGGCTATCGTCAGTGGCATTTTTGGGCCATGTGGTGAGTGGAGCGGGCATTGCAGTGGATGCAGCGAAGATAAGGGCCATACAGGAGTGGCCAATGTTGTCCTCCGTGGCCGAGGTCAAGAGTTTCCTTGGACTTGCAGGCTACTATAGAACATTTGTGGAAAACTTCTCGCGGATCGCTTTGCCGCTCACCACATTGACGCGAAAAGATCAGATGTTCGTTTGGATGCCAGAGTGCGCACGAGCTTTTGACGAGCTGAAGATTCGGTTGACCACGGCGCCGGTGTTGTCTTCGCCAAGTGGGACTGATGGCTTTGTAATTTATAGTGATGCCTTAGGGAGCGGCTTAGGCTGCGTTCTTCTGCAGAGCGGAAAGGTGATTGCTTATGGCTCACGCCAGCTGAAGGTGCATGAGCGAAATTATCCCGTCCATGATTTGGAACTAGCGGCGGTGATTTTTGCACTCAAGTTGTGGCGACACTACCTTTATGGTGTGAAGGTGGAGATCTATACCGATTATAAGAGCCTAAAGTATCTTTTGGAGCAGAAAGACTTGAACATGCGCAACGAAGGTGGTTGGAGTTCCTTGGGGACTACACGTTCGAAATTCACTATACGCCCGGGAAGGGGAATGTTGTCGCAGATGCCTTGAGTCGGCGGGTTCCGGCTAGAGCGAATTGGTTACAAAGGCATGAGAAACGCCTTATCCAGGAGTTGGAGGCATTAGAGATCTATTGTGTTGACAAGAATGCCACTGCCATTGCATGTTTGAACTGGGTCGAGGTGCAATGTGACCTTGCAGACCGAGTTCGATGGGCAACGGAGTTGGATGAGGATCTCTTACGCCATGTGAATGAAGGGCCAGAGGGCAAATTCACCTGGAATGACGGTCTTTTGCGAAAAGAGGGTCGTTTGTACGTCCCGAATGTGGGGAAATTGAGGGAAGAATTGATGTATGAAGCGCATTTTACAAAGTATTCCATTCACCCCGGGAGAACAAAGATGTTCAACGATATGAAGAAGTTATTCTGGTGGTCAGGGCTCAAGAAAGATATTGCCCTTTATGTCTCTAAATGCCAAACATGTGTGTTGGTGAAGGCGGAATGCCAAAAGCCGGGCGGTTATTTGAAGTCATTGCCAATCCCAGAGTGGAAATTTGATGATATTTCCATGGATTTTATGCACGGGTTGCCAAGATCGCAGCGAGGAAATGATTCCATTTGGGTCATTGTGGACCGGCTAACGAAAGTGGCACATTTTCTCCCGAACAGACGGGATGATTCAGTTGAAAGTTTGGCAAAGTTATATGTTGACCAGATTGTGCGGCTTCACGGTGTTCCTCGGAGCATCGTCAGTGATCGAGATGGGCGATTCACGCCAAATGATTGGCGGCTAGTTCACCGACTGTTGGGCACGAAGTTGACTTTCAGTACGGACTTTCATCCCCAAACGGATGGCCAAACTGAACGTACCAACAGAACAATGGAGGACATGATCCGAATGTGAGCCCTTGATTTCGGAAAGAGATGGGAAGATCATCTCTATATGGTAGAGTTTGCATATAATAACAGCTACCAGGCGAGCATTGGGATGGCACCATATGAAGCTCTATATGGAAGGAAGTGTCGTACTCCCTTGGCTTGGGTAGAAGCGGGCGAAGCTCGGGTTTTTAAACCAAATGAGATTGATGAAGCAAACTCAACCATCCGGACTATTCGAGAGAGATTGCTTATTGCTCAAGATCGACAAGCGAAGTACTACAACGCCAAGCACCGGAACGTGGAATTTGCGGTTGGCGATTGGGTCTACTTGAAGATTAAACCATTCAAAGGTGTCTCCAGAATTCGACGATTGAAAAAGTTGAGTCCAAGATATTTGGGTCCTTTTGAAGTGGTTGAGCGAGTTGGCGAAGCGGCTTATCGACTAGCTCTGTCGGCAGACTTGGGTGGATTACATGATGTCTTTCACATCTCGGTGCTTCGGAAGGCCGTAAAAGATCCAGCTCAAGTGATCGCGGATGATCATGTGCCGGTGGAGTATGGGCTAACAATGAAAGTTAGATCTAGCCGAGAAACAGTTGCGGAACAAGACGATCGGCATGGTAAAAGTCCGCTGCGACAATTGCGGCCGTGAAGAACTGACATGAGAGCGAGAGCAAACCATGCGCGAAGAGTTCCCTGAGCTGTTTTGTAATCTCGAGAGAGAGAGGATGTTGTAACATCAACTTTTGTATGTTGTAACATATTTCTTGTTGTTTACTGTTGCCTTCCTGTGTCTGAATTTCGAGGACGAAATTTCCTGTAGGAGGGGAGGATTGTAACAGTCCAAATTTCTGAAACAGGAATTTTTGGGTGACACGGCCTGGGACACGGGCGTGTCCCAGGGCGTGTCAGAGGACACGGCCTGCGACACGGGCGTGTCGCAGGGCGTGTCGAGGTTTGTCGACGATCGGCCTTGGTGTCGACGATTGTTCGCTCGACGATGTGTCGAGAGAAGACACACGGCCCAGGACACGGGCGTGTCCAAGGCCGTGTCGTATGCTTGATGACTGTTACTCGACGATCGTCGAGTGTCGAGACATGAGTGTCGAGTGTCGAGTGTCGAGAGTTGAACACGGCCTGTGACCCGGGCGTGTCACAGGGCGTGTCAAATCGGGTCGACGGACTCAGCCCGACGAAGGATTTCGACAGGGCGTGTCTTTGTGTCGTGTCTGGGCACACGGCCTGGGACACGGGCGTGTCACAGGCCGTGTGAAGTCTCGGGATGATTTGGGATTTTTTTTCGCCCAGGCACACGGCCACAGACACAGGCGTGTCTGAAGGCGTGTTGGTGACACGGCCCATGACACGGGCGTGTTCGATGGGCGTGTAACTGGTTTGGATAGGTCGGTTGACCACCTCTTGAGGCACACGGCCGTGTCACAGGCCGTGTCAGGACAAATTTAGCATTTTTGGCAAGTTTCTGGCCGTCCATTCCTTCAGCTGGGATCCAAGTGCTGAAGCTTCTTCCTCTTTTTCTTAAAGGCCGAAAGCTGAGAAGTGATTCTCATTTTATTTGGCCTTGATCTTTCTTTAAGTTAAGAGAGAAAGAGAGAGAGAGAAAGGAGGAGGAAGAAGGAAAGGGGGCTGCTGCTGGTGGTGCTGCTGGTTACCGACGAGAAATCCAAAGCCGGCGTTGCGGAGGAAACGCTCTTGCGAGTCTTTCAAGCAAGCTTTGAGGTCATGGCACCGAAGCGGTCGTCAAGGGTAACAACGTTTCTTCCTAGCCATGTGAAGGCTTCTTTTTTGGCATAGCTTTGTGATTTCCCCCACCAAGAGGTGGCTGATTTTGGGAATCTTTGGGTGGATGCTTGAAATCCCCTTTGTTAGCATATAGATCCGGAAATGGAGTACGGAATAGGCATGATGTGTGAAGCCCATCTGGACAGGTTGGTCTGGATTGGTGATGTTGCATACGAACCGGAGAAGACTCCGTGATAACGTGTAGTTTAAGGAGTCAACGGGTTATGCCTGCGAAAAGGAGTAGCAGGAAGTACTGGGGTGGTAGCCCAGGAAAAATAGCCATATGATGTTTTTGGGTCCAACCTGTAAATGCGGCACAGGAAGTACTGGTGTGACCAGGAAAGGCCCTTTGTGATGCTTGATGTCGTAGGGTGTCCACCTGTGATGTGAGTAACAGGAAGTACTGGCATGATAGCCAGGAAAGACCCCTGACATTTGTGTTTGTGCGGTGTCCACCTGTGGAGAGAGTCATAGGAAGTACTGGGAGGCCCAAGAAAGACCCGCTGTTGTGTTAAGAAAATGGGTATAGCGAAATACCCAGGCTTGAATGCCAAGAACAGGATTGGTGAGACCGACCCGCGCCTTTGATATAGCCATGAGTACGCTGTACTCGGAGAAGGCAAGGCGATTTGAGAAACGGGGGTGGAGGATCCGACCTGCGCTATGTCCGTCCGACGTGAGACCAAAAGGTGCGGTCTGTTGGAGCGCATAGCAAGAGTCTTCGGCCTGCGCGCCATGACACAATGGGGGGCTACGGGCCATCCCGGTGTAGGAAGACTAACTCCGGCTGCACGGCATGGAGTAAATGCTCAAGAGATTTACCGTTGGGTTGTGACTCTAATACGGTGGTGGGCAAGAGCTTTGCCAGAATGAAAGATATAGTACCTAAACACCTAGAGGGGGGGTGAATAGGTGACCAAATTCTTTTTAACTTTTTATGGCAGCAATCAGTTTTTAACACAGATTTATATCTACTATTGCACAACAATCACACAACATTCACAGCAAACCACAGCACACAGAAGACACACAATTTTATAGTGGTTCCCCAAGGTTTGGGTACATCCACTTTCCCCCTTCGCCTATCTAGCAGTGTACTAGATTCGGCCAAACTCCTCCACTATCTCAGAACCCAAAACTGGTTCCTACACCTCAGGCCCAAGGCCCTACAACTCAGCTTCTTCACAAAGCCTACACTCAGCCACAAAGGCCTACACTCAGCCACCAAGGCCTACACTCAGAGATTTCAATCTCCTACACTCAGGCTCTCAAGCCCTACACTCAGTCTTTATAATTACAGGCTTATAAGACTCAGATCCAAAGGATCCTACAAGATAAAATGAATACAATAATGTTAACTCAGCAACTCAGAGACAAGTGAGGAGATTTATGAGTTTCTTGATGAGTTCTTGGAAGAACTCAGCTGAAATCAATCTGACTTAGCTTTCTTCAAAGCTTCTTGAATGCAGAACTCAATAAGATTGACTCCTTCTGCAGTTGATCCTTGATCTCTGCTACTTAAGATTCAGAATAGATCTGAACCCTTCTTCTCAGCCTTGTTCCAACGGCTGATTACTTGGATGGAGCTCTCTCTCTCCAACTTCTTAGATCTTCACTTGACAGCTAGATCTTCTTTGAATTACTTGAACAACAATCTGAACTTGAGTTCAATTGATCTCTTCAACAACCACTTTCTGTAGACAGCATAAGCCTATTTATAGGCCTTCTTCATGGTAACCGGCTGGTCTGGTCCATAACTGAATTCTGACAACTCTGACAGGTGCAGTAGACCGGCTGGAATGGCAGCTGTCAAGTCATCCAGTCAGTTCTTGAAAATTCTGTAACTGTCTGCAAGTGTCGAGACTTTCTGTCTTTAAGTGTCGACACTTATAGACCAAATGTCGACACATGTTGTCTAAGTGTCGACACTAGCCTACAAGGTGTCGACACAACTCCTTGTGTTGTAGATTTTATATCTCGACACTGCTTCTTCATCATGTGTCGACACTGAAATTGAGTGTCGACACAAGTACTTGTACTTCAATATTTTGCTGAATTCTTCTAAGTGTCGACACAACACCTTTGTGTCGACACATCTTTATGTGTTGAATCTGTTAAGTGTCGACACTGCTTCTTGGTGTTGACACATGTCTTCAGTGTTGATACTTGCTGAGTGTCGACATATTGCTCTGGGTGTCGACACATTCTTCTTCTGCCGAGACTCTGGCTAAGTGTCGACACATTCCCATAGTGTCGACACTTGTACTTAGAATATTTTTGTTGATCTTTGCTGATCTTTACTAAGTGTCGACACAGCTCCTTGTGTCGACACTTTCTTCAAGTGTTGAGTCTTCAGCTGAGTGTCGACACATTGTTCTGGGTGTCGACACTTACTTCCAGTGTTGACTCTTCTGCTGAGTGTCGACACATTGTTCTGGGTGTCGACACTTGTACTTAGTCTCTGCTGACTATTGCTGAGTGTCGACACAGCCTACAAGTGTCGACACTTTCTGATGTAGACACAGTTTTACTGGGTGTCGACACAACTGCTATGTGTCGACACAGCTTTACTGCACTCTTCTTCATTGAGTGTCGACACAGCTCCTTGTGTCGACACTTTCTGTCTGGTGTCGACTCAGCATTCCTGGTGTCGACACAATGACTCCAAGTGTCTATACTGCTTGCCTGGGTGTCGACACAAGTCTTCTTAAGTGTCGACACTTTCCCTCTGGGTGTCGACAAATGGACTTAGAAACTTTTTCATCATTTCCTGCAAATACTTAACCTGCACAAGTAACTCAAAAACACATCAAATACATTTTGATGTATATCATTGAGTTGGGTGAGGCTTCTTCAAATCAGGTACATTTAAACCAATGTACCCAACAATCTCCCCCTATTTGGAGAAGTCATAACCCTTAGTCAATGATATACACCATTCATAATAAAATTACAAAATGATGTAAAGCAGGATTATATATAGCAGGGCAATCATAAACATGTATCAATCAAACATGTATACATAGACATCATCACAGAACAAATATGAAATAGATTTAACATATAACACATTATTCTAATACTTTGTCATATTCAAATTTCAAAAAGTTTACAGAATGTTTTATATCAAAAGATTACATAGTAAACTTTAAGAAAATTCTAATTCTATTTCTGTTCAGGCTCCTTGATCACTATTCCTTTTCCAGCTTGTACTTTGGCTTGAATAGGAGCTTCAGCAACTTCAGCATCAGCAGGCTTCTTGCCTTTCAGATCTTTCTTCTTTAGCTCTTCTGCTTTAATCTTTTGCCTTTCAAAATAATGATAAGGCTTTGGAAAGTACTTGCTAGGCTCCTGGGCAGTAGGAGGTAGCTTTCCCATCTTGGCCTTTCTCCTGTATTGGACTATAGCCTCCTGCTTTGTCTCATGCTTTCTCCATTCAGCCTCAGAAAACCACTTGTTCCTGTCATGCACATTATCTTTTGCAGCTTTCCAGGCAGTCAAAATAATGTTCCTAGAGGTGGGGCTCCACTGCTCAAAGTCTGGTCTCTGTTCAGCTTGCTCCCTAAACCTCTTCTTTGACAATCTAGTTTCTTCTTCTTTCTACATAGCTTCTTGCATAGCTTCAGAGACTAGCTGAACAATTTTTTCTATAATAACATTGTCCTTGCCCCCAGGTGGGCTATACATGGACTGTATGTCAGCATGAATCATATCAAAATCTGGAGGAGGGTAGATGACTTGAGCCACTTCAGGTTGCTCCCCTCCTAGATATGCAGGATGAATCCCAGATTCAGCAACATTATCATCATCACAAAGAGGAGGATATCCAAGAGTTGCTCTGATAGAATTTGATATCCACTTGGCATGATCAGAGCTGGCTTTGATTAAAACTCTCTCCCCCTTTATGACTTCTCTTTTAATGTGATCTCTGAAATCATCTTTTTGAAATCTAACCTGGTTATCCAAGTAATTAACTCCATCTTTAAAGAAAGGTTTTAACCTTTGGAGTTTGTCAGTTATTATCTTTTGTGAATCTTGAATGGCAGTATTAACAGCAGTGAGTTCTTCTAGGAATACTTTGTCAAATTTTGCTTTAATAGTAGCTGGAGTCTGCCCTGCAGCTAGATTCTTCAACTCTGTGACTATAGCATTGTGAGATTGTGTCAAATTGTCATTCATTCTAATTTGGTTCTCTAGAACATACCCCTGCTTCTGTGCTATGTCATCTACTTGAGCCTTTATCTTTTCTTGATGAGTTGCAAGATAGACTACTGCATTCCCACCCTTGTGGAAGCAGTCAGTCATCTCCTTCTTATTAAGATTCATCTCAAATCTGATTGACTTTATGTCCTGTGCCAGATCAAAGTGAAGTGACTTGTGCCCCTCATCCACATAAGTTGCTATGGCTTTTCTGTGCTCATCCAGCTTGATTTGCATGGCAACCATCAGTGCACTATAATCAACAGTAGGAGCTGGTAGTGATATAGGCTGGGGAGCAATAGTTTGCAAAGCCTTTTTGTAACTCTGGCTCCTTCTTCTGAAAACTTGAAATTTCTTCTTCTTTGCCCTTAAAGCTTACTCATCTTTAGATCCAGATGTACTTGCTATTTCTACCCTCTCCTTAGGTAGCTCTTCAACAGCTTGGGGCTTTTCAGACTCTTGCCTTGCAGGCTCTTCAACATATACCACTTGCTCCCCCTCAACTGGAGCATTCTCCCCTTCAGCAGCAGTTTCTTTATCAAAATCAGTTTGATATAGGTTAAGGAACAGATCTTCCATTGTGTATTCTTGTGGAGAATGAGCAGGAGAAATTCTTGGCTCATCTACCATTGGATCAGAACCAACTTGAGCTGTAACAGAAATGTCTTCCATGACAACATCTGGAACTTGACTATGAATCTGTGTTTGCTAATTGTCAGAATTTAGGGAATAAGACAATACATTATCCATTATAGAGAAATCTAAAGCATTAAGCTCAGTGATTACCTCATGGATGATGTGGGTTGCTTGCTCACTCTCAAGAGGAGTGGACTCTTCCACAACTAGTGGCTCCCCCTGGATGTGATCCTGGTGTAAGGGGCTAGCTGGTGGTAGCTCCCCCTGCCTCTCAGCAACTACTTGTTGAGCTTGAGTTTTCTTAACAGTCTCTTCTTCATGCTCATCAGGTGTGAAGACAACTTGCTCTTCACTTTCAGAACTGCTAGTTGGATCCTGAGCCACTGGAGCATCTTTCCTCTTCTTCTTTAGTGGAATTTCCTTCTCAGAAGTGATCTTCTCAGGTGTTGGCATCTCTTTAGACAACACCCTGTCCCATCTGGAGAAGATCCTCATGTCCATCTTTCTCATATGGTTAATTTTTGTTCCAGCAACTTGATTCATTACCTCTGGAATACTTCCAGCAAGGTATAAACTTAAGATTCTTCCCATGTTGGGCTTCTTCAGGCTTTCCTTGATCTTTTCAAAGATCACTACAGTCTAGTCAGTTTTCAGATTGAAGATTATCCTTGTCATAATACCAAACATATGGGCAGATACCCTGTCATGCCCTCCTGGCTTACTTAGAATTACTTTGCCTATAATTTCTGACAGGAATTTCCCCTAACTGTTCATTCCTTTTCTATTGAAAACTGAACCAATCTTCATCTTAGAATCCAGACCACACCATGCCAATGCATCTCTGGTCCTGGAAGCTGTAATCTCTTCTTCTTCCTTAGTTCTTGGCAACTGAAGGACTTTTCTCAGACTTTTTGGAGAGACCTTTACTTTTTCACCATGAACCCTGGATTTGATCTTGAATCCAGATTCGTCCACTTCAGCACCATTGAGGAATTCCAGTACCTCTTTCTTCCAGATTTTAGTAGGTTCAGAAACAAGATATTCTAACCCTGAGTCGGCAACTAGGGTTATCACAGTCTTGATTTCTTGGTCGGTATCACAAAATGCGTCGCGCACCAGTTCATACCCTTCGTTGACGTTCTCCTCAAGCTTTGGCGCCATTAGGGTTTGAAGAATTTGACTGGAGAGAAGAGAGGTGTCGACACACAAGTTTTGGTCTCGAAACTGTTGAAAGCGTGTCGACAGACTAAGGTAAAATCCTATTTATACCTTTTTATGTTTGAAGATGAAAAGGCGGGCAGCTAACTTAAATTGTGTCGACAGTGGCGATAAGTGTCGACACTAACTTATAATGTCTCGACACATATGTGTCGACACAAGTTTAGTCAACAGATAATATGTGTCGACACATGTTTATGTGTCGACACCACTTAACTCGACACATAGTCGAGACTTTACTGAGATAATTCTGAGTAAACACTATGTGTCGACACTACCTTGGTTGTGTCGACATCAACTTGTCATGTGTCGACACTAATATTCTGAAGTGTCGACACCAACTTCCTAGATGTGTCAACACCTTTTTTCTGAAGTGTCGACACCACTATTCTGTGTTGACACATAGATCTCTGTGTGTCGACACCTTTTTACTTAGTCATTTCCAATTCTATAAATTTACTCTAATTTTATCATTCCTAGTTCAATTTTAAACCTATTGAACTTAGCTTCTTCTAGGGGCTTAGTATACATATCAGCTAGTTGATTATCAGTTTTAACATATTCTAGTAAAATATCTTCTTTCTCTACATGCTCCCTAAGAAAATGATATTTTATCTCAATATATTTAGTTCTACTATGTGAAACAGGGTTATGTGCAATTGAAATAGCACTTGTAGAATCACAGAAGAGTGGAGTTCTACTTACCTGAATTCCATAGTCCTCAAGCTGATGTTGTATCCATAGAAGTTGAGCACAGCAACTTCCTGCAGCCACATATTCTGACTCTGCAGTGGAGATAGCCACACTTGTCTGTTTTTTGCTACTCCATGAAATTAGTCTTCCACCTAGGAATTGACAGGTTCCAGTAGTGCTTTTTCTGTCTTCTTTGCATCCTGCAAAGTCTGCATCTGAATAACTTGTTAGTTCAAAATCCCCATTCCTAGGGTACTAGAGGCCTAGATAAGGAGTGCCCTTTAGATATCTCAATATCCTTTTGACTGCAGTCAAATGAGACTCTTTAGGGCAGGCTTGATACCTTGCACAGACACATGTAGCATACATGATATCTGGTCTACTTGCAGTCAAATATAATAGGGAGCCAACTATTCCTCTATACAAGGTTTCATCTATAGGTTTCCCTGCATCATCCTTGCTAAGAGACATACTTGACCCCATAGGAGTCTTCATGGTACTGGATGAATCCATACCATACTTCCTTATGAGTTCTAGGGTGAACTTGGACTGGCAAGTGGATAATCCATTCTCAGTCTGTCTTACTTGGAGACCCAAGAAGAACTTTAGCTCTCCCATACTGCTCATCTCAAATTGACCTTGCATTAGTTTTGCAAACTTTTTGCAAAGGCTACTTTCAGTAGACCCAAATATAATGTCATCTACATATATTTGGACTAGTATTACTTTGCCTCTAGATTCCCTAAGGAATAGAGTCTTGTCTATTTTCCCCCTTGTGAACTTATTCTCAATGAGGAAACTAGACAGGGTTTCATACCAAGCCCTAGGGGCTTGCTTTAACCCATATAAAGCTTTCCTAAGTCTATATACATGATTAGGTAGAGTTGAATCAACAAAACCTGAGGGATGTTCCACATAGACTTCCTCTTTAAGATTACCATTCAGAAATGCTGACTTGACATCCATTTGGTAAACTTTGAATCCTTGAAAGGTTGCATAGGTCAGGAACATTCTTATGGCTTCCAGTCTGGCTACTGGAGCAAAGGTTTGATCAAAATCAATACCTTCTTCCTACCTATATCCTTTAGCAACCAATCTTGCTTTGTTCTTAATGATGACTCCTTGTTCATCCATCTTGTTCCTATAGATCCACTTGGTTCCAATTATATTGTGGTCTTTAGGTTTAGGAACAAGCTCCCAGACCTTGCATCTCTTGAACTGATTGAGTTCTTCTTGCATTGCCTCAATCCAGTGAGGGTCTAGGATGGCTTCTTCAAACTTCTTTGGTTCAACTTGGGATAGAAAACTGGAGTAGATTGCTGCATTCAGATTTCTGCTCCTTGTTTGTACCCCTTGTCTTGGATCACCAATAATTTGCTCAGCTGGATGATCTCTAAGATGCCTATTGGCTGGAGGCATCCTGACTTCAGGTTGAACTTCTTCATCATGCTGTACTCCTTGAACTTCATCTGCATTTGGTACATGTAGTTCTCCCCCTGGACAACAGCCACTGTCTTCTACTTGCTGCCTTGCAGTTGGTACTTCTTCTATAGTAAGCTTGTCCATTTTCTTGGTTATACCTGAGGAGCTGCATACATACTAGACAACTCATTGTTAATAAGCCTAGTTTCAACAAATACTACATGTACAGTCTCTTCTACAACTTGAGTAGATAGGTTGTAGACTCTATAAGCCTTACTATTGTTATTGTACCCAACAAAAATTCCCTCTTGGGACTTGGCAGCAAACTTAGTCAAGTAAGACTTTCCATTGTTAAGTATAAAACACTTACAACCAAAGATCCTAAAGTAGGATAGGTTTGGTTTCCTGCCTTTCACAACCTCATAGGGGGTCTTGTTGAGGCTTTTAGTTATGGTAGCCCTATTAATAACATGGCATGCAGTATTCACTGCCTCAGCCCAGAAGTATTCTGGTAGTGTTGTATCATTTAATAGGGTCCTACCAGCCTCAATCAAGGTTCTATTCTTTCTTTCAGCAATGCCATTTTGCTGAGGTGTTCTTGGTGAAGAAAACTCTTGAAATATCCCAAAGTCTTCACATAGTTTTGTCATGCTATCAGACTGAAACTCAGTACCATGGTCACTTCTTATTTTGACCACTGTACTATTTAGTTCATTCTGAATTTGTCTAACAAAGCTATAGAAGACATTGGGTGTTTCAGATTTCTGTCTAAGAAAGAACACCCAGGAAAACCTTGAGTAGTCATCTACAACTACAAAGGTATAGACCTTCCTACCTAGGCTGTGAACTGGAATTGGACCAAAGAGATCCATATGCAAGAGGTATAAGCACCTCATAGCATCTTTGTTTTCTATGCTTCTAAAGGTGGATCTAGTCTGCTTGCCCTTTTGACAAGCTGAGCAAATACCATCTTTAATACACTTAACTTGAGGACCATTCCTCACTAACTCTTTACTAAAGAGTTTGCCAATTGTCTTGTAATTAAGATGGGCTAGCCTCTTGTGCCATTTGACACAATGAGAGACTTTCTCATCAGCTACAAGACACACTTGAGAACCATTGGTCTCACACATAATGTCTAAGCAGTAGACATTTCTTTTTCTATAGCCAGTCAAAATGATCTCTTGATCATTTGACCTCTTGATATGACAACCATCCTTAACAAATGAGATGTCATATCCTACATCACTTAATTGACTTATACTAATTAGGTTGTGTTTCAAACCTTTAACATAAGCCACTTGAGTAATGGTAACTAAGTTACTAGAAATGTTACCAAACCCTTTGATGATTCCTTTTTCAGAACCACCAAAGGTGACTTTTGGACCATCCTTTATTGGTGTGTAGTCCTTTAGTAATTCCCTTGTTCCAGTCATATATCTGGAACATCCACTGTCCAAGTACCATATTGGGGCATGGCCACTTGGACTCACCTGCAAAACAGATTAATGAACCTTAGAACCCAAAGAATTCTTGGGTCCTTGGTACTTGTTAGTTTGCATTCTGACAAGGCTACCTGCTGGTTTTCCAACAGGCAGATTGCTACTCACTTTGGCACTAGCATTGTGCCAACAGTCCATTGTATAGTGGCCTACCTTGCCATAGCACCAACACTCAAACTTATTGTACCTTTGCTTAGGTACTGTCTTTGTTGTTTTATCTACAGCAGACTTGTTGAGAGTTGGGGCTTTGCCCTTGGACTTGGACTTGGACTGAACAGTCCTTGTAGGTCTAGTAAACCCCAGTCCAGTTTTACCTTTGTGATGAATAAATTCATCAATTATGGGTAAAATAGACTTTGGTTTAGAAAACCTAGCAACTAAGTCCTTCTCCTTCTGAAGATTAATCTCCAGACTCTTGATTTGATCATTCTTAAATGATATAGTTCCCATTTGAATCACAGTTATGTGCTTCAATCTGGCTATCTCATTAAGCTTTTGATCAAACAACTTCTCAAAATCAGTTGCAGCAGCTTTGAGAATAGCAATTTCCTTTGCCTGATTTTTGGCTAGGGACTTGCTCTTCTTATAAGCTTGCAACAGAACTCTATATTCATCTATCAACTGATGAATATCTTCTTCATACTCAGATGCATTCTCATCATTTGATGAGGATGAATCTGATTCTGTACTGGCACAAGAAACTGAACTTAAAGTTGAACTTTGTACCTTACTAGGTCCTGGCTGCTCCAGGATTTTGTCACTTTCAGTCAATGCCATTATTCCTTGGCACTGACTGTCCTCTTGTTCATATATAGAATTCATAATCTGCATGAACTCTTCTTCTTCTTCCTCAGCAAACAGCCCTATATATGCTTCTGCATCTGACTCAGTTTTTGATGAAGATAAATCTGACAGGCTCTTGTCCTTTTTGGCAACAAAAGACTTTTCTTTCTTTCCCTTGTATTGAGTCTTTTTCTTGTCACTAGACTCCTTCCTCTTCTCTGGACAGTCTGCAATGACATGACCTTGTCTATTACAGCAATAGCATACTATTTTTGAAAGAGTTGCCTTGCTAGACTTAGTCTTTTTCCTGTCTTTCTTTGAAGACTTTTTGTCCTGGTAATAGTCTTCTTTTCTCTGTGATGTAGAAGGCCTTGTCCTCCACTGTTTCTTCTTTAAGAATTTCTGAAAATGTCTTGTGAAGGCAGCAAAGTTCTCATCACTTTCACTGCTTTCAGATTTTTTGCTGACTGACTCATCTGACTTAGATTCAGCTGCTTTTGGTGGTGGAGAAGGTGACTTACTTCTGTACTTTCTGGGGGCTTCTGTTTTAAAGGTCATTGTCCTTTCTTTGTGTTCATTTCTTGTGGATTTCTCCTCTTTTTTCCTCACCATTAACTGCATTTCATAGGACAACAGTTTGCCAAACAGTGTTGGTGGAGGAATTTCTGCCAACTTTGTCATTTCCCTAATGGCACAGATCTTGGTGTCCCAATCTTTTGTTAGGGACCTTAGAAACTTATCATTGAGTTCATAATTACTGAACTCTCTTCCATAGGACATGAGCTCATTCACAATCCTATAGATCTTTTTATAGCATTCATTTATGCTATCAGCTTTTCCTTATCTAAAACTTTCATATTCTTGATTTAGCAAGGATTTTCTATCTTGCCTCACTTCTTCAGAACTCTCCATGTACACAATAAGAGTATCCCACATTTCTTTAGCTGTCTTGCAGTGTATCAGATTCTGAAAAGTTGCATCATTTATGACACTTACTATGATATTCTGAGCCCTTTTGTCCATAGTGGCTAGAACAATTTCATCCTTTGTCATTTCTGAGAAATCCTTAGGTGTTCTTTGATTTGCATCTAAGACTGACACCTTCATGGGCACATATGACCCTTCTTTTACTGTGATATAAATCCTAGGGTCTGAGGCTTCCATAAAAAGTCTCACCCTTTCCTTCCAGATCCCAAAGATCTCTTTCCTACATATGGGTAGCTTCATGGATCCCAATTCCTTGTGATTCTCAGTGGAACTCATGGTTCTTGATTTTCTTGATTCTATAATTGACTTAGACTGAATCTGCCAACAGGATCTACTCAGACAGTTATGTCCTTTTTTGAGTAACCTCACTTTGATACCACTTGAAAGATATAGTACCTAAACACCTAGAGGGGGGGTGAATAGGTGACCAAATTCTTTTTAACTTTTTATGGCAGCAATCAGTTTTTAACACAGATTTATATCTACTATTGCACAGCAATCACACAACATTCACAACAAACCACAGCACACAGAAGACACACAGTTTTATAGTGGTTCCCCAAGGTTTGGGTACATCCACTTTTCCCGTTCGCCTATCTAGCAGTGTACTAGATTCGGTCAAACTCCTCCACTATCTCAGAACCCAAAACTAGTTCCTACACCTCAGGCCCAAGGCCCTACAACTCAGCTTCTTCACAAAGCCTACACTCAGCCACAAAGGCCTACACTCAGCCACCAAGGCCTACACTCAGAGATTTTAATCTCCTACACTCAGGCTCTCAAGCCCTACACTCAGCCTTTATAATTACAGGCTTACAAGACTCAGATCCAAAGGATCCTACAATATAAAATGAATACAATAATGTTAACTCAGCAACTCAGAGACAAGAGAGGAGAGTTGTGAGTTTCTTGATGAGTTCTTGGAAGAACTCAGCTGAAATCAATCTGACTTAGCTTTCTTCAAAGCTTCTTGAATGCAGAACTCAATAAGATTGACTCCTTCTGCAGATGATCCTTGATCTCTGCTACTTAAGATTCAGAATAGATCTGAACCCTTCTTCTCAGCCTAGTTCCAACGGCTGATTACTTGGATGGAGCTCTCTCTCTCCAACTTCTTAGATCTTCACTTGACAGCTAGATCTTCTTTGAATTACTTGAACAACAATCTGAACTTGAGTTCAGATGATCTCTTCAACAACCACTTTTTGTAGACAGCATAAGCCTATTTATAGGCCTTCTTCATGGTAACCGGCTGATCCGGTCCATAACTGAATTCTGACAACTCTGACAGGTGCAGTAGACCGGCTGGAATGGTAGCTGTCAAGTCATCCAGTCAGTTCTTGAAGATTCTGTAACTGTCTGCAAGTGTCGAGACTTTCTGTCTTTAAGTGTCGACACTTATAGACCAAGTGTCGACACATGTTGTCTAAGTGTCGACACTAGCCTACAATGTGTCGACACAACTCCTTGTGTTGTAGATTTTATATCTCGACACTACTTCTTCATCATGTGTCGACACTGAAATTGAGTGTCGACACAAGTACTTGTACTTCAGTATTTTGCTGAATTCTTCTAAGTGTCGACATAACACCTTTGTGTTGACACATCTTCATGTGTTGAATTTGTTAAGTGTCGACACTGCTTCTTGGTGTCGACACATGTCTTCAGTGTTGATACTTGCTGAGTGTCGACACATTGCTCTGGGTGTCGACACATTCTTCTTCTGTCGAGACTCTGGCTAAGTGTCGACACATTCCCTTAGTGTCGACACTTGTACTTAGAATATTTTTGTTGATCTTTGCTGATCTTTACTAAGTGTCGACACAGCTCCTTGTGTCGACACTTTCTTCAAGTGTTGAGTCTTCAGCTGAGTGTCGACAGATTGTTCTGGGTGTCGACACTTACTTCCAGTGTTGACTCTTCTGCTGAGTGTCGACACATTGTTCTGGGTGTCGACACTTGTACTTAGTCTCTGTTGACTTTTGCTGAGTGTCGACACACCCTCCAAGTGTCGACACTTTCTGATGTAGACACAGTTTTACTGGGTGTCGACACAACTGCTATGTGTCGACACAGCTTTACTGCACTCTTCTTCATTGAGTGTCGACACAGCTCCTTGTGTCGACACTTTCTGTCTGGTGTCGACTCAGCATCCCTGGTGTCGACACAATGACTCCAAGTGTCGACACTGCTTGCCTGGGTGTCGACACAAGTCTTCTTAAGTGTCGACACTTTCCCTCTGGGTGTCGACACATGGACTTAGAAACTTTTTCATCATTTCCTACAAATACTTAACCTGCACAAGTAACTCAAAAACACATCAAATACATTTTGATGTATATCATTGAGTTGGGTGAGGCTTCTTCAAATCAGGTACATTTAAACCAATGTACCCAACACAGAACACCAAGAATGTGCCCTGAGTGCACGGACCGTTGGGCCGGGTGGCGAACGGTTGTGATGGCTCGTGTGCGTGAAAGCACATTTTGATGATATATTGCCATATTTGGGATATAATATGCTTGCAGGGAAGAATACCGCTGCCCCGAGAGAAGGGGTAGGGTCGTTATAATTTTGTCAGCTGAACGCTGACCGTTGCTTTTGTTTGCCACCGTTGGGTGGATTGTCCCTGGACAGGTGCTGGAGAGCCAAGCAGGACGCATAGAGGTTGATGTACCTGCTATTGTTGCTGCTACTGATGTGAGCCCTCGAAGGCTCTATGTTATGTTGTGTGGTTTCTTTTCGTGTGGCCGGCCTGCGCGCCAATTGTTTTAGGCCACTGTTTGAAAGCCATGTAAAGGCCATAAGGCCACCTCTTTGTACTTGTTGTAAGACATTCCTATATGCTATAAAATGTGGAGTTTATGTTTGGACGTTCATGAGGAGTTCCAGTTGTAGTCTAGGCTTCTGCTAGAATGCTTTGTGATAGGTGCGATGCGCTACTCTGGTATCATCCTGTACCTTCACCGCCTGTTTTGTGATATATACTGTGGGGCCCCGGCCGGACCTTCTAGAATATACCATATGAACGGATGAGGTTGTTACAGGGCGCATGTTACAACTGTGGGAAGTTGGGGCATTATGCCCGTGAGTGCCGGAGCGGACGTCCCAAGTCCGAAAGGAGGCCGGGAGCGACTTATGAAGAGAAAGGCAAGGCGGTGGAGTCGACCACATCCCACTATGCTCCGGCCCAACCAAGGGTCTATAATCTTGGCCAACAGGAGGTCATCAAACAGGCTGATGTGGTGACAGGTACGGTTTAATTTATAGCAAGTCAATTTCTTTAAATACTTGTTATGCACATGTTACCTTACCACTGCTTGTTTAGGATTTGTTTTGAATTGTGAAAATCCGGCACGAGCACTCTTCGATACGGGAGATTCACACTCCTTCTTGTCCGAAGGATTTATATCACGCATCGGAGTCCCTTCTTCGATGGCAAAGGATAAGTTGGATGTGTTGTTGCCCAATGGGTGTTCGATGCGAGCGGATAGGATCTGCGATGTTAAGATTCGTATTGGGAATCAGGAGTTCGACCTGCAGGCGTCTTTACTTCCATTGGTGGAGTTTGACGTTATATTTGGCATGGACTGGCTCTCGGAGCAGCAGGCCCATATAGATTGCGGTAGCAAGGAAGTCAAGCTGGAAGCTAGTCGTGAGACAACTTTTACGGGCTTAAAGGGGTCGAGCAAGATGTTGATGTCTGCTCTTCAGGTGGTAAAGGTGGTTCGTGCCGGTGCAGAACTGTTCTTTACACTAGTGGAGGTTGCAAAGCCGAAGCCCGCGTTGGATTGTATTTCAGTGGTATCGGAATACCCTGATGTGTTCCCCGCAGATCTTCCTGGAGCCCCGCCTCAGCGGGAGATAGATTTCACGATTGAGCTAGTGCCAGGTGCAAAGCCTGTGTCACGATCTCCTTATCGGCTAGCGCCTAAAGAAATGGCGGAGCTGAAAGTTCAACTGCAAGAGTTGTTGGAGCAAGGGTATGTGCGCCCGAGTTCTTCGCCTTGGAGCGCACCGGTCCTCTTTGTTAAGAAGAAGGACGGAAGCTTGAGGCTGTGTATTGATTATCAGGAGCTCAACAAGTTAATGGAGAAGAACAAGTACCCAATCGCCCGGATTGATGATCTTTTTGATCAGTTAGTCGGGTCGACGGTGTACTCGAAGTTTGATCTCAAGGCTGGGTACTATCAGCTGCGAATAAGGGAGAGTGATATCCCAAAGACAACGTTTAGTACGAGATATGGGCATTACGAGTTTACGGTCATGCCGTTTGGGCTGACTAATGCGCCGTCAGTGTTCATGGATTTGATGAACAGGACTTTCAGGGAGTACTTGGACCATTTCGTGATCGTCTTCATCGACGATATTTTGGTGTACTCGCAAAGTGAGGAAGATCACTTCAAGCATCTTCATTTGGTTTTGGAGATGCTAAGGAGAAATCAGTTATATGACAAGTTCTCGAAGTGCGAGTTTTGGCTATCCTCAGTGGCGTTCCTCGGTCATATAGTGAGTGGAGAGTGTATTGTTGTGGATCCGGCGAAGATTGTTGCGATACGGGAGTGGCCTGAGCTTGCTACGGTAGCGGAAGTCCGGAGTTTTCTGGGGCTTGCCGGCTATTATAGGCGCTTCATAGAAAACTTCTCGCGGATAGCGTTACCTCTCACTACTTTGACGAGGAAGGAGAATAAGTTCGTTTGGACGCCGGAGTGTGCGCGATCTTTTGAGGAGTTGAAGTGTCGGTTGACCACGGCGCCTGTGCTGAGTTCGCCATGTGGGACCGAAGGCTATGAGATTTACAGTGATGCTTCGAGCAACGGTTTGGGTTGCGTGTTACTGCAACACGAAAGTGTAATAGCTTATGGCTCGAGACAGCTGAAAGTGCATGAAAGGAACTATCCGGTCCATGACTTGGAGTTAGCGGCCGTGATTTTTGCCTTGAAGTTGTGGAGACACTATTTGTACGGTGTGAAGATTGATATCTACACCGATCACAAGAGCCTAAAGTATCTTATTGATCAGAAGGATCTGAATATGCGGCAGCGTAGATGGATGGAGTTCCTGGGGGACTATACATTCAAGATCCACTACGTGCCTGGTAAAGGGAATGCGGTTGCGGACGCGTTGAGTCGTCGTGCCCCAGCTCAAGCCAATTGGCTATCGGTGCATGATGAGCGGTTGCTGCGGGAGTTGGAGGAGTTGGAGATTGTTTGTGTGGACAGGCAATCAAGTGCTGAAGCAGTTCTGAATTGGACTGAAGTCCAATATGACCTGGCTGATCGTATTCGGCAGGCTTTGGATATCGATGCTCATATGAAGCAGTTCATGGTAGAGGCTCTGGATGGGTCAAATTCCCAATTCGTCGTGGAGGACGGATTACTTTGGAAAGACGGTCGTCTGTGCATCCCAAGTGTGGGCAATTTGCGGGTGGAGTTGTTGTACGAGGCACACCATACCAAGTACTCGATTCACTCGGGGAGCACGAAGATGTACCGTGATGTGAAGAAACTTTTTTGGTGGCCAGGTTTGAAGAAGGATGTGGCGCTATACGTAGCGAAGTGCCAAACTTGCGCCATGGTGAAGGCGGAGTGCCAAAAGCCGGGAGGATTTCGTAAGTCCTTGCCTATTCCGGAGTGGAAATTCGACAACATCTCTATGGACTTTGTGCACGGTTTGCCAAGGTCGCAAAAGGGGAACGACGCCATTTGTGTGGTTGTTGATCGATTAGCGAAGGTGTCGCATTTTATTCCGTATAGGAAGGATGCCCCGGTGGAGAAGTTGGCAAAGCTTTATGTGGATAACATAGTGCGGCTTCATGGTGTGCCCCGCAGCATCGTGAGTGACCGAGATGGGCGGTTCACGTCCAATGATTGGAGGCTTGTGCAGCAAATGTTGGGAACAAAGTTGAAATTCAGCACAGCCTTCCATCCGCAAACGGATGGGCAGACCGAGAGGGTCAATAGAACTATGGAAGACATGCTCCGTATGTGTGTCTTGGATTTTCGAAAGCAATGGGAAGACCACCTTTATTTGGTGGAGTTCGCATACAACAATAGCTACCAAGCGAGTATTCAGATGGCGCCTTTCGAGGCCCTATATGGTAGAAAATGTCGCACGTCGTTGTCTTGGTTAGAAACGGGTGAGTCAAAGTTGTATAAGCGATCAGAAGTGGAGGATGCTACTTCTTTGGTGAGAACCATTCGGGAAAGGTTGCTTATCGCTCAGGACCGGCAAGCAAAGTACTATAATGCCAAGCACAGGAACGTGGAGTTCGCTGTGGGTGATTATGTGTACTTAAAGATCAAGCCGTTCAAGGGTGTCTCGCGGGTGCGGCGATTGAAAAAGCTAAGCCCGAGGTACCTTGGACCGTTTGAGGTTCTGGAGCGAGTTGGTGAAGCGGCCTATCGGTTGAAGCTTTCAGTGGAGCTTAGTGGTTTACATGATGTATTCCATATTTCGGTGCTCCGGAAGGCGGTGCAAGAGCCTTCGCAAGTGATCGCGGTTGATCAAGTGCCGGTGGATAGTGGGTTGACGACAAAGGTCAAGCCCGTGCGGATTGAGGACTCGGATGTCAAACGGCTACGCAATAAAGAGATCAGGATGGTCAAGGTCCGATGGGACAATTGCGGTCGTGAGGAGCTCTCTTGGGAGCGAGAGCAGACTATGCTTGATGAGTATCCGGAGTTGTTCCGCTCAGGTACAAATTTTGGTTTTGTACATGTATTTCCTTTATATAATTTCGAGGATGAAATTCTTTTAAGAGGGGGAGAGTTGTAACGCCCTGAAACTCAAAGGAGCGACGGGGGACGTTTTGGGCCAGTTTTGGGTTCTGGCTGCAGGCACACGGCCTGGGACACGGGCGTGTCCCAGGGCATGTCAAGCTTGTGTCGACACTCAGCCGGGAAGTCGACATTTTGAGCTCGATATTGTGTCGAGACTGGGCACACGGCCTGCGACACGGGCGTGTCGCAGGGCGTGTCGACCCGTGTCGACACTTAGCCCGTGAAGTCGACACTCTGCGTTCGACGAAGTGTCGAGACATGGCACATGGCCTGCGACACGGGTGTGTCGCAGGGCGTATTGACCCGTGTCGACACTCGTCCTGGGAAGTCGACACTTTGCTCTTGACATTGTGTCGAGACAAGGCACACGGCCTAGGATACGGGCGTGTCCAAGGCCGTGTCGTCAGGTCGACGATCTTCGCTCGATGAAATGTCGAGTGTCAAGACCATGTACATGGCCTGGAGCCCAGGCGTGTTGAGGTGACACGGGCAAGGACACGGGCGTGTCCTAGAACACATGCAGTTCTCGGGTTATTTTCGGGGAAAAATGATGGGGGTACACGGCCGGCCACACGGCCGTGTCAGGTGGAACATGGGTGTGTCAGGTCGAACATGGGCGTGTTCGATACCCGTGTGTTGTTCCAGGCGCATCGATTTTGACGGCGAATGAGGCACACGGCCCTGGACACGGGCGTGTGCCAGGCCGTGTGCGGTCCAGATTGGGCATTTCAGTCCCGAATCAAAGCCGTTCATTTCTTTAATTGATGATCCAACGGCTGGGGGTTGTTCCTGAAGGGATATACCCGGGATTGGACTTAGAAACCCTCACTTTTCATGAGTGGTTGTCTTTCTAAAATCTTAGAAAGAGAGGAGAGCCAAGGAAGGAAGAAGTAGATAGATTCGGCCATTGGAGGAGCTTCGAAGCTCCAAATCGCGAGCCGACTCCGGATCCACAGAGGCAAAGCTAGTGCGGTGCTTTTCATCTGCTTACTTTTCCATGGTGCCAAAGAGGAACGCTAGGGTAATGATTCTCTTCTTGAGCATGAGTAGCTCTCCTTCTTTGCATAGGAAGCCCGCTCTCGCGAGTTTGCGGTGAGTTGGAGGCGTTCCTTCGGGTAGATATGTGAAGTCCCCGATGTTTAGAGTCCGTAAGCGAGAACGAACATAGGCATGATGTGTGAAGCCTATCCGGACATGTTGGTCTGGATCAGTGATGTTGCATTGCATAATGCCGGAGAAGACTCCGTGCTATTGGTTGTTTTTCGGGTTTTCTACATGGTAGATTGCAACAGGGAGCCTTAGGGATTAACCCAAAGGTGCACCCGGAAAACTGGGCGGATGCGTGATCTTGCCAACTTGTGGGCCTAGGTGCCAACTAGTACATAACTGGGTTATGTAACATTGTACGTTCGATTCACGGGCTTCAGGGAAACTTAACTGGTGCCGATGATATTTAAGTGTCATGGCAAGTGAGCAACGGGTTGAGTGGGAACCGTTCCTGCGTTATGCCGAGGGCATAGAGGTCGGGTCTTTCTGTCGATGACATTAAAGTGTCGTGACATAGGCTGTTGATGACATTAAAGTGTCGTAACGTCTGCCTAAAAGACCATTTTGCTCATGAGATATTGCCGTCCTGGAGATGGTGGTGAGTTAGCGTCTTAGACTGCGATCACCGAGAATGTGCCCTGAGAGCACGGGGCGTGTGGCCATGCGTGCCAAAGCCTGTGATGCAATGAGTTGTTATATTGCTCGCTTACGCTAATGAAATCCAGGGAAGGAGCATCGCTGCCCCGAGCTGGGGGCGGGATCGTTATAATTTGGTCAGCATTGCTGACCGTTGCCTTGTTTTACCACCGTGCGGTGGTTTGTTGTTTGCAGGTGCTGTTGGACCAAGCGGTCAATAGCGGGCTAAAGCCCTTTTTGCGAAGCCGACCCTCGAAGGCCCATTTGGAAGTGTTTACTGCTTTATTCATGTATGACCGGCCTGCGTGCCGAGGTTTGTAAAACATGTAATATCCAGTGAACCATTTTGTAAGGCCTTAAGGCTTGTACTGGTGTATTTGTAATATTCCTATTTGGTTTTAGTGGACATTCATGCTTTAGTGCTGGGTTCTTTATTGCAACTTTTATTAAACTGCTTCCGCTAGAATGCTCTGTGTAGGACGTTATGATTGGTTGGATGGTTTCCATGAGTAACCACCCGGTCTGTCTGTGGCATGCGGCATCGGGCCCCAGCCGGACCTACTGCTATATGATATGTGACGGATAGGGGGTGTTACAACTACTACTGCCCTGACTGAGGCAAGGGCTAAGGACAAGTCAGATTTTGATAAACAATTACTAGAAGAACTAGTTGTTGTACAAACAGCTATTAAGAATTCTCAAAAGATTATTTCTGATCAGCTACTGAAACTTAGGTCATTTTATAAAGATGGTGTTAATTATCTAGATGACCAAGTCAGATTTCAAAAAGATGACCTCCGAGCTCATATTGAGAGAAGTCATAAAGGGGGGAGAGTGTTAGTCAAAGCAGGCTCAGATCATGGTGAGTCATATGTGCAACCTGCTTATTTTGAAGGTGATCAACCTGAAGTTGCTTAGGTCATTTACCCTCCAGCAGATTTTGATATGATTCAGCAAGAAGTACAGTCAATGTACAGTCCTCCACAGGAGGTTGACAATATTATTATTGAGAAAGTAGAAATGTCAGAGGCTGCCAAGAAAGCTCAGAAGGAAGCTCTATTGTCTAAGAAAAGGTTCAGAGAATAGGGTGAGTTGAAGCCTGATTTTGAGCAATGGAGTCCAACTTCCAGGAATATTATATTGACTGCCTGGAAGGCTGTGAAGGACAAGACACATGACAGGGGTAAATGGTACACTGAGCAAGAATGGAACAAGCATGAAACTAGGCAGGAAGCCATTCTACAATATAGAAGAAATGCAAAAGCTGGGAAGCTACCTACTAATTCTCAGAAGCCTATCAAGTACTTCCCAAAGCCTTTTCATTATTTTGAAAGGCAAAGGATAAGGGCTGAAGAACAAAACAAGAAAGATCTGAAGGGCAAGAAGCCAGCTGAAGATACTGAAGCTCCAGTACAAGCCAAGATCCAGTCAGGCAAAGGCATAGTCATCAAGGAGCCTGATCAGCCTTAGAATAGATTAACTAGATTTTACAACATTGTAATCTTTAGTTTTAAAAATCTATGTAAACTATTGTTAAGAAACTTTTGAAAGTTTAAACAAAACAATGATTAATGCTCATTATGTTTGCATCATTATTCTGTGATGACATTTTATACATGTTTTGTTTATAAGTTACCATGTCATGTAATGTTTTTATACATCATAATGTGTGTTTATTATGAATGGTGTATATCATTGACTAAGGGTTATAACTTCTCCAAATAGGGGGAGATTGTTGGGTACATTGGAAAATGTGTACCAGATTTGAAGAAGCCTCACCTTACTCAATGATATGCATCAAGGTCTATTTGATGTTGTTTTGAGTTTATATATGCAGGTTAAGAAAATGCAGGGATGCAGAAAAAGTTTCTAATTCCATAAGTCGACACCAGAAGAAGCTGTGTCGACACTTATGAAGGCTTGTGTCGACACTTGAGAAAAGCTGTGTCGACACCTGGAGTCAATTGTGTCGACACTTGGAAAGGCTGTGTCGACACCAGAAGAAACTGTGTCGACACACAGAGGTAGAGTCGACACACAGAAAAGCTTAGTCGACATCAACTATGTCGACACACAGAGGCAGTGTCGACTCATAGAAGACTTTGTCGACATCAACTGTGTCGACACACGGGACTTGTGTCGACACATAGCAGAGTTTCAACAAAGTTGAATTTTTTTTTGTGAAGAGAAGAAGTGACCGTGTCGACACATAGAACTAATGTCGACACATTCTACAGAAGCTGTGTCGAGAAGCAGTGTCAACACCGAGGGAGTTGTGTCGACACCACCAAGACTTGTGTCGACACTTAGTCTACTTGTGTCGACACATGATGAAGTTCAGTCTCGACACTTTGCTGACAGAGACAGAGTTTCAAGAAGTGACTGAAGACTTGATAGCTGTGATATTCAACAAGTCTACTGAAGATGTCAGAGCTGTCAGAAGTTCGTTAGAACCGGATCAGCCGGTTACCATGAAGGAAGTCTATATAAAGACATTCTCTATCAACAGAAGAGAAGATACACATATACATATGAGATAAAAAAAGGAGTAAACACGAAAAGCTGAAGAAGATTTTCAATAGAAGATCTAAGAAGACATTCTCAAGTGGTGATCTACTCAGAGTTTGTCAAGAGAATTCAAAGAAGAATTCAGAAGAATCTTCAGAAGAATTTGGAGAGAGAGCTCCATCTATTCAAGTGAAGAAAGGGACTTACATCAACAAGTCTCTTAAGTACAGATTCTGAAAAAGTCTGCCAAGAAGAATTCAGATTGATTTCTGAATTTCAAGAAAGAAGCTGATTGAAGATCAACTTCAAAGGAGATCAACCCTACTGTGTTCAGATTCAAGAAACTTTGAAGAAAGCTAAGACAAGTTGATCTCTAACATTAGATTCTTTCAAGAACTGATCAAGAAACCTTCCATCCTTTCTCTCTCAACCAGGGTGGTGGAAAATTTCAAATTTACATCTATTTTTAGTAGGATCTTTTTAAGATCTGAGTTGTAAGCCTGATTTATAAAGGCTGAGTTGTAGGAGATTAAGTTCTCTGAGTGGTAGGCCTTGTTGAAGGCTGAGGTACGGCTGAGAGCCTGAGTTGTAGGAGATTTTCATCTCTGAGTTGTAGGCCTTGTTGAAGGCTGAGGTAGGGCAGATTTCCTGAGCTGTAGGAGTGTGGACTCACTCTGAGTTATAGGAGCCTTGTTTGGGTTCTGAGCTGTAAGATCTGCGGATCTGAGGAGAAGGAAAGAAGTTAGGACGAATCTAGCACTCTACAAGATAGGCGAAGGGGAAAGTGGATGTACCCAGACCTTGGGGAACCACTATAAATCAGTGTGTCATCTGTGATTGTGTGTGGTATTGTTATTTCTGTGTTGTGATAGCTGTAGAACTATATGTTTCTATTAATTAATTGAATTAATATTCTGCCTTAGAAGGAAAAAGAATTGAACCTATTCACCCCCCCCCCATCTAGGTGTTTAGGAACTAATTCTTTCAGGAACCATTCTGGGTTCTGAGTTGTAAGATCTGAGAATCTGAGAAGGAAGAAGGGAGTTATGCTGAATCTAGTATACTGCTAAATAGGCGAAGGGGGAAACTGGATGTACCCATCTCTTGGGGAACCACTATAAATCTGTGTGTATGTTGTGATTGGCTATGTTTCTATTAATCTGTGTTGTGATAGGTGTTGCATCGGTTGTGTACTAGTGACATATATTATCTGCCTTAATAAAAAGGAATTGAACCTATTCACCCCCCCCCCCCCCTCTAGGTGTTTAGGATATCCTGACACCAGTTTTTTCAAGTTATATCAAATCCAGGTTACTCAAGATTAGACTTAACAGTCTGAGTTGATCTCCAAGGCAGTTATCAGTTAGATAAAATGGGTTCAGGAGAAAATCACAAGGAACTTGGATCCATGAAACTAACTTTATGTAGAAAAGAAATCTTTGGCATATGGAAAGAGTGAGTCAGATTATTCATGAAAGCTTCTGACCCAAGAATCTACATCACAGTTAAAGAAAGGTCATTCATTCCTATGAACATCTCAGTTCTTGATGCCAACCTCAGGACTCCAAAAAGTTACTCTGAAATGACAAAGGATGAGATAATCTTAGCCACTATGGATAAGAGAGCACAGAACGTAATAGTTAGTGCTATAGATGACTCAACTTTCCAAAACTTGGTTCACTACAAAGCCTCCAAGGAGATGTGGGACACTTTGTGTAAGACCCCTCCCCCTTACCAAGGAGTTAACCCGGTCTTATGCCCAGAACCGCCGTCTTACGGTGACACTAACACACGGGTTAGTCGACACTGCAACACGCCGATTCTGTTGGCTAGTACGATCATAAAACTTGTTTGGCCAAAAGAGAGTAAGAAGTAAGAGCAGTATAAAGCAACCACTAGTCCACAAGTCACGGCACTATCTCATAATAAATAAGAGTACATCAGTCCAACAAGAGTTATACAATAATATAGAAAAGGGGGCTTATGCCCAGTACATAATGACTAATATCTCTCTTATAAATGACAACATGCGGAAGCTACACTATCATCAGAAGACGCGTCCCACCTGACGCTGGGATGCAGTAGTAGTAAGTGGTGGCGGTATCAGCTCCTCACGTCCTGCCACCTCGTCCTGCTGGTGCTCCCTCTCCTCGAGCTCCTAAAATGATTGGTCACACCGACCGTTAGTCGAAAAGACTAAGTCATTTCCTCTCCACACCTCGCCCCGCAACTCCTAGTCACCGGGCGGGAGGACGAAGTGGGGGACAACAATGGGTAAAACAAGGAAGCAGGTGACAATGGAACTATACTAACAAGTATATATGAATCTAATATTTCTAATCTAGCAGTTATATATATCTTTATTATATAAGCAAACCCAAAAGAAGGGATGGTGTAACATTTTCATCCCATTTTGCCTCTTAATTTTTTCTAACTCTCCTCATTAATACTAGGGTATTTGGGTCATTTGATATTATCTTTATTATATTTATATATGTTATTTCTCATCTCCCCATGCCCAACTCCGCCTCAGATCTCACTTCTCCCCATAAGCCAAAAGCTAATCCCGCAGGCCGTCCTCCTCTCCCCCAGCACGCTACCGTCGCAGGATGCATGTCCTTCTTTCTCCTCTCCGCACGCTACCGTCGGATCCTCCGTGTATAAGCAGCGGCTCACGCCGAAAGCTGGCTTTCTCCTCACCTACGCGCTACCCTTACCTCCCACAGTCGCATATTCCCTCGACTGCCACCCGCCGTAAATGCGGGTATAACCCTACCTCTTCTACACAGAGCCCCGCCTAAACTCTTCTCCACATCACGACAGAGTTCCTCCTCCATCAACAGAGCTCCTCCTCTTGCTCCCGGTAAGTCGCATCTTCCCTCGATTGTTTGTTGTATTCTTTCCTCTTGGCTGATTTTTGTTCTAAACCGCAGAAATCGCGATCATTTTTGTTCGTTTTGTTCGTTTTTTGTTCTGTTTGCTTCTTCGCGCTTCAGGATTGTTTGCTGCATTCTTCCCTCTTGGCTAATTTTTGTTCTAAACCGTAGAAATCGCTCCTACGGCTTATACTTCTTCCGACAAAGGTATGACTTCGACACCTTCACATTCTCCCTCCTACACAATGCCAGTCTAATTAAAGCTTTCTCCTCGCTTTATGCTTTCTCCGCACTTTAAGCTTTCTCCTGACTGATTTTCTCATTGTTTCATTTCATTGTCTGTTTCATTTCTTCTAATTAAAGATTTCTCCATTTTCATTTCATTGTACATTCCTTCTAATTAAAGTTGAAGTTGCAAATTGAATCCCGCTGTGTTTATGTTGTTATTTATAGAATGCTATAGACAATTTAAAATAGTCGAGAAAGTAGTTTGGATGGGAAACTCTTCAGTTTTTGCAGGTTTGGGATAATCATTAGCTTTGTTTGGATGGGAAACTCATCTTTCTCTGTATTTTTTTTCCTGTTCAGGAATTTAGTCCAAACTCCTCACCATTTTTTGTTCATGGATAGTGTGAACATAGAACTACAGGAATTTAGTCCATGCCATAATTTCATATTTTTGGTGATTTGAGAGTTGTGTGCTTTTAGATTTTTTTGGTTTCAGTTTTTTGTGCTTTAAGATTTTTTGCTTTGATTTCGGATTTTTGTGCTTTGATTAACACTCAACACTAATATTTCCCTATATTTACTACCCTGTTAAGAGCACATCCAGGTGCTGTTTTAGCATTGGCTTCATAGGATGATAGGATGGATGATAGGATCAACCATGATTTTGGCTTAAATTTTACCACTGTTCTGCCATACTAAATCCGACCGTGCTCTGCTTTCAACAGTAAATAAGCACTCATGCTTATTAAATTTTTTTGCTCTTAAAGTGTGGTTAATTTCAGTTGTTCAGTGATTTCTTCATGCTCTTAAGGTGTGGTTATTTCCTTAATTTTAGTGGTTTCTTCGTGATTTCTCCTTATGTGTTTGGCTAAATAATACCCAATGCAAAAATCATGCTCATGTGTTGATCCTCCGTGTATAGTGTGAACATAGAACTACAGGAATTTAGTCCATGCCATAATTTCATATTTTAGGTGATTTGAGAGTTGTGTGCTTTTAGATTTTTTTGGTTTCAGTTTTATCAACCATGATTTTTGTGCTTTGATTAACACTCAACACTAATATTTGCCTATATTTACTACCCTGTTAAGAGCACATCCAGGTGCTATTTTAGCATTGGCTTGATAGGATGATAGGATCAACCATGATTTTGGCTTAAATTTTACCACTATTCTGCCATGCTAAATCGGACCGTGCACTGCTTTCAACAGTAAATAAGCACTCATGCTTATTAAATTTTTTTGCTCTTAAAGTGTGGTTACCACTTCAGTTCAGTAACCAACTTAAATTTGGGCTTTTTAAACTTCATGCTTATCAAAACTGAAGTTGGGCTTTTTAAACTCTATATTAATTTATCTACATAAACTTTGAATCGACAAATTGAAAGGATCAATTCATGTTCTTTTTGTTCTTGCATTTACAGTCCCGAGATTCCTTCATTTCTGCGATTTTGCATTCTCAGCTTTGTTCTGTGCAAGCCCCTCCTCCGCCAGAAGCAACTCCTCAACTGTTTCCTCCAGAAATCTCCTCCACCGTTGCTGCGATCCTCCTTCAGGTAAATATTTTTTCCCGTAAATATTTTCTCCTCCTGCAGCTTCTGTGCTCAGTTTACTAATATTTTTTCTTAACGAACAGGAGTTATGTCCAGCTTCTCTTGATTTTGTTCTTTCTATGTTGGACATAATAGTAGAATTTCTATTTAATTATCTCTAGCTTCTGTTCTTCCTGCAACTTCTACACTTGAATTTTGTGCTCCAGCTATTTCTTCACCGGTTAGCTTCTATTCTTTTTCAGTTTAAGTTTAGAAATTAGATATTCTTTGATATTGGTATCCTCTCTAAACTTCATAAATCAATTGGTGGAAGCTATGTGTAGAAGTAGTGACTGTCTTTGTTTATTTGATCGGATGACAAGAGGTTTTGCGTCAGCATTGAGGGAGGGACGATGGTGCCCTTTTTGATTCTAAACTCATAGGGCTGCTATAGTCGGAGTTTAGAATGCTTTAATTCTAAAAATTTTGAAGGTTGGTTGGTTTCTTGATATGGACTGCTAACAAGACATATAAGTTGATAGAATTCTTTTAAAGTTTGAGTTTTTGGAATAGCAAGTTGTTTATAATCTGTGCTTATAATCTCTATTTTTTGGGATAGCAAGTTTTTGGAATAGCAATGCTCTGACAAGCTCCTCATGATTCTAAAGCTACTATTTCATGTTTTAACTTGCTTTTTTGTTAACTTTAATCTTATTCATTGTTGACTAGGCTTCAAAGCTTATTGCTAATTTGATAATAATGGGATCTGGAATATAAATAGAGTTGTTTATTACTATTTTCCCCAATATTATTCAACTCTCTTCTGTTGTAAATAGAATTAGACATCAGATAGTGTTGTGCCCTGAGTTCTAGCAGCTCCGCTGATGTTTTAAATCCTTGAGAGGAAGTAATGCAGGTTTGATATTTCTTACATAATTTGATGATAATCTTAGCATAATTTGAAAATTTCTTACGGTTGGCTATTATGTGATTTTGATTTTTGGATCTTTATTTGTCTTAAATCCTCCATTTAAATCCCAATTTATGATGAATGGGGAGATTTTTGTCATGGGTCAACCCGCCCTCTTGATTTTGATTTTTGATGCACATTGCTCATATCTTTATTATATAAGCAAACCCTTAATCATCCATGGTGTAACATTTATATCCCTTTTTGTCCTCATTAACACATGTTGTTTGGGTTTACCATAGGGACATTTTGGTCTTCCCACCCATTAATTAGGGTTTAGCACCTAATGACTCCTTCACTCGCCGTATCTTTATCACCTATTATATATACCGTATCTTTATCACCTATTATATATGTCGTATCTTTATCACCTACAGACTCGCCAGTCAAATCCCGCACATCAGCTGCCGTCCGCCGAAAGCAACTCAGACATGCTCAATGTGCATCAAAGCTTAAATTGGCTCATACATTTGTCGCTGCGAAGTGAGGCCCAATTTAGGAAACAAAGGCGGAATTTACTGAGAAAGGGGAGAACAAAATAAAACAATCTGAAAACAAAAGGAACATTGGATTCAGACAAAAGAAGATTTTAAGAGAAATCAAATATGAAATTTAAGAACTAATTCTCAGATCGCCCAGCCATGAAACTGAAATCAAAACCGAAATAGCTAACTGAGTGTTACATGAATAAAATGAAATGGCCAATCAGATAGGATTAGACTTTGACGAATATCGCATGTTGTTCCCATCAATGGCACCTCTGTTCTTCAATTTTGAACGAATATCGCATTAGCACTAAACTTCATCCTGCAACCCTAATATATTGTACAAATCGAGATTGATTGATTATTCAAAGTTTGAGCTCACCTTGCAGTGCAAACACATACAGATGGCAGACCAACATCAAGCAGGGGAGTCATCATCATTGACAACTCAGGTTGGGCCAGTTCAGCGTAAAAGAGGAAGGCCTTCGACTTTAACGACAATGCCTGAGCAGGCTCGAGAGTCAACCCGAGTGCGTGTTAGTAATTGGCGCCAAACATTGAGTACGGAACAACGGAGTGCAATGAATGCGAGGCGAAGACAATCACGTGCATCGTTTGCTTTACAATCAACCTTGGAAGTCCAACCAACCGAGCCAGATGAAATTAATGATAATTAACCAGCACTCACCACGAGGACAGGCCGTCGAAATATAGCAAGAAATTAGCATTCATCCGACAACGTCAGCATCTTTCGGCTCCCACAACAGACAACTTGCCCAGACTGTGCAGCTCGATTATTTCACAAAGAATCAAAAAATTTATGCTGCAAACTTGGCAAAGTAGTTTTACCTCCCATTCCTGTACCCCCCCCCCAATTGATGGCTCTTTACACTGACCAGACAACAAAAGGGCGTCATTTCAGGCAAAATATTCGTTCATACAACCACGTATTCTCTTTCACATCCATGGGTGTGACGCTTGACGAAACACTCCCGGCATTCATGACTAATGCCACCCACGACCCATGTCACCCCGACGACTTATGTCACGCACACGACCAATGTCGCCGTCCATGACTAATGTCTCTCCCTCAGGACCAATGTCGCCCCCTACGACCACGGCCGCAGTGTTATATCCCATGTTACTTGCCACTGCCCACACACAATGTAGCCGCCGACGACAAAAGTCGCCCCCCACGACCCCAATGTCGCTTCCCCCGGCCAATGTCGCTTCCCCCGACCAATGTCGTCGCCCACGACCAATGTTGCCCCCATGACAAACGTCATCCCCTCGACATTTGTTGTCCCCACGACAATTGTCGCCCCCATGATAAATCTCGCCACCACGACAAATATAGTCCCCACGACAAATTGCGTCCCCACGACAAATTGCGTCCCCACGACAAATGTCGTCCCCACGACAAATGTCGTACGCACGACAAATGTCGTCCCCACGACAAATGTCGTCCCCACGACAAATGTCGCCCCCATGACAAATGTCGCCCCCATGACAACTGTCCCCCTACGACAAATGTCGCTGGCAACAATTGTCGCCCCCACGACAATTGTCGCCCCCACGACAATTGTCGCCCCCACGACAATTGTCGCCCCCACGACAACTGTCGCCCCCACGACAATTGTCGCACCCACGACAAATGTCGCACCCACGATAAATGCCGCACCCACGACAAATGTCGCACCCACGCAAATGCCGCACCCAGACAAATGCCGCACCAATGACAAATGTCGCACCCACGACAAATGTTGCCCGCACGAGGTCCCCCGTGCACGACTGCTTGTATATATATATATATATATATATATATATATATATATATATATATATATATATATATATATATATATATATATATATATATATATATATATATATATATGGTACAGGAAAGTAAGCAGAACTGAACAGAACAAGTATGTACAGTAAGTAAACAATACTTTAAGTAAGCAAGTATAATGAGCTACTACTACCATCACAGAAGTACCTTAACTTATATGAATGCACATACAAACTTATAAGTTAAGGTTTCCAGAATATAACTTATCATATAAAAGAGCCCATACTAATTTATATGATAAGGATCTATGGTGCGTATGAATGTATGACATGCATGTATTTTATGGTTCATGCAAGTGCAACTCACACACACGACTCTGTGATCAGAGACCTTTAGTTACCACTTTTTGGAGCTAGCATCACTCTCTGGTACCACCGTTGTGGCTATGGCAGCAGTGGAGCGGGCGTCTCCACTTCTAGGCGGGTATCACACTACTAGGCCTAGACCTCTCATATGCCTCTGTACACGTCCTAGGTGCACTCTAGAGTCTCTGTGTACTATTTGCTGGCTACCCACTTGTCTTTTTGGTCGAGTGTGCATTTTCGGGGATCGTCCTCCAGACCGCAGCGTAAAACAACCCACTGGCCCCTCAAACCATCACACCTCGCCAGAGCCACCGTACTGCCATCAGTGTGATGATTGGTCCAGTACCGCATGACCCGCCACAAGTTTATGCACATACAAGATATTCCAACCCGAGCCTCCAGCTCACAGGAACAACCCGTCCCGAATCCCTCCAACCCATCGCGGGTGAGATTGCACATAGTGCTTTTATCAAAATCCCTCAAACCCATCACGGGTGAGAATGGACCACAATGTCTTAACCTATTAGACTACTCTTGTCTAGTGTTAGTTACACCTAGCATTTTAGGGTTGATCCCAGGACTGCCTGAGGCATGCCCGATGAAGGGCTCTCAAGGGCACTAGGAACTACGATGGGCTGAATCCCAAAGCTCCCTTTCGCAAGGATATTTACTTTTATTGACATCTAGCCATGATCCATATTCTGCTATTATTATTACTCTGGAGTGGTCCTAATGACTTCAGATGTTAATGGAAGTGCGGCGGTCTTTCGTCGGCCTTTGTTATAATTACTATCCTAGGACTTGCGCGCTATCGCTCGTAACCACGGAATGACCTATAGTAGACCAACCAGTGTTTATTCTCCCAAAATAATTACAATCTCGATGTCTATTCTTATCCCCCTGCGGTCCTGGTAGTATATACTATCTGAGCTAGACGCAACCAATGACCTAATACCAACTGTAAAGTACAACTTCCAATTTCTTGGCCAAAGTGACCCTAACCATTTATCATGAGATGGTATGATATATGACATTGATTATGTGGAGTTTTCACCATTTTTCTGAGTCATAAAGACTCTAAATTAAATCCATTAATTAAGTGGCCTATGTCACTTTATACAAGAAGTACTATGTCAAACGATCCCCCTGGTCTAATAACTTTTCTCGATGATCATCTAGGATAATTATGACTGGCTTCCAAGAATTGTAATTTTCTCATTTATATTTCCATTTAAATTTTATTTAAAGTTAAATCCATGAATTGGCCACTTTACAAATGAAGTACATTAAATATGTTTCTAAAAATTCTAGGAACATTACTGCAGATGTAAATTGCTAAAATAATACCAAATACAAAATTTCATAGCCCTAGACAGTAATTTGGCCTAATAAATATCCAAAATGTCATTATTACTAAAATATCATTGATAGGGTTTTCAACTTACTGATACTTCCAAAAATTCTCAGAAAATTACAAAAGGTTTAGATCATATAAATATGACATTGAAAAATTTTCCATATTATTCCAACAAAAATTTCTTTTATTTTTAATTAATTTACAATATGGGAAAAATGATAATTCTACTTAAAGTTCAAGATAAAATTATCTAATAGCCCCATAAATTTTTCTAGGGATAAACTATGAGCCATTTAGGTTTGTGGCAAAATTTAAGGATTTAATATCATCATTAGCCTTAGATTCAAATTTTTATTTCTAAATGGCCAAATTTTCAAAAATTCCAATTAATGGGATTTTTGATCCCAAAAATCCCATTCTTTATGTGGGAGGTATATTTCACCCTCTTAAACTTCTATCCAGAGTTTCATGGGCTTGCAATGTCCTAAATGGGCTGAATTTCTCATTTTGCTAATTTTGCTATATGCACCCCAACCCTAAACCTACTTTTCTCATGCAAGTGGGATTACCCAACATGCAGAGGTCCACAGAGGCTGAAATTTCTACCATAGTCTGGTATTGACCCAATGGATATGCCACCAAAATTTGGGTCCATTTGGAGTGGTATTTCTCCAAATATTAAATTACTTATATGAGTGAATTTTACTAAAAACTATAAAACATATTTTTCCAAAAATTCCAATTATTGGTCAGTAACTAAGCGTGACAAATTCACATGCATGACCAAAATCTCAAGTCATTAGGACTTATGGTTTGGCCTGGGCACTCATTTAAATTTATGCCCTAGCCTAGGACCAGTCTTGGTAGATTGGCCCTATAGGGATCCCTACTGCTCCAAATCTCAAGTTTAGGATGGAAACATGAAGATAAGACATAGGCCTACAATTTTCATGTTGATGTCTAGTTCTGAAAGTGCTTTTAAGAGGCCTATTTTTAGCATGCAAAAACTGTGTAAAAGTGTGACATTTAATTTACTATTCATATCAAATTAATTTCCTTAATCATATGAAATAAAACGGACGGCATCCGTTTATCCCCTACCTCCAGCAAACGGCTGGGATGAGCCCGACCTGGAACAACTTGATTTCCTATTTTCGGCCACTTGGGCAGGCGCAACCGCCGGCGATTATTGCCACCACCTTCGTTGAGGTGGTGGCTGTCGTTTCCCGGCGGTGAGGCTGCTGGAGGCGGCCCCTCCGGCGATCCCGAGCAAGAAGCAAAAGCTCGGAATTTTGCTCTCTATTCACATGATATCGGGCTCAATTGAGCCTAACGTTTCTCCTAGTCGATCTAGAAATCTAGTACGGTGAGAGGTGAAGTGAAACGGACCTGGAGTCAGGCTTGGCGGCGCGTGCGGTGGCGGTGCTCCATGGCCGACTCTTGCTCCGACAAACTAGCCCAATTCCTTGATTCTCCAGCAAAAATAGTGCTCAAGATGTCGATCTCCACTCGCCTGAGCTCACTGAAGATGGTGGTGGGCTTGCTTTTAGCTGGGAGTGGCTGTGGGAGGAGTTGGAGTTAAGGGGGGTGGCCGGCCAAGCTTTGGAACTTCCTCCTGGCCACCAGGTGTCCCCAAATCCCTCCACCTTGCAGGAATAATGTTAAGGAGCTCAGCCAGCTGCTTGGGCAGAGAGAAGGAGGGCCACATGGCCACCATTTCTTCTCTTCCCCATTTCACTCTCCTCTTTTCCTCTAAAAAGTCCAAATTACCCCCAACATGCATTATCTCTCCATTTTCTGAGGGGTAGGGGCAGTCCTTGGCCTCTTGGGCTGGTCATGGGCCTTGACTAATGGGCTTAGCCCATGGGGAGTGGGTTTGGCTTCTTCTTCCTTTCTTTAGGCCTTTTTGTTCACTTGTTCACTTTTGGGGTTGACTTGGTCAACATGGGGAGTGGGCTGACCACATTTGAAGATCATGGACCCTATGGCATCACTCAACTTGGGTTGGTCCATGGTGGTGCCCCACTTGTACTATTTGGGCTTTTGGGTGTGTGTTTGACCAATTTAAGGTCAAGGGTTGACTTGGGTCAACTCTATTCAATTGGTGACCTTGTGATATGGCTTATGGTTCCCTCAAGTTGGTGTTAGGGTTAGGGATGCAGTGGTCGAATCATTGTGTGGCTAGGACCCCAATTTGGGCTGGTTTGACTTAGACTATCTTGGGCCCTGTTGTGAGCCCCATGTGACTAAACCCTAACCCTATGGTTCAAACCTAGCCTAAACCCATGCCCCCCTACCACATGCCCTAACCCAACCTAAGTATATGGGTCTAATTGAAAGTGGGATGTTACAAAATCCAATAAACAAATAAATAATTTCCTCCCCGAAATTCAAGTTCGGGTCTACAGGGTTTCCAAGCATGAAAATTTAAGTACTTTAGCTAATAATTAAAGTGTTACCTGATGTAAAAAGATCTAGGTGCCGCTCTAGCAACAGATCCCTCGGCTCCCAGGTGTGCTCCTCTCGTCTATGGTTGGACCACAACACCTTTACCATGGGGACCTTCTTCTTCAGCAGCACTCAGACCGCGGTATCATCGATCTGGAGCGGCTCTAGGCGAACTGATCTGTCGGATGCTAACGGGCCTGCTGCAGTGGTGATTTGCTTCTCTGGCCGAAGAAGAGCTCTCCATAGCGAGGAGACGTAGAAGACGTCGTGCAAGGTCCCCAGCTCTGGCAGCTCTCCAGCTTGTAGGCCAAGGGGCTGTTCCGCTCCAAAATCAAGTAGGGCCCCATATATCGAGGGCTAAGCTTCTTGTGCCTCCGTACCTGAGACACACCATGCACCAGACGTATCTTGAAGAACACTCTGTCCCCCACCTGGAACTCCACCTTCTGATGCCACGCATCATAGTATTTAGCTTGCCTACACTGGGCCTCCAGCATCCGGTCCCTGATCAATCATATCTGAGCGTTCGTATCCTCAATATCAATCCAAGTGCCCTGCGGTCCTCATCCTATATCCGAGATAGCGGTGTTCGGCATTTCCTCCCGTAAACAGCCTCATATGGTCCCATCCCAATGCTCATCTAGTGAATGTTGTTGTAGGAGAACTCAACCAGTGGCAACAGTCTCTCTCAGGGCTCCCTGTATCTAGTATACACAATCGTAGCAGATCCTCCATAGTCCTGATAGTGCGCTCTGTCTGACCGACGGTCTGTGGATTGAAAGCGGTGTTAAAAGCAAGTTGAGAACCCAAGTATGCCTGCACCGCTCTCCACTCCCTAGAAGTGAATCGACCGTCACGATCCGAGACAATCGTCATGGGGATCCTGTGTTACCTGACGAACTGTTCCACAAACAACCTCACCAAAATAGTAACTGGGTTGTCCTTCCTGATAGGTACAAACCGTGCCTCCTTGGTCAATCTATCGATAATGACCCAAACAGAATCGTGCCCCAGTGGGAGCGAGGCAATCCGTGCACAAAATCTATAGCAATATCCTCAAACTTCCACTCGGGGACCGGCAGTGACTGTAGCAACCCTCCTGGGCTCTTGAATTCTGCCTTTACTCGCTAGCATGTCTCGCAGTCTGTCACATAGAGGATGATCTCCTTCTTCATCCCCGGCCAGTACATGCTCCTACGCAGATCCGCTGTCATCTTGTTGATACCGGCGTACACCGAGTACTGAGAACTTTGTGCCTCCCTGAGTATATCCTCATGGATACCACCTCCTGCGGGTATATAAACACGGCCGCGGAAATGAACAAGGCCATCAAGCAAGGAAAAATTACCTGGCCTGCCCCATTCCAGGGCCCTGAACACTAGCACCAAAGCTGTATCCAACCCCTGTTGTACCCTGATGCGATCTCGTATATCACATTTCATGATCAGGGAGTTCAAATACTCCCGGCAGATCTCTGGCTGGGACTCAAAAATGACCGAAATGTGCATATCCTCTAACATCCGCAACAGCTCCATAGACATCACTCGAGTCTCCGGTACTGAGGTGCTGGCTTTCCTGCTCAAGGCATCTGCCATGGTGTTCGCTTTCCCCGGATGATAATGCATGGTGTACTCATAATCGCATAAGAATTCAAGCCACCTCCTCTGGCGCAGGTTCAGGTCTTTCTGCGTATCAACATACTTGAGGTTCTTGTGATCTGACAAGATATCACAATGAACCCCATATAAGTAGTGTCTCCAGATCTTTAATGTGAATACCACCGCCCCGAGCTCTAAGTCATGTACGGGGTAATTATGTTCATGCTTCTTCAACTGTCTCGAAGCATAAGCGATGACATGCCCGTGTTGCATTAAGACTGCACCCATCCCCTGATATGAGGCGTCAGTATATATGTGAAATCCTTCCTTCCCAGATGGAAGTGCAAGGATGGGGGAAGAGGTGAGCCTGTCCTTCAGCTCCTGAAATGCCGCCTCGCACGTCTCCGTCCATATAAAAGCTGCTTCCTTCTTTGTCAAGGATGTGAGGGGGAGTGCTATCCTCAAGAACCCCTCCACGAACTTGCGATAGTATCCTGCGAGCCCAACAGAAACTGTGTATGTCTGATGCTGACTTTGGCCACGGCCAATCTCTAACTGCATGTACCTTGGCTGGGTCCATGGCCAACCCTGCCCCACTGATAGTGTGCCCTATGAATGTCACTTCCTGCAGCCAGAACTGGCACTTGGAGAACTTTGCATACAATTGGTGCTCTCTCAGTTTCCCAAAAACCAAGTCCAAATACTGAGTATGGTATTCCTGTGTTTGGGAGTAGATCAGTATATCATCGATGAAAGCTATAACGAATCTGTCAAAGTAGGGCTCGAAGACGCGGTTCATCAAGCTCATGAATGCAGAAGGCGTATTCGTGAGTCCGAATGGTATTACCGTGAACTCATACAATCCATAGCGGGAACTAAAAAAAATCTTCGGAATGTCCTCCTCCTGGATCCGCAGCTAATAGTACCCCGATATGAAATCTAACTTGGAGAACCAGAAGACTCCCTGAAGCTGATCAAAAAGCTCGTCGATCCAGGATAGCGGGTATTTATTCCAGACCGTCAACCGGTTCAGCTCCCGGTAGTCGATGCAGAGACACAGGTAACCATCCTTTTTCTTGAAAAATAATACGGGTGCTCCCCACGTTGATGAGCTCGGTCGGACAAATCCTGACTCTACAAGCTCCTGTAGCTGTGTCCTGAACTCTGCTAGCTCCTTTGGGGCCATCCTGTGCAGTAGTTGCCAAATGAAATGCCTCGCTGATAGGGCAGCTGATGCCTTCCAGCATCTCATGTATAGCCTCGAGCCATTCCTCCATTTTTATTGCATTCTCCATCCCGTGGTACATGGGTGGGGACAAACTCTTGAACGCACTTAGCCAGTTTGATCCTAGAACGGCAGTGGTGCTGGAATCTGCTGGGCCCTGAAGGCCTCAAGGATGGTCGTCAAGGTCTGGCCCATCTATGTCTATAGAAAAGGAGTGGGATCCGGAGGTGGAGGAGCCACATTCTGCGGTACGGCGACCCTGGTAGGCTGCACAAAGGTAAGGTTTATATTAGAATTGGTTTAACTCATTGCTTATGAGGACTGTTTTATGTGACTTTTTATACATGGGCACACCATTGCTTCCGCTGCATAGTTTGTCCGCAAACTAATGCTCGAGCAGGGTGTCCCAGTGCATTGGACTTCTTATCTTATGATCGTTTGTTCAAGTGATATCAGTTTGTAAGACCCCTCCCCCTTACCAAGGAGTTAACCCGGTCTTATGCCCAGAACCGTCGTCTTATGGTGGCACTAACACACGGGTTAGTTGACACCGCAACACGCCGATTTTGCCGGCTAGTACGATCATAAAACCTATTTGGCCAAAAGAGAGTAAGAAGTAAGAGCAGTATAAAGCAACCACTAGTCCACAAGTCACAACACTATCTCATAATAAATAATAGTACATTAGTCCAACAAGAGTTATACAATAATAGAGAAAAAGGGGCTTATGCCCACTACATAATGACTAATATCTCTCTCATAAATGACAACATGCGGAAGCTACACTATCATCAGAAGACGCGTCCCACCTGACACAGGGATGCAGTAGTAGTAGTAAGTGGTGGTGGTATCAGCTCCTCACGTCCTGCCACCTCGTCCTGCTGGTGCTCCCTCTCCTCGAGCTCCTAAAATGTTTGGTCACACCGACCGTTAGTCGAAAAAACTAAGTCATTTCGTCCACACCTCGCCCTGCAACTC
This sequence comes from Platanthera guangdongensis, assembly GCA_039583875.1. Classification (NCBI taxonomy): domain Eukaryota; kingdom Viridiplantae; phylum Streptophyta; class Magnoliopsida; order Asparagales; family Orchidaceae; genus Platanthera; species Platanthera guangdongensis. The sequence goes on along the minus strand of CM077159.1, from coordinate 120,812,209 downwards.
CTAGGCACCGGGCGGGAGGACGAAGCGGAGGACAACAAGGGGTAAAATAAGGAAGCAGGTGATAATGAAACTATACTAACAAGTATATATGAATCAAATATTTCTAATCTAGCAGTTCTATATATATATGGTACAGGAAAGTATGCAGAACTGAACAGAACAAGTATGTGCAGTAAGTAAACAGTACTGAAAGTAAGCAAGTACAATGAGCTACTACTACCATCACAGAAGTACCTTAACTTATATGAATGCCCATACAAACTTATAAGTTAAGGTTTCTAGAATATAACTTATCATATAAAATAGCTCATACTAATTTATATGATAAGGATCTATGGTGCGTATGAATGTATGATATGCATGCGTTTTATGGTTCATGCAAGTGCAACTCACACACACGACTCTGTGATCACAGACCTTTAGTTCCCACTTTTTGGAGCTAGCATCACTCTCTGGTACCACCGTTATGGCTACGACAGCAGTGGAGCGGGCGTCTCCACTCCTAGGCGGGTATCACACTACCAGTCCTAGATCTCCCATACGCCTCTGTACACATCCTAGGTGCACTCTAGAGTCTCTACATACTATTTGTTGGCTACCCACCAGTCTTTTTGGTCGAGTGTGAATTTTCAGGGATCGTCCTCCAGACCGCAGCGTAAAACAACTCACTGGCCCCTCAAACCTTAACACCTCTCCAGAGTCACTGTACTTCCATCGGTGTGACGATTGGCCCAGTACTCCATGACCCGCCACATGTTTATGCACATGCAAGATATTCCAACCCGAGCCTCCAGCTCGCAGGACCAACCCATCTCGAATCCCTCCAACCCATCGCGGGTGAGATTGCACATTGTGCTTTTATCAAAATCCCTCAAACACATCACGGGTGAGAATGGACCACAATGTCTTAACCTATTAGACTACTTTTGTCTAGTGTTAGTTACACCTAGCAGTTTAGGGTTGATCCCAGGACTGCCCGAGGCATGCCCGATAAAAGGCTCTCAGGGGCACTAGGAACTACGATGGGATAAATCCCAAAGCTCCCTTTCGCAAGGATATTTACTTTTATTGATATCTACCCATGATCCATATTCTGCTCTCATTATTACTCTGGAGTGGTCCTAATGACTTAAGATGTTAATGGAAGGGCGGCGGTCTTTCGTCGGCCTTTGTTATAATTACTATCCTAGGACTTGCGCTCTATCGCTCGTAACCAAGGAATGACCTATAGTAGAACAACCAGGGTTTATTCTCCCAAAATAATTACCATCTCGATGTCTATTCTTATCCCCTGCGGTCCTGGTAGTATATACTATCTGAGCTAGACGCAACCCATGACCTAATACCACCCGTAGAGTACGACTTCCAATTTCTTGGCCAAAGTGACCCTAACCATTTATAATGGGATGGTATGATATATGACATTGATTATGTGGAGTTTTCACCATTTTTCTAAGTCATAAAGACCCTAAATTAAATCCATTAATTAAGTGGTCTATGTCACTTTACACAAGAAGTACTATGTCAAATAATCCCCCTGGTCTAACAAATTTTCCTGATGATCATCTAGGCTAATTATGACCGGTTTCCAAGAATTGTAATTTTCCCATTTATATTTTCATTTAAATTTTATTTAAAGTTAAATCCATGAATTGGTCACTTTACAAATGAAGTACATTAAATATGTTTCTAAAAATTCTATGAAATTTAAAGCAGATGTAAATTGCTGAAATAATACCAAATACAAAATTTCATAGCCCTAGACAGTAATTTGGCCTAAAAAATATCCAAAATGTCATTATTACTAAAATGCCATTGATAGGGTTTTCAACTTACTGATACGTCCAAAAATTCTCAGAAAATTACAAAATGTTTTTATCATAAAAATAAGCCACTAAAATTTTTTCCATATTATTCCAACAAAAATTTCTTTTATTTTTAATTAACTTTACAATATGGGAAAAAAGATAATTCTACTTAAAGTCCAAGATACAATTATCTAACAGCCCCATAAATTTTTCTAGGGATAAACTATCAGCCATTGAAGTTTTTGGCAAAAATGGAGAATTTAATATCATAATTAGCCTCTGTTTCAAATTTTTATTTCTAAATGGCCAAATTTTCAAAAATTCCAATTAATGGGATTTTTGATCCCAAAAATCTCATTCTTTCTGTGGGAGGTATATTTCACCCTCTTAAACTTCTATCCAGAGTTTCATGGGCATGCAATGTCCTAAATGGGCTGAATTTCTCATTTTGCTAATTTTGCTATATGCACCCCAACCCTAAACCTACTTTTCTCATGCAAGTAGGATTACCCAACATGCAAAGGTCCACAGAGGCTGAAATTTCTACCATGGTCTGGTATTGACCCAATGGACATGCCACCAAAATTTGGGGCCATTTGGAGTTGTATTGCTCCAAATATTAAATTAATTTAAATAAGTAATTTTACTAAAAACTATAGAAAATATTTTTCCAAAAATTCCAATTTTTGGTCAGTAACTAATTGTGACATAGTCACATGCATGACCAAAATCTCAGGTCATGAGGACTTATGGTTTGGCCTGGGCACTCATTTAAATTTATGCCCTAGCCTAGGACCAGTCTTGGTAGATTGGCCCTACAGGGAGCCCTACTGCTCCAAGTCTCAAGTTTAGGGTGGAAAACTGAAGGTAAGACCTATACCTATAATGTTCATGTTGTTGTCTGGTTCTGCAAGTGCATTTAAGAGGCCTATTTTTAGCATGCAAGAACTGTATAAAAGTGTGACATTTAATTTACTATTCATATCAAATTAATTTCCTTAATCATATGAAATAAAACGGACATCATCTGTTTATCCCCTACCTCCAGCCAATGGCTGGGATGAGCCCTACCTGGATCAACTTGATTTCCTATTTCCGGCCACTTGGGCCGGCGCCACTGCCGGCGATTATTGCCACCACCTTCGTTGAGGTGGTGGATGGCGTTTCCCGGCGGTGAGGCTGCCGGAGGAGGCCCCTCCGGCGATCCATAGTAAGAAGGAAAAGCTCGGAATTTTGCTCTCTGCTCACATGGTATCGGGCTTAATTGTGCCCGATGTCTCACCTAGTCGATCTAGAAATCTAGTACGGTGAGAGGTGAAGTGAAACGGACCTGGAGTTGGGCTTGGCGGCGTGTGCGGTGGCGGTGCTCCATGGTCGACTCTTGCTCCGGCGAACTAGCACAATTCCTTGATTCTCCAGCAAAAACAGTGCTCCAGATGTCGATATCCACTCGCCTGAGCTCACTGAAGATGGTGGTGGGCTTGATTTTAGCTGGGAGTGGCTGTGGGAGGAGTTGGAGTTAAGGGGGGTGGCCGGCCAAGCTTTGGAACATCCTCCTGGCCACCAGGTGTCCCCAAATCCCTCCACCTTGCAGGAATAATGCTGAGGAGCTCAGCCAGCTGCTTGGGCAGAGAGAAGGAGGGCCACATGGCCACCATTTCTTCTCTTCCCCATTTCTCTCTCCTCTTTTCCTCAAAAAAGTCCAAATTTCCCCCATGCATGCATTCTCTCTCCATTTTCTAAGGGGTAGGGGCAGTCCTTGACCTCTTGGGCTAGTCATGGGCCTTGAATAATGAGCTTAGCCCGTGGGGAGTGGGTTTGGCTTCTTCTTCTTCCTTTCTTTAGGCCTTTTTGGTGACTTGTTGACTTTTGGGGTTGACTTGGTCAACATGGGGAGTGGGCTGACCACATTTGAAGGTCATGGGCCCTATGGCATCACCCAACTTGGTTTGGGCCATGGTGGTGCCCCACTTGGACTATTTGGTCTTTTGGGTGTGTGTTTGACCAATTTAAGGTTAAGGGTTGACTTGGGTCAACTCTAGTCAATTGGTGACCTTGTGATATGGCTTATGGTTCCCTCAGGTTGGTGTTAGGGTTAGGGATGCAGTGATGGAATCAATGTATGGCTAGGACTCCAATTTGGGTTGGTTTGACTTAGACTACCTTGGGCCCTGTTATGGGCCCCATGTGTCTAAACCCAAACCCTATGGTTCAAACCTAGCCTAAACCCATGCCCCCCCACCACCACATGTCCTAACCCAACCTAAGTAGAGGGATCTAATTGAAAGTGGGATGTTACACTTTGATTGTCTACTTGGAGGGATCAGAAGAAGTAAGAGAGGACAAAAAGTCTATGCTAAATCAAGAATATGAAAGTTTTAGACAAACCAAAACAGAAAACATAACTGAGTGCTACAAGAAGTTTTTCAGAATAGTTAATGAGCTAATGTCATATGGAAGAGTCTTTAGTACATATGAGCTCAATTATAAGTTTCTCAGATCACTAACCAAGGACTGGGATACCAAGATATGTGTCATCAGGGAAGTGGCCAGACTTACCGACACCACTCCTTCAACCCTATTTGGAAAACTGCTATCATATGAGATGCAGCTTATGACCAGAAAGGAGGAGGAGAAAAGCAATAGGTCTGAGTACAAAGAGAAATATGTGGCCTTCAAGGTTGAAGCCACAAAGAAGGACATGAGGATGTCTCCATCTCCTCCTAGGAAAGCTGCTGAAGTTATCTCAGATAATTCTGACAACAACACATCAGATAGCCCTAATTCTGATGAAGACTTTGCTGCCTTCACAAGGTAATTCCAAAGATTCGTGAAGAAAAAATAGTGGAGAACCAAGCCATCCTCCCCACAGTCCAAGGATGACTATTACTAGGAAAAGAAATCTTCTAAGAAAGACAGGTATGACATTAAACCTAGCAAAATAACTTCTTCTAAGATTATTTTAATTATTACAACAGGTCTGAACATGTTGTAGCTGACTGTCCTGATAAAAGAAAGGAGTCTAATGACAAGAAGAAGCATCAAAATAAGGGTAAGAAGGAGAGATCCTTGGTTGCAAAGAAGTAGAAAAGTTGGACTGACTCCTCATCATCAGGTTCAGGAGAAGAGGCTGAAGCTGAAGCCTTTATTGGATTGTTCACTACAGAAGAGGATTCAGTAGAATTTGAATTCTTGCAAATGATGGACTCTATAAATGGGATTGAAGATCATCATTACAGAGGGGTGATGGCTTTGTCTGAGGAAGATCAGTGACAAGATCAGCCTGGTCGTAGTAAGGTAAACAACCTATTTTAGTTTTTGATTATTATACTGGATCAGAATCAGAAGCATCTGCATTAAGAGATGAGGATGGTTCTGAATCTGAAGGGGATGTTCATCAACTAATTGATGAGTATGGTGATCTGTTGCAAGCTCTTAAGAGAAGCAGAATCCTTATCAAAAAACAGGCTAAGGAAATTGCATCTCTTAAATTAGTTGCATCAGAGTCAGCAAAAATGCTGGATTTGAAGTTGAATGAAGTTGCCAAACTAAAAACATAACTGTTATTCAGATGGGTACAATTACCTTCAAAAATGATCACATCAAGAGTCTGGAAGTCAGACTTCAAATAGAGAAGGATCTTGTGACTAAATTCTCAAAGCCAAAGTCAGTCTTACCGTTAATTGATAACTTCATCCTCCAAAAGGGTAAGACAGGATTATGCTTCAAGGGAAGAACACAGGCAGCTAATTCCAAAAGAAAAGGCAAAGCCCCAGTTCAGCCACTAGCCTCCAAATCCCCTATTTATTTTAGGAAAGTGATGCAACCTACTAACAGGTATGACCATGACATCACACATGGTCACTGTAAGCATGGTGACCAGAATGACAAGGGTACAAATGCCAATAGGGCAGCCCATGAACAAACACACCATGTTCTTCAGAAATCATCAGTGTTTGGTGCACCAGCCCCATCACTTAATAAAAGGACCACTGTACCTATAGAATTAAGGACTGCTGACAGCTATGCTGTTAAGACTGTACTTAAAAGAAGATATAAGAGATATGAGTGTCGGTGTTGTGGTAAAGTGGGTCATTATGTCATTGATTGTTGGCACAACACTAGTGTCAGGAAAACTGCCAGCTTACCTGTCAGAAAGGCTGCAAGCAAGTATGTCAAATTTCAAGCTAACCTGAACCTAGGACCCAATAACAATTGGGGTTCTAAGGATAGGTAATTTTATTTGATGCAGGTGAGTCCAAGTGGCCATACTCCAATATGGTACTTGGATAGTGGATGTTCCAAGTACATGACTAGAACAAGAAGGATGCTGAAGGATTACTCTCCCATAGAAAATGGACCCAAAGTGATCTTTGGTGGATCTGAAAAGGGGGTCATCAATGAGTTTGGTAACATTTCCAATAGCCCTATCACTATCACCCAAGTGGCTTATGTGAAAGGTCTGAAACATAAACTAATAAGCATAAGCCAACTAAGTGATCTTGGTTATGACACTTCTTTTATTAAGAATGGGTGTCAGATTAGAAGAACAAGTGATCAAGAGGTCATCTTGTCAAGTTATAGAAAAGGAAATGTCTACTATCTAAATTTTGTGGGTGAGAATAAAGATTCTCTTGTTTGCCTAGTTGCAGATAAGAAACTTCTCATTGTGTCAAATGACACAAGAGGCTAGCTCACCTTAACTACAAGATTATAGGTCAACTCTTTAGTGAAGAGTTAGTGAGAAATGGTCCTCAGGTCAAGTGCATCAAGGAGGGTGTATGTTCGGCTTTTCAAAAAGTCAAACAGACTAAGACCTCCTTCTACAGACTTGATACCAAAGATTTAGTGAGGTGTTTGTACCTCCTGCATATGGATCTATTTGGTCCTATACCAGTTCAGAGTCTAGGTAGAAAAACTTATACATTTGTGGTTGTGGATGACTATTCTAGATTTACATGAGTTTTCTTCCTGAGGCAGAAATCTTAAACCCCTACTGTCTTCCACAATTTTGTTAGTCAAATTCAGAATGAACTTAACAATTCAGTGGTCAAAACCAGAAGTGACCATGAGACTGAATTTCAGTCTGAATGCATGACAAGGTTTTGTTAAGAACTTGGGATTCATCAAGAGTTCTCCTCGCCTAGAACTCCCCAGTAAAATGGGATTGCTGAAAGAAAGAGTAGGACTCTTATTGAGGTTGGTAGAACACTACTAAGTAAGACTTCTCTCCTAGAATATTTCTGGGCTGAGACAGTAAACACTGCATGTCATGTTCTCAACAGAGCTTCCATCACCAAAAGCCATAAGAAGACATCCTATGAGATTATGAAAGGCAGAAAACCAAATTTAGCCTACTTTAGAATCTTTGGTAGTAAGTGTTATGTTCTTAATAATGGAAAATACTATTTAACTAAGTTTGCTGTCAAATTCCAAGAAGGGATATTTGTTAGGTACAACAACAGCAGTAGGGCATACATGGTCTACAACTTGACTACTCAAGTTGTAGAAGAATCTGTCCATGTAGTCTTTAATGAATCTAAGCAAATCAACTGTGAGTTGTCTAGCACTTCTTGTAGCTCTACAGTTTTGAAGGAAAAGATGGACATGTCAACCATTAGTGAAGACCAACCTGCAAGACAGGATGAGGAAAATGATTGATGTTGTACAGGGGGAGAACAAGACCCACAAGCTGATGACGAAGACAATGAAGTACATCATGGTGGGGAGATTGGAGGAAATCAAGTTGTGGATAGATTGCCTCCAGTAATAAGACATCTAAGGGATCATCCAGCACACCAAATTATTGGTGATCCAAGACATGGTGTTCTAACCAGAAGCAAGAACTTGAACACAGTTTGTTGGGTACATTGGAAACTGTGTACCTGATTTGGAGAAGCCTCACTTAACTTAATAATATACATTATTATATATTTGATGGTTGTTGAGTTTTAATGTGCAGGTTAAGGAAATGCAGAAAAACTATCTAAGTACAAGTGTCGACACTTGTGAAGAAACAGTGTCGACACTAGAAGCAGATTGTGTCGACACACAAGACTTGTGTCGACACACAGAAATTCAGTCAACAGTAACTATGTCGTTACACAGGACTTGTGTCGACACACTCAAGAATTCTGTCAATATCAATTGTGTCGATACATAGGACTTGTGTCGACACACACTAGGATTCTGTCAAACACCAACTATATCGCGACTAGAAGCTATTGTGTCGACACACAAGACTTGTGTCGACACATTCCACAGAAGCTATGTTAAGTTGATAAAGAAGGGCTGTGTCGACATTGTATGAGCTGTGTCGACATCATCAAGAATTGTGTCGACACATGGTCTATTTGTGTTGACACATTTGAAGTATTGTCTCGACATTTTTATGCTGAGATAGAGTACAATGAGGTATCAGGTGTCAAGACTGAAGACTTGATAGCTGTCATAACTAACAAAGCTGTTGCATCTGTCAAAACTGTCAAAAGGCCGTTATAAACTGGATCAGCCGGTAACCTCAGAAGGGTCTATATAAAGATATGTTCTATCATCAAACAGATAGAGATCTAAGAAGAAAGGACTTGACATTTTACTAACAGTTGAAATTTACAAGTCATCAAGAGAAGGCAGATTCTGAACAAATCTGCAAGAAGATTTCAGGTCAAATTCTGAATAGAAGAATGAAGCTGGATTGAGGATCATCTCCAACTTCACAAGAAGATCAACCTTACTTTGTTCAGATTCAAGAAGCTTTGAAGAAGCTAAGATGGGTTGAATCTTAAGCAGTCAGATCAATCAAGAACTGATCAAGAAGCCTTCACCCCTTTCTCTCTCTACCTAAGTAGGGCTGGATTGCCTGAGTTATAGGAGTGTGGACTCACTCTGAGGTAGGATTCTCTGGAAGAATCTGAGTTGTAGCACTTGGTGAAGTGTGAGCTATAGGAATCATTCTGGGTTCTGAGTTGTAAGATCTGAGGATCTGAGAAGAAAGAAGGGAGTTAGGCCGAATCTAGTATACTGCTAGATAGGCGAAGGGGGAAAGTGGATGTACCCATCTCTTGGGCAACCACTATAAATCTATGTGTATACTGTGATTAGCTGTGTTTATATTAATCTGTGATGTGATAGTTATTGCATAGGTTGTCTACTAGTGATATATATTATCTGCCTTAATAAAAGGGAATTGAACATATTCACCCCCCCTCTAGGTGTTTAAGATATCTTGAAACTAATTCTTTCAAGTGGTATCAGAGCCAGGTTGCTCAAGAATAGACTTAACAGTCTGAGTTGATCTCCAAGGCAGTTATCAGAAAATCAAAATGGGTTCAGGTGAAAATCACAAGGAACTTGGATCCATGAAATTACACATATGTAGAAAGGAAATCTTTGGCATATAAAAAAAGAGAGTCAGATTATTCATGAAAGCTTCTGACCCAAGAATCTACATCACAGTTAAAGAAGGGTCATTCATTCCTATGAACATCTCAGTTCTTGATGCCAACCTCATGACTCCAAAAAGTTACTCTGAAATGACAAAGGATGAGATCATCTTTGCCACTATGGATAAGAGAGCACAGAACATAATAGTTAGTGCTATAGATGACTCAACTTTCCAAAACTTGGTTCACTGCAAAACCTCCAAGGGAGATGTGGGACACTTTGATTGTCTACATGGAGGGATCAGAAGAAGTAAGAGAGGACAGAAAGTCTATGCTAAATCAAGAATATGAAAGTTTTAGACAAACCAAAACAAACATCATAACTGAGTGCTATAAGAAGTTTTTCAAAATAGTCAATGAGCTAATGTCATATGGAAGAGTCTTCAGCACTAATGAGCTCAATGATAAGTTTCTCAGATCACTAACCAAGGACTGGGATACCAAGGTATGTGTCATCAGGGAAGTGGCCAGACTTGCAGACACCTCTCCTCCAACCCTTTTTGGAAAATTGCTATCATATGAGATGCAACTTATGGCCAGAAAGGAGGAAGAGAAAAGCAATAGGTCTGAGTACAAAGAGAAATCTGTGGCCTTCAAGGTTGAAGCCACAAAAGAAGAATAGGAGGATGTCTCTATCTCCTCCTAGGAAAGCTGCTGAAGATATCTAAGATAATTCTGACCACAACACATCAGACAACCCTAATTCTGATAAAGACTTTGCTGCCATCACAAGGTAATTCAAAAGATTCATGAAGAAAAAACAATGGAGAACCAAGCCATCCTCCTCACAGTCTAAGGATGACTATTACCAGAAAAAGAAATCTTCTAAGAAAGACAGGTATGTCACTAAACCTAACAAAATAACTTCTTCCAAGATTGTTTGTTATTATTGCAATAGGTCTGGACCTGTTGTAGCTGACGGCCCTGATAAGAGAAAGGAATCTAATGACAAGAAGAAGCATCAAAATAAGGGAAAGAAGGAGAGATATTTTGTTGCAAAGAAGCAGAAAAATTGGACTTACTCCTCATTATCAGGTTCAGGAGAAGAGGCTGAAGCTGAAGCATATATTGGATTGTTCACTACTGAAGAGGATCCAGTAGAATCTGAATTCTTATAAATGCTGGACTCTATAAATGGGATTGAAGATCATCATTGTAGAGGGCTGATGGCTTTGTCTGAGGAAGATCAGTGCCAGAATCAGCCTGGTCTCAGTAAGGTAAACAACCTATCTTCAGTTTCTGATTATTATAGTGGATCAGAATCAGAAGCATCTGCATCAAGAGATGAGGATGGTTCTGAATCTGAAGGGATGTTCATCAACTAATTGATGAGTATGGTGATCTGTTGCAAGCTCTTAAGATAAGCAGAATCCTTATCAAAAAATAGGCTAAGGAAATTGCATCTCTTAAATTGGTTGCATCAGATTCAGCAAAAATATTGGATTTGAAGTTGAATGAAGTTGTCAAACTGAAAAACATAACTGTTATTCAGATGGGTACAATTATCTTCAAAAATGATCACATCAAGAGTCTGGAAGTCAGACTTCAAAGAGAGAAGGATCTTGTGGCTAAATTATCAAAGTTAAAGTCAGTCTTATTCTTAATTGATGACTTCATCCTCCAAAAGCGTAAGACAGGATTAGGCTTCAAGGGAAGAACGAGGGCAGCTAATTCCAAAAGAAAAGGTAAAGCCCCAGTTCAGCCACTAGCCTCCAAACCCCCTATTTCTTTCAGGAAAGTGATGCAGCCTACTAACAGGTATGACCATGACATCACACATGGTCACTGTAAGCATGGTGACCAGAATGACAAGGTTCCAAATGCCAATAGGGCATCCCGTGAACAAATACACCATGTTCTTCAGGAATCATCAGTGTTTGGTGCACCAGCCCCAGCACTCAATAAAAGGACCACTGTACCTACAGAATTAAGGACTGCTGACAGTTATGCTGTTAAGACTGTACTTAAAAGAAGATACAACAGATGTGAGTGATGGCGTTGTGGCAAAGTGGGTCATTATGCCATTGATTATTGGCACAACACTAGTGTCGGGAAAATTGCCAACTTACCTGTCAGAAAGGTTGCAGGGAAGTATGTCAAATTTCAAGATAACCTGAACCTAGGACCCAATAACAATTGGGGTTCTAAGGATAGGTAATTTTATTTGATGCAGGTAAGTCCAAGTGGCTATACCCCAATATGGTACTTGGATAGTGGATGTTCCAGGTACATGACTGAAACAAGAAGGATGTTGAAGGATTACTCTCGCATAGAATATGGACCCAAAGTGATCTTTGGTAGATCTGAAAAGGGGGTCATCAAAGGGTTTAGTAACATTTCCAATGGCTCTATCACTATCACGCAAGTGGCTTATGTGAAAGGTCTGAAACATAACCTAATAAGAATAAGTCAACTAAGTGATCTTGGTTATGACACTTCTTTTATTAAGAATGGTTGTTAGATTAGAAGGACAAGTGATCAAGAGGTTATCTTGTCAGGTTATAGAAAAGGAAATGTCTATTGTCTAAATTTTGTGGGTGAGTATAAAGATTCTCCTGTTTGCCCTAGTTGTAGAATAGAAAGCTTCTCGTTATGTCAAATGGCGCAAGAGGCTACCTCACCTTAACTACAAGACTATAGGTCAACTCTTTAATAAAGCGTTAGTGAGAAATGGTCCTCAGGTCAAGTGCATCAAGGAGGGTGTATGTTCAGCTTGTCAAAAAGGCAAACAGACCAAGACCTCCTTCCATTGTCTTGATACCAAAGATTCAGTAAGGTGTTTGTACCTCCTGCATATGGATATATTTGGTCTTATGCCAGTTCATAGTCTAGGTAGGAAAGTCTATACCTTTGTGGTTGTTGATGACTTTTCCAGATTTGCCTGGGTATTCTTCCTAAGTAAGAAATCTGAAACTCCAACTGTCTTCCAAATAATTGTTAAGCAAATTCAGAATGAATTCAACAATTCAGTGGTTAAGATTAAAAGTGACCATGGGACTGAGTTTCAGTATGAATGCATGACAAAGTTCTGTAAATAACTTGGAATTTCTCAAGAATTCTCATCACCTAGAACTCCCTAGCAAAATGGAATTGCTGAATGAAAAAATAGAACACTTAGTGAAGCTGGTAGAACACTACTAAGTGACACATCTCTACCAGAATATTTCTGGGCTGAGGCAGTAAATACTGCTTGTCATGTTCTCAATAGAGCTTCCATCAACAAAATCCATAAGAAGACTCCCTATGAGATTCTGAAGGGCAGAAAACCAAATATAACTTTTTTTACGATCTTTGGTAGCAAGTGTTATGTACTTAACAATGGCAAGTCTTATTTAACTAATTTTGCTGCCAAGTCTCAAGAAGGGATACTTGTTGGGTACAGTAGAAATAGTAAGGCATACATGATCTACAACTTGACTACTCAAGCTGTGGAAGAATCTGTCCATGTAGTCTTTGATGAATCTAAGTTAATCAACTGTGAGCTGTCTAGCACTTCTTATAGCTCTATAGGTTTGAAGGAAAAGATGGACAAACTAACCATTAGTGAAGACCAACCTACAAGACAGGATGAGGAAAATGATGGATGTTGTCCATGGGGAGTACAAGACCCATAAGCTGATGATGAAGACAATGAAGTACAACTTGATGGGGAGATTGGAGGAAATCAAGTTATGGATAGATTGCCTCCGGTGATAGGACATCTAAGGGATCATCCAGCACACCAAATTATTTATGATCCAAGATATGGTGTTCTAACTAGAAGCAATAGCTTGAACACAGTTTTATGCTTAAGTTTCCTGTCCCAGATGGAACCCAAGAAATTTGAAGAGGTCATACAAGACCCAAATTGGATTAATGCCATGCAGGAAGAGCTGAATCAATTCAGAAGATATAAAGTCTGGAAGTTGGTTCATAAACCAAAGAATCACAATGTCATGAGGACTAAGTGGATCTACAGGAACAAGTTAGATGAAAATGGCATTATAGTCAAGAACAAAGCAAGACTGGTAGCAAAAGGCTACAGGCTGGAAGAAGGAATAGACTTTGACTAGACATTTGCCCCAGTGGCAAGATTGGAAGCAATAAGGATGTTCCTTGCCTATGCAGCTTACCAAGGGTTCAAGGTATTCTAGATGGATGTAAAGTCAGCATTTTTGAATGGTGACTTAAAAGAGAAAGTTTATGTTGAACAACCCTCAGACTTTGCAGGATGCAAAGAAGATAGGAAAAGCACCACTGGCACATGTCAGTTCGTAGGTGGAAGATTGGTGTCATGGAACAGCAAAAAGCAGACAAGTGTGGTTTTATCCACTGCTGAGTCAGAATATGTAGCTGCAGGCAGTTGCTGTGCTCAACTGCTATGGATACAACATCAACTTGAAGACTATGACATCAAGGTAAGTAGAACTCCATTATATTATGATTCTACAAATGTCATATCTATTGCTAGAAATCCTGTTTCACATTGTAGAACTAAGCACATAGAAATCAGGTTTCATTTCATTAGAGATCATGTTGAAAAAGAAGACATAAGTTTAGAATTTGTCAACACTAATTATCAAATTGCTGACATGTTCACCAAACCACTGGATGAAACTAAATTCAATTACTTTAAAATTGAATTAGGTATGCTAAACTTGGAATAGAATGGTAAATATGACTAAGTAATTCTGAGTCGACACAAAGAAATCTGTGTCGACACTTAGTATTTGGTGTCGACACATAAGGAAAATTCTGTCGACACATCAAGAAGATTGTGTCGACACTCAGAATTTGGTGTCGACACATAGCTCTCTTGACATTTAGATATTGGTGTCGACATACACAGTCTTCTGTGTCGACATGCAGAATTTATTGTACACTCTTAAGGTTGTCTGTGTCGACACATCGCAATTGGTGTTGACACATAGTATTGTAATACCTTTAAATTCTCTATCGAGACTTTAGTAGTCTGTGTCGACACAATAAGCAAATTTCCACCTGCCTTTTGGACTTCTTTGTTTAGAGATGTATAAATAGGTGGAAATAAGACCTTGTCGAATACGCTCTCAGAATTCTCGAGACCAAACCATTTGTGTCGACAAGACCTTCATCTTCCTTCTCCTCAATCTCTCTCTCATCCCTAATGGCGCCAAAAATGGAAGAGAACATCAATGAGGGATATGAACTGGTTTGCAATACGTTTGAGACTGCCACACAAGAAATCCAAGCCGTTATTACCCTAATGACCGATAATGAATTGGAGTACTTAGTCTCATAACCTACCAGGATATGGAAGAAGGAGGTTCTTGAATTCTACTCGTCGGCATCAATGGATTCGAAGGGCATGAAAATTAAATCATCAGTCCAAGGAACTAAGGTAAAACTCACACCAAAGAGTTTAAGAAAGACACTTCAGCTTCCTAGGATTAAGGAAGAAGATGACATAGCATCTTCCATGACAAAAGATGCTCTCCAATGGTGTGGACTGGATCCGACTACCGAGATCGGATCTTCAATGAACAGGAAGGGAATGAATTCCCGGGGCAAATTCCTGTCTGAGATTATAGGCAAGGTTATTCTGTACAAATCAGGAGGACATGATAGGATTTCAGCCTATATGTTCAATCTCATAATCAGAGTTATATTCAAGGTGACAACTAACTGGTCTGCTGTTGTCTTTGAAAAGATCAAAGAAAGTATCAAGAAACCTAATGTGGGCAGAATACTAAGCTTGTATCTGGCTTTGAATATTCTAGAGGTGATGAATCAGACTATAGGTTCTAAGATTAATCATATGAGGAGAATGGACTTAATAATATTGTCCATATGGGATAGGGTGTTGACCAATGATGTTTCTACTCCTCAAAAACACATAAAACAGATTTAGAAAAAGAAGAAAACTGCACACAAGACCACTGAATCTTCCAGTGATTTAGAGGAAAAAGTTATTTTTAGCTCAGATAACGATGAATCAGAAAGGACTAGAAAATCATCTGCTCTAAAAACTATAACTGATGGTCAGGTGCAGGGGGAGCAGATTCCTGCAAGCAACATCCCAATGGATCAGGTCCAGGAAGAGCCTCTTCAAGGGGGAGCTAATGAGCTTTTTCTAGTTCCAGCTCAACAAGTGTCATCACCTTCAGGGGGAGCTAATGTGCAAGAGTCAAATGTCCAAACAATTGCATTGGATAGTGAAGCAGCCACTCAATCTATACTTGAGGTAATACAGGATATAAATCAAGCTGATATAGGCACTAAGAATGATGCACTGGACGTGCATATGAATGATGTTGATCAAAATAATCAATAGAATGTCCCTGAACATGAAATTACCATGGAAGAAACTTTTGAATTTGAAGGTGTTCCATCTGCTGAGAAAGAGAAAGTTATTCCACCAGTTCAAATGCAATAAGAGGTAACATTAGAGGAATTATTTCCTAATTTACAAGGAGCAAGAACTGAGGGGGAGATGTCAATAACTAAGAGGGAGCTGCCAATCATTGCTTCTAGTCCAAAAACCAAAGTGGACATAGATAGTTCATCTGATTCCTCTGCAGATGAAGAGGCCTCCAGAGCAAAGAAGAAAAAACTTGTGGAGCTCAGGAAGAGTAGCTCAAGCTATAAGAAGACCTTGAAAAATACACCACAAAGTCTAGCTCCTGTAATAGACTTCAGCTCACTTTTATTGACACTACAATTGAAATTGGATGAGCAAAGAGTTGCTCCTGAAAAATATGTGGATGAGAGTAACAAAAAGTTGCAATCTACCTTGGCCCAAGATATCAAATCCATCAGATTTGAAGTCAATCTGCACAAAACGAAAATGACAGAATGCTTCCAAAAGGGGGTCATGTTGTCGTCTACTTGGCCAAACAAGAACAGGAGACCAAGACTCAGATAGATGACATTACAGTAAAACAAGGTTATGTTCTGGAAAATCAAATCGGAATGAATGACAATCTCACAGAATCCCATAATATCATTGTAACAGAACTCAAGAATCAAGCAACTGTTGTCACTGAACACATGGTTAAAGTAAAGTCTGAGTTTGATAAACAAATCAAAGCGGATTTAGTTAATGTCCACACCACTATCCAGGCCTCTCAAAAGGCAATTTTTGATCTACTGCAGAAGTTCAAATCCTTCTACAAAGAAGGAACAAATTATCTAGCTGATCAGATAAGATTTCAAAAGGATGATCTAAGAGACCATATTGATCAAGAAGTCATAAAGGGGGAGAGAGTATTAGTCAACGCAAGATCAGAACATGTTAAATGGATAATCAATGCCATCAGAGCAACTCTTGATTATCCACCCCTCTGTGATGATGACAACACTGCCGAATCTGGCATTCAACCTGCTTCCATTGAAGGAGTTCAGCAGGAAGTAGCCCAAGTCATCTATCCACCTCCAGATTTTGAAGGAGTTCAGTATGCAGTACAACAAATGTATAGTCCTCCACATGAGGTACATAATGTTATTATTGAAAAGGTAAAAATGTCTGAAGCTGCATTACAAAGAGAGCAAGAAGCACAAAGGGCTAGAGATGCTCAGAAAGAAGCTCAACTATCTAAGAAAAGGTTCAGAGAACAGGTAGAATTAAAGCCTGATTTTGAACAATGGAGTCCAACCTCTAAGAATATTATTCTCACTGCTTGGCAAGCTGTTAAAGAGAATATGCATGATAGAGGCAAGTGGTATTCTGAACAGGAATGGTGCAAATATCATAAGCGGCAAGATGTCATATACCAGTTCAGAAGAGACCTCAAAGCTAGGAAAATACCTGCTAACTCTATGGAGCCTAGCAAATATTTTCCGAAGCCTTATCATTACTTTGAAAGGCAAAAGGTCAAGGCTGAAGAGCTCAAGAAGAAGGATATGAAAGGAAAGAAGCCGGCTGATGACACAGAAGCTAATGTACAAGCTAGGATTCAGTCTGGCAAAGGAATTGTCATCAAGGAGCCTGATCAATCCTAGGATAGATTGACTAGTTTTAGAACCATGTAATCTTTTGTTTTAAAATCCTTGTAATGTAACAAACAAAAAATGATTCTTTTTCACTGTATTTTATCATATTTTGTGATAATATTACATGTTGTTTCTGTTTATAAGTTATCATGTCTGAGTAATGCTTTTATACATCATAATCTTTGTTTTATTATAAGTGATGTATATCATTGACTAAGGGTTATGACTTCTCCAAATAGGGGGAGATTGTTGGGTATATTGTAAACTGTGTACCTGATTTGGAGAAGCCTCACCTAACTCAATAATATACATCATTATGTGTTTGATGTGTTATTGAGTTTTAATGTGCAGATTAAGGAAATGTAGAAAAACTATCTAAGTACAAGTGTCGACACTTGTGAATAAAGAGTGTCAACACCAGAAGCAGATTGTGTCGACACACAGGACTTATGTCGACACACAAAAATTCAGTCTACAGCAACTGTGTCGACACACAGGACTTGTATCGACACACTCAAGAATTCTGTCAACAGCAATTGTGTCGACACACAAGACTTGTGTCGACACACACCAGGATTCTGTCAAACACCAACTATGTCGAGACTAGAAGCTATTGTGTCGACACACGTGACTTGTGTCGACACATTCCACAGAAGCTGTGTTGAGTAGATAAAGAAGGGCTGTGTCGACATTGTGTGAGCTGTGTCGACATCATCAAGAATTGTGTCGACACATGGTCTATTTGTGTTGACACATTTGAAGTATTGTCTCGACGCCTTTCTGCTAAGATAGAGTACAATGAGGTATCATGTGTCAAGACTGAAGACTTGACAGTTGTCATAACTAACAAAGCTGTTGCATCTGTCAGAACTGTCAGCAGGCTGTTATAAACCGGATCAGCTAGTAACCTCAGAAGGGTCTATATAAAGACATGTTCTATCATCAAACAGATAGAGATCTAAGAAGAAAGGACTTAACATTTTACTAACAGTTGAAATTTACAAGTCATCAAGAGAAGGCAGATTCTGAAAAAAACTGCAAGAAGATTTCAGATCAAATTCTGAATAGAAGAAGGAAGCTGGATTGAGGATCATCTCCAACTTCACAAGAAGATCAACCTTACTTTGTTCAGACTAAAGAAGCTTTGAAGAAGCTAAGACAGGTTGAATCTTAAGCAGTCAGATCAATCAAGAACTGATCAAGAAGCCTTCACCTCTTTCTCTCTCTACCCGGGTGAAGGATTTATCTCTTTTATAATCAATTTTTCTGTAAGATCTTTTATAGATCTGAGTGTAAGAGAGTTATCTCTCTGAGTTGTAAGCCTATATCTATAAAGGCTAAGGTAGGGCTGATAGCCTAAGGTAGGGGATTGATTTCTCTGAGTTGTAGGCCTGGTGAAAGAGGCTGAGGTAGGGCTGGATTACCTGAGTTGTAGGAGTGTGGACTCACTCTGAGGTAGGATTCTATGGAAGAATCTGAGTTGTAGCACTTGGTGAAGTGTGAACTGTAGGAACCATTCTGGGTTCTGAGTTGTAAGATCTGAGGATCTGAGAAGAAAGAAGGGAGTTAGGCTGAATCTAGTATACTGCTAGATAGGCGAAAGGGAAAAGTGGATGTACCCATCTCTTGGAGAACCACTATAAATCTGTGTGTATGTTGTGATTGGTTGTGTTTCTATTAATCTGTGTTGTGATAGTTGTTGCATAGGTTGTCTACTAGTGACATATATTATCTGCCTTAATAAAAAGAATTGAACCTATTCACCCCCCCCCCCCCCTCTAGGTGTTTAGGATATCTTGAAACCAATTCTTTCACAGTTCTTTGCTCAAGTTTTCTGTCCCAGATAGAACCCAAGAAATTTGAAGAGGCCATACAAGACTCAAACTGGATTGATGTCATGCAGAAAGAGCTGAATCAATTCAGAAGATGTAAAGTCTGGAAGTTAGTTCCTAAACTAAAGAATCACAATGTCATAGGGACTAAGTGGATTTACAGGAACAAGTTAGATGAAAATGGAATTATAGTCAATAAAAAAGCAAGACTGGTAGCAAAAGGCTGCAGGTAGGAAGAAGGAATAGATTTTGACCAGACATTTGCCCCAGTGGCAAGGTTGGAAGCAATAAGGCTGTTCCTTGCCTATGCAGCTTACCAAGGGTTCAAGGTATTCTATATGGATGCAAAGTCAGAATTTTTGAATGGTGACTTAAAAGAGGAAGTTTATGTTGAACAACCCTCAGGTTTTGTAGATCCTCTTTATTCTAATTATGCTTATAGGCTTAAGAAAGCTCTATATGGATTGAAACAAGTTCCTAGGGCTTGGTGTGAAACACTGTCTACCTTCCTTATTGAGAACAAATTCTCAAGGGGAAAATAGACAAAACTCTATTCCTAAGGGAATCAAAAGGCAAGATCATCCTAGTCCAGGTATATGTTGATGACATTATCTTTAGATCAACTAAAAACAACCTTTGTAGAAAGTTTGTTAAACTTATACAAGGGAAGTTTGAGATGAGCAGAATGGGTGAGCTGAAATTCTTCTTGGGACTCCAAGTTAGACAGACTGATAATGGCTTATCCATATCTCATTCTAAGTTCACCAAGGACTTAATTAAGAAATATGGCATAGAGCCTTCATCCACCAAGAGAACTCCAATGGGATCAAGTATGCTTATAGGCAAAGATGATGCAGGAAAACCTGTAGATGAGTCTTTATGTAGAGGGATAATTGGATCCCTTCTTTACTTAACTGCTGGCAGACCATACATCATGTATGTTACATGTGTCTGTGCTATGTATCAAGCTTGCCCAAAAGAATCTCATTATACTGTTGTCAAAAGAATTTTGAGATATCTTAAGGGAACACCAAATCTTGTCATTTGGTACCCTAAGAATAGAGATTTTCTACTAACAGGTTATTCAGATGCAGTCTTTGCAGGATGCAAAGAAGATAGGAAAAGCACAACTAGCACATGTCAGTTCCTAGGTGGAAGATTGGTGTTATGGAGCAGCAAAAAGTAGACAAGTGTGGCTATATCCACTACTGAGTCAGAATATGTAGCTGCAGGCAGTTGTTGTGCTCAGCTGTTATGGATACAACATCAACTTAAAGACTATGACATCAAGGTAAGTAGAACTCCATTATTTTGTGATTCTACTAGTGTCATATCTAGTGCTAGAAATCCTATTTCACATATCAGAACTAAGCACATAGAAATCAGGTTTTATTTCATTAGAGATCATGTTGAAAAAGAAGACATAAGTTTAGAATTTGTCAACACTAATTATCAAATTGCTGACATGTTCACCAAACCACTGGATGAAACTAAATTCAATTACTTTAAAATTGAATTAGGCATGCTAAACTTGGAATAGAATGATAAATATGGCTAAGTAATTCTGAGTCGGCACATAAAGAAATCTGTGTCGACACTTAGTAGTTGGTGTCGACACATAAGGAAAATTCTGTCGACACATCAAGAAGATTGTGTCGACACTCAAAATTTGGTGTCGACACATATAGTCGTCTGTGTCGACACACAACATTTATTGTAGACTCTTAAGGTTGTATGTGTCGACACATCACAATTGATGTCGACACATAGTATTGTAATACCTTTAAATTCTATGTCGAGACTTTAGTAGCCTATGTCGACACCATCCCAACTGTGTCGACATAATAAGCAAATTTTCGCCCGCCTTTTGGCCTTTTTGTTTAGAGATGTATAAATAGGTGGAAACAAGACCTTGTCGACTACGCTCTCAGAATTCTCGAGACCAAACCATTTGTGTCGACAAGACCTTCATCTTCCTTCTCCTCAATCTCTCTCTCTCTCTCTCATCCCTAATGGCGCCAAAAATGGAAGAGAACTTCAACGAGGGATATTAACTGGTTCGCAATGCGTTTGAGACTGTCATGCAAGACATCCAAACTGTGATTACCCTAATCACCGATAATGGATTTGAGTACTTAGTCTCAGAACCTACCAGGATATGGAAGAAGGAGATTTTTGAATTCTACTCGTCGACAACAATGGATTCGAAGGACATGAAAATTAAATCATCTGTCCAAGGAACTAAGGTAAAACTCACACAGAAGAGTTTAAGTAAGACACTTCAGCTTCCCAGGATTAAGGAAGAAGATGAAATAGCATCTTCCATGATAAAAGATGCTCTCCAATGGTGTGGACTGGATCCCACTACCAAGATTGAATCTTCAATGAACAGGAAGGGAATGAATTCCCAGGGTAAATTCCTATCTGAGATTATATAAAAGGTTATTCTGTGCAAATCAGGAGGACATGATAGGATTTCAGCCTATATGTTCAATCACATAATCAGAGTTATATTCAAGGTGACAACTAACTGGTCTGCTGTTGTCTTTGAAATGATCAAAGAAAGTATCAAGAAACCTAATCTGGGTAGAATACTAAGCTTTTATCTGGCTTTGAATATTCCATAGGTGATAAATCAGATTACAGGTTCTAAGATTAATCATATGAGGAGAATAGACTTAAGAATATTGTCCAGATGGGATAGGGTATTGACCAAGGATGTCTCTACACCTCAGAAAGACCTGAAACTGGTTCAAACAAGAAGAAAACTCCACACAAGACAGCTGAATCTTCCAGTGATTCAGAAGAGGAAGTTATTTTCAGTTCAGATAACGATGGACCAGAAAGGACTAGAAAATCACCTACTCTAGAAACTATAACTGATGGTTAGGTGCAGGGGAAGCAGATTCCTGCAAGCAACATCCCAGTGGATCAAGTCCAGGACGAGCCTCTTCAAGGGGGAGCTAATGAGCTTTCTCCAGTTCCAGCTCAACAAGTGTCATCACCTTCAGGGTGATCTAATGTGCAAGAGCCAAATGTCCAAACAGCTGCATTGGACAGTGAAGCAGCCACTCAATACATACTTGAGGTAATACAGGATATAAATCAAGCTGTTATAGGCACTGAGAATGATGCACTGGACGTGCATATGAATGATGTTGATCAAAATAATCAAGACAATGTCCCTGAACATGAAATTACCATGGAAGAAACTTTTGAATTTGAAGGAGGTCCATCTGCTGAGAAAGAGAAAGTTATTCCACCAGTTCAAATGCAACAAGAGGTAACATTAGAGGAATTATTTTCTGATTTACAAGGAGCAAGAACTAAGGGGGAGATGACAAGAACTGATAGGGAGTTCCAATCATTGCTTCTAGTCCAAAAAAACACAATGGACATAGATAGTTCATCTGATTCCTCTACAGATGAAGAGGCCTCCATAGCAAAGAAGAAGATACTTGTGGAGCTTAGGAAGAGGAGCTCAAGATATATGAAAACCTTGAAAAATGCACCACAAAGTACAGCCCTGTAATAGACTTCAGCTCACTTTTAGTGACACTACAATTGAAATTGGATGAGCAAAGAGTTGCTCTTGAAAAATATGTGGATGAGAGTAACAAAAATCTGCAATCTACCTTGGCCCAAGATATCAAATCCATCAGATTTGAAGTCAATCTGCACAAACCAAAAAAGACAGAATGCTTCCAAAAGGGGGTCATGTTGTCGTCTACTTGGCCAAACAACAACAAGTGTCCAAGACTCAGATAGATGACATTGCAGTAAAACAAGGTTATGTTTTGAAAAATCAAATCAGAATGAATGACAATCTCATAGAATCGCTGATGGCGAGGATGCCCCGCCATTTGATCGTGCCAACACGGACTTCTATTTTGATCGTCGTCGCTACTTGTTCGAGGATGTTGATGACCATTGCCGCAACCGTCGTCGCCGCCGCCACCGTCGCCGCTACATGTTCATAGACATAGATGGTCGTTGCCGCAACTGTCGTCGCCACCGTCGCAACTGTCATCGCCACCGTCGCAGCTATCGTCGCCACCGCCGCCGACGTCGTCACATCACATCATTATGAAAATAATGTTATTTCAATGATGGAATAATATTCTATTCATAATACCTTTATGAATTTATAAATCATAGGATTTATAAATTTATAAATTTTAAACTTGATCTTTGTGTTGTTTTATTTCTTAACAAACATGAGTGGTTAGGATTATCTTTGACTTAAGATGAAGGGTGGATGGAGAGGGTGTAATACTATATATATATATATATATATATGTGTGAGGTATTGGAAAGGGGATGATGTGGAAAGAAAAAAAAAACCTAAACCTATTTCTCACCGGTTGCTGCCGCCCCCCCCTATTCGGCCAGGCCAAATCCCAACCCCAGGAAGCCGCTTCTAGCTGCTGCCGCCGCCCCTTTGTGGCTGCCTCTTGCCACTACGGCGACGCTTCTCCCTCCTCCGGTGTGACTCCGAAGAAGGCGGTTCGATTCTCATCATCCGGTGCGACTCCGGTGGCCCGTGGAAGAGCGATTCCTCCACTAAATCTTGTTTCTCCTCTTCTTGAAATTCCGGTTTTGGGTAACGAATCTCTATCCCTAAATATTATGTGAGTTTTCATCTTAATCTTGTGAGTTATTGGAGACAAGTGGTTTACAAATTTTATCCTAAATATTGAATCTAGTTGCCTTCATAAATCTGAAATTGTATTGCTTTTAATTCCGAATTTTGCGAAGATTTCCGTAAGGATAGGTCCCTTTGGACGCTTGCAAACCGGGGTTGGTTCAACCTTTGGTTTCGAACGGATCAAGAGGATTTGGTATATCCTCGTAGGATTTTGTTTTGAGGGCGTATTTGGACTCATTTCCGAATTGCAATCTTAGTCCGGATAGCCTTCCTTGTGGATGGAAAATTGAATGTGTTGTGACGCTAGAAGCATGGTTAGGATACGCTAATGTATTTGCGATGTTCGTGTAAATGTTGTTGGGAAATACTCACGTGTGAAATCGCACAGTTATAAACAAAACTCTGCCGAAATTTAGATTTTTGTACGCGCGCCACGTGTTCGCTAAAATTCCGCATAGGAATTTTGGCTTGTCATAGGATCTCTTCTTTGTCATTTTCTTGTTATGGTGTCTCGAAGGGGTGGCCTGCATCAATTTGGTATCAGAGCCAGGTTTGTCAATTTCTCAACTTGGCAACGATCCGCTCTTTTCCATGCTACCCCCCCACTTGCACTTAGGTACGCTCCGTATGTTTTAAAATTTTTATTTCTAGTTATATAAAAAAAAGTGTTTTAAGTTTCGTTCTTATTTGGAGTTATATTTGTTCTTTATAGTGGTCCGTTATGGCGCACATTGGGAGTCCCCTTCCCTCACGTTCCTCGGTTGGTGCATTTCGCAGGGAGATGAACCACCAATTTGACGACATAAAGGCGTTAATAGCCCAAATTAGCGGTCAGCCACTGACACCTCATATTGCGCCCCCTAGGAAACCACTTAGGATTTTGTCCCTAGTTCGAAGGGTAGTCAAGCGATTATGACACCACCACCGCGCACCTCTAGGCCGATAGAATTCCTGCACCGACTTATGATGGGTTAGGTGAACCGCGAGTGTTTTTATGTTGGGTGAAGGATATGGAGCGTTATTTTGAGCAATATCATCTTGTGGACCCACACAGGATTCCCGTTGCGATACTTCAATTATTTGGTCGCGCTCATACTTTCTGGCTCAATGTGGAGAGACGCTTTGGGGCGCCCCTCGACGACTTACGTATAGGTTGGCAGATTATGAAGAATTATTTAATGGATGAGTATTACCCTCCTTACTGCCGCTCTCAGTCTTCTGATTATCTGAGTGATTCGCCACCTAAGGTTTTGCTTACACCGAACCAGTACGTCCCCCCGTATTCCCGTACTAGGACGTCTCATGTTCTTATTCCTCCCTGCCAGGGCACTAGACCCATTTCTGACCATAGGAGTGGCTATCAGCCTCACGCTAGATCCTTGCCCCGCCAAGATCTGACTATCTCGAGCACATGTATACCTATCGTTAGGGAGAAAGAAAAGGTTAGGCCATCTGTCCCGCCACCAATCGTTGTCACTACTAGGAATGTTATAAAACCGCGGGTGAAGCCTAGGAAAGAATTTAAGATTTGCAAGGAAGACGCTACATGTTATGCTTGTGGGTTGATTGGCCATTATGCTGTGGAGTGCCCCACTAAGCCTAGGGTTTTGGCTCTTTTAGCGTCGACGTCTAAGCCCGCCACTGAGGGCGATGTCAATTTTTCCGACGACTGTAGTGACGAAGAGGAGAGTGGATATCCTAGTGACTTGGATGATGATATCTCCCCCGAGATATCTTTCCCTGGGATTAACCCATTTCCCCTCGACCTTATTTCAGGCCCGTCTCCTAAGACCGTTGAGGGGTCGTTCGATGGCCCTAAGTCGACGGATGTACCTATTATATTGGAAGATGTCCCTGACGAGGGAAGATTATTTTTGGATGATGTTAGCGTTGAGGACCCGAAAGATGTCACTTTGATGTTATCTCCATTGCCTGAAGCCCCATGTGGAATAAAAAAAATTGTCGGGTTCGATTTTGCATATTTTAGAGATCGTTACTGATTATGATTTGGGTGAAATATCTAGTGGGTTGGAAGACATTTCGGCTGAGTTGGTAGAGTCAACCTGTGATGAATGTTTATCTAAGAGTGAGTTAGGTGCTGACGATCCGGTTGAGTTTTCTATGAGAATGAATCCACTATTTGATCTTCCTCTTGATCCGGTTGAGTTTTCTATGAGGATGAATCCACTATTTGATCTTCCTCTTGATCTGATTGAGTTTTCTTTATTGTTATCACCATTGCCTGAATCTCAATATGAATTTGAAATTTTGTCGGGTTTGTTTTGGCCGATCCTCCCTCATGACCCTGAACGCATCGAGTCTATTTCTGAGACCTATACTAATTCTGGATTGGATGATATATCTAGTGCGCTGGAAGAATTACATAGCAAGGGATGCATGCTTTCGGATGATCTGTGTAGTGCAAACCCGGATGATTTCTTTATGTCGTTAGCACCGATGCGTGTCGTTCACCGTGCGTTAGAAATCATTTCGGAACTGATACCCTTGACCCTCCCTTTTGTTCCTTTGGATCGGCTAGCAGATTTGTCAGAACACAAATTGATTTTGTCTAGTCCTAGCCACTTAGTTAAACCATCGTTATTAGCACCTCCGTTTGAGATGACTAGCGAGCTATGTATTCGTGAGCATCCGCCGGTGGACATGTTTTTGTTTGCAACTTCGTGTGATTTCACGGTTAATGTGTATTTTGATTTGGTGTCCTCACGACATTCCTACCCACCAAATCAAATTGCACAAATTTTTCGACCATTCTGGTACGCTCTGCACGTACATATGTCGTTGCCTTATGCCAGTGTCTATGGGTCGCTTCATTTTCACGACCGTTCACCTTCGAAAGCTTCTGACTACCGAACTGTTGATTCAACTTTAGTCTGGTTAGCCCTCGAGTGGATACCTTCGGGTTCCATAACGAAATTATTACGTTGGAGCGCCGATCCTTTCATGATTTTCAAGAATTTTGGATTTAAAGCA
This sequence comes from Platanthera guangdongensis, assembly GCA_039583875.1. Taxonomy (NCBI): domain Eukaryota; kingdom Viridiplantae; phylum Streptophyta; class Magnoliopsida; order Asparagales; family Orchidaceae; genus Platanthera; species Platanthera guangdongensis. Next base: position 120,785,538 of record CM077159.1, on the reverse strand, counting down.
ATTTCTTTGGATTTTTACGATATAATCGGTTTTTCACCGCATTTCAATTTTTCGGATTTAATTGTGCAAATCTGGTCTCCATATGAGTGGTTTTATCCGACGTTTCTCTCTTCCACTTCACATTCTCGTGGGTTGCGAGGTGAGATTTTCTCCGTGTCGCTCTTCCATTTGGGTTTACTGGTTCTCACATTGGATGGTAAGATTTGTACTGCTTTTCTTTATGCTGACACATCTATGAGGATTCATGCTGTTCTTTATCATTACAGGTTCTGTTCTATTGCGGATGCCCGCACTGCTGCCCCGTGGACGCCCGTTTTTACTATGCCACCAGTGGATGCTATGGTCTCTTGCTACTCTCTCCCAGGCCACTCATCGGGTATGAGTGATTTCGAGCGGGGGAGGATTGATGGCGAGGATGCCCCGCCATTTGATCGTGCCAACACGGACTTCTATTTTGATCGCCGTCGCTACATGTTCGAGGATGTTGATGACCGTTGCCGCAACCGTCGTCGCCGCCGCCGCCGTCGCCGCTACATGTTCGTAGACATAGATGGTCGTTGCCGCAATTGTCGTCGCCACCGTCGCAACTGTCATCGCCACCGCCGCAGCTATCGTCGCCACCGCCGCCGACGTCGTCACATCACATCATTATGAATATAATGTTATTTCAATGATGGAATAATATTCTATTCATAATACCTTTATGAATTTATAAATCATAGGATTTATAAATCATAGGATTTATAAATTTATAAATTTTAAACTTGATCTTTGTGTTGTTTTATTTCTTAACAAACATGAGTGGTTAGGATTATCTTTGACTTAAGATGAAGGGTGGATGGAGAGGGTGTAATACTATATATATGTGTGTGAGGTATTGGAAAGGGGACGATGTGGAAAGAAAAAAAAACCTAAACCTATTTCTCACAGGTTGCTGCCGCCCACCCTATTCGTCCAGGCCGAATCCCGACCCCAGGAAGCCGCTCCTAGCTGTTGCCTCCGCCCCTTTGTGGCTGCCTCTTGCCACTCCGGCGGCTCTTCTCCCTCCTCCGGTGTGACTCCGAAGAAGGCGGTTCGATTCTCATCATCCGGTGCGACTCCGGTGGCCCGTGGAAGAGCGATTCCTCCACTAAATCTTGTTTCTCCTCTTCTTGAAATTCCGGTTTTGGGTAACGAATCTCTATCCCTAAATATTGTGTGAGTTTTCATCTTAATCTTGTGAGTTATTGGAGACAAGTGATTTAAAAATTTTATCCTAAATATTGAATCTAGTGGCCTTCATAAATCTGAAATTGTATTGTTTTTAATTCCGAATTTTGCGAAGATTTCCGTAAGGATAGGTCCCTTTGGACGCTTGCAAACCGGGGTTGGTTCAACCTTTGGTTTCGAACGGATCAAGAGGATTTGGTATATCCTCGTAGGATTTTGTTTTGAGGGCGTATTTGGACTCATTTCTGAATTGCAATCTTAGTCCGGATAGCCTTCCTTGTGGATGGAAAATTGAATGTGTTGTGAAGCTAGATGCATGGTTAGGATACGCTAATGTATTTGCGATGTTCGTGTAAATGTGGTTGGGAAATACTCACGTGTGAAATCGCACAGTTATAAACAAAACTCTGCCGAAATTTAGAGTTTTGTACGCGCGCCACGTGTTCGCTAAAATTCCCCATAGGAATTTTGGTTTGTCATAGGTGTACAACCCCGTGTCCGGCTCCGCGACCCGCACCCAAACGGCAAAAGGGCTATACGGAAGCAGGGATGGCCCGCTCCCGCCCATTCCAAGCAAGCGAGCCGGCGAGGCGAGCGAGCGGGACGAGCGGAGAATCACTGACCAAAGCGGATGGGTCTGGCGACCCGCGACTGGCGAGCCGATCGGGGGGTCGCAGTGGCCGCCGGCCAGCCCCCACACGCGATATGGCCGCCGGTCCGCCCCGGCAGAAGAAAGGCGGGTCGCGACGGTCCGGCTCGCGCTCGCCCAGGGAGCATAGGCGGGCAGCTGGAGCCAGGTCGTGCTCGCCCCCCGCGGAGGAGGGTTGGAGGCGAGCTGACCAACAAGGGGTGCAAATAGCCCCTCAGAACAGCGGAGCCACGCTGTTGGCAGACCAGGTTGGACTGCGCATAGCCCCTCAGAACAGCGGAGTTTGGCTGTTGGCAGACCCAGCTAAGGGCCTTTTGGTATTTTCAGGTCAGTTATTTTGGTTATTGGCAGTTCAGATTCCGAAAAACTATAAATAAGACCCAAGGGGTACCTCAGAGGACACGCTTGCAGTGCCTCCTTACTCTCGTTTCCAAGTGTTCTCTAAGAGTACCTTAGCTCGGCTTCTGGCTAAGGAGGGGAAGCGCTCAGAGATCTTCCGGGTTTGTGGTGGGACCTCCCTGCCGAGCCCTTGGGTTTGTTTTCTCCTTGTCTTCTTCGTTGTTTTTCTTGCAGGAGCAAAGTAGGCGCGAGACCACCCCTTCCCCAAGGGTCGAACTCCACAAGAAGCCGGATTCTGGTTTCAACATCTTGGTGCGGTGAGCGTGGAGAGTGGCCAGTGCAGAAAAGCCTCGGCGAGCTCAATGACGGGAGGACAAGGATCTGACAGGCAGGACTCGCCGCCCCCTCCGCCTCTCGCAACGGTGGGAATGTTTGAAGACTTCAGGAACGAGGTGCTGGGCCTCGTCAAGATCGCACTCGGCGTGCGGGCCGAGTGCTCGACTCCGGCAGCCCAGATCGCGGCCGCCCCCTCTTTGGGCGAGGACGCCCCTTGTCGGCGAGCTGGAAAGGAAGTGGCCGAGGAAGGCCGAGGGGGCGAGCTCTCAGGGCGCGAGCTTTTCCCGGGCTCGGCAAGCCGAGGCAGATTCGGCGAGCTGGGTCCGCGAGATTCGCCGGCTCGCCCAGTGGGGGGATGCAGTCCTTTCAGCGAGCTGGTTTCCTCAGCACCAGTACCAGAAGGGTTCAGGGAGCCCGAGATGTCCTACTACACCGGGAAGGGAGACCCGGTTCAGCACGTCCAATGGTTCGAAGACGTGGTCTCCATCCGTCAGATGTCGGACGGATTCAAGTGCCGTCTCTCGCCATCACCCTCCGAGAGAAGGCAAGGGAGTGGTTCCACCAGCTCTCGGCCAGCTCCATCTACTGTTTTGAGGACCTTCGCCGAGGGTTCATGTTGAGGTTCACTACTTCGAAGAAGAGGAAGAAGGAGTCCGAGTCGTTGTTCCACATTAAGCAAGGAGCGAACGAGACTTTGGGGAGCTATGTGGATCGATTTCAGGAGGAGGTTACCCAGGTCCAGGAGATGTCGGGCCATAGTCTGATGATGGCTTTCACCCTGGGCCTACAGCAGGGTTTCTTCCGAATGGAGCTGAAGAGAGTTCCCCCTCTCTCCTACGAGGAGTTGATGGAGAGGGCGGCAAGAGAGGTCGACGGGGAGGCGTCGAACTCGGAATTCGCGAGGAAGCTGGCCAGGTGGGCGACGGATGAGGAAAAGGAGTCGAAGGGAGGAAGAGGACAGGAAGAGAGAAGAGGGGAGCCTAGGCAGAGGGAGCAGAGGCAGCTCCAGTGGCAGCAGCAGCCGAGGTGGGGGCACCAGGAGCCCGACCGTCGGCTGGGCTGGAGACCTGAAGGGCAGGGGCAAGGGCCACAGAGAGGGTACTTCGGAAGGGGTCACTATCAGGGGAGGCAGGACCAGTTCCACCCTCCGGGCTGGAGGCAGGGCCAGAGGCCCCGGCTCCCCGATCAGGAGGAGGCCATGGCCATAGCTTTGGGAGCAAGGAGGGGGATCATGAGGAGGAGGAGAAGGGAGTTCAGGGTAGAGCTGCCCTACTGCGACTTCCATCAGGAAGAGGGGCACGCAACAGCCACGTGCCCGGAGTTCTTGGAGATGAGAGGGAATAGGGAGCGGCAGCAGCAGCAGGAGGAGGCGCGGCAAGAAGTGAGAATCGAGGAGGTCCTGCCTCGGGCGGAGGAGGATCGTTGCGAGGACCGGGTTGATGTCGGGACCCGAGGAGGGATCGGAGTGATCCACGGGGGAGTAGGGATCGAGGCTTCCTACAAGGCAAGCCTCCACACCATGTACTGGCGGAGCGTCGCCTCTACATCCCAAACCCCGCCGCCGGAGGAGAGGATCACCTTCTCTAGAAGTGATATGCCAGACCACGAGGATCCGTTCGGTGACGCGCTGGTTATCAAGGCCGCCATCAAGAATTTCACTGTCTCACGAATCCTCGTGGACAATGGGAGCTCCGTCAACGTCGTCTTCAAAAAGGCATTTGACGCGATGCAGGTGGACGCTAAGAGGGTGCTGGCCTCGGACGGGCCCTTGTTCGGGTTCTCGGGAGAAAGGAAGGAAGTAGAGGGAGGAGTCGGCCTCCATGTCACCCTGGGGGGGGGGGGGGGGGGGGGCAGTCCCGAAACTACAAGTTCGTCATTCTGGACGCCCCCAGCAGCTACAGCGCAATCTTCGGGAGGCCCCTGATCAGCGCCTTCCACTGAGTCCCCTCATCTTTCCATCAGTGCTTGAAGTTCAACGCTGAGGGGGTGCAGGTCAGGGTTAGGGGGGACCCAAAGGTGGCACGGGAGTGCTATGTCACCGCGGTGAACACCATCTCTTGGCAGGAGGGAGCCGAGGAGATGGGGCGGAGGATGGAGAAGGTCGAGCAGGAAGCAGGAGGGGAGGAGCTGGGAGTGAAGGACTGCGCAGAGAAGGCGGCAGGAGGAGATCTGGAGGAGGTGGCCGAAGTTAGGGCCGTGGGAGGAGAGATGAAGGTAGAGGTCCCCGTTCCGGAGGAAGGGGACGCCGAAGGATGGGGGGGAGCGGTCCAGGCTGGAGGCGGCAGAGGAAGTGGTGGAGCTGGAGGTGCTCACCCGGGGAGGAAGGATGGAGAAGGTTCGTGTCAGCGGAGGGCTGACCCCGGAGGACCAAGGCAAGATGCTGGAGTGCATCCAGAAGAACGTGGACATCTTCGCCTGGAACGCCGCGGAGATGCCGGGGGTTGACGCGGATGTGGCCTGCCACCGCCTCAACTTGGACCCGGGTACACGCCCCGTCCAGCAGAAAAAGAGATCCACGGCAGACAAGCTGGCGGAAGCCATCAGGGAGGAGGTGGCGAAGCTTCTCAAGGCTGGCTTCGTGTCCGAGATTCAGTACCCCGGCTGGGTCTCCAACGTTGTGATGGTCAAAAAAGGAGACGGCCGCTGGCGATTGTGTTACCATCAGATCAGGATGCACCCCCTGGACATCAAGGATGTCTCATTCATCACAGGGGACGGCTGCTACTGCTACATGATGATGCCATTCGGGCTGAAGAACGCTGGGGCCACCTACCAAAAAATGATGGATAGGGTCTTCAAGGAGCAAAGGGGGAGGAACTTGGAGGTGTACGTGGACGACCTCATGATAAAAAGCCGGGATGTGGACTCCCACCTCCGGGACTTGGAGGAGACCTTCGCCACCCTACGCAGATACAAGATGCGGCTGAATCCCCTTAAGTGTGTCTTTGGGGCCGGCCGGGGGAAGTTCCTGGGGCATCTCCTCACCCCCGCGGGGGTCGAGCCGAATCCAGACAAGGTCAAGGCTATCTTGGAGCTAGGGTCCCCACGGAATGCAAAGGAGGTTCAACGGTTGACAGGGAAGCTAGCAGGGCTGAGTCGCTTCCTTTCTCGGGCAGGGGAGAAGTGCTCCCCCTTCTTCAAAACGCTGAGGGGAGGCCAGAGGTTCGAATGGACCAAGGAATGCGAGGAGGCGTTCCATGCCCTCAAAGCGCAGTTGACACAGGCTCCGCTGCTCCAAGGGCCGAAGGAGGGTGAGGATTTGTTCTTATATCTCAGGGTCGGGGCAGAGGCCTTGAGCTCCGTCTTGGTGCGTGAAGAAGGGAAGAGGCAGCTCCCTATTTATTACGTCAGCCGGGTCCTGAGGAAGGCCGAGCTCCGGTATCCGATCTTGGAGAAGCTTGCATTCGCACTAATCATCTCGGCTCGGAGGCTGCGACCTTACTTCCAGGCACACTCAATCCGAGTGGTGACCGACCATCCTCTCCACAACATCTTCGAAGGGGTGGAGCATTCAGGCCGGCTGGACAAGTGGTCGGTGGAGCTGAGCGAGTTCGATGTCTCCTTCGTTCTGCGGCTCTCGATCAAAGCTCAGGCGATGGCCGACTTCCTGGCCGACTACGTGGTAGAAGTAGCGGAGGAGGAGCTCACCCGCCCGACTCCTTGGAAGGTGAGGGTGGATGGAGCCTCAGGAAGGCATTCTCTTGGAGTAGGGGTGGTTCTGGAAAGCCCTCAAGGGACTCAGATTGAGCAGATGGTGGTGGTGCATTTTCCCATTACCAACAACCAGGCCGAGTACGAAGCAGTGATAGCGGGGCTGCGCCTGGCCAGGGAGTTGGGGGTGCTGGATGTGGAGGTCCTAAGCGACTCCATGGTGGTGGCTTCCCAGATCAACGGGGAGTTCGAAGCAAGGGAGCCCGCTCTGAAGTTATACTTGGCCAAAGTGAAGGGGGTCATAGGGACCTTCCAGACCTTCTCCATCCGACACGTGCCAAGGGGAGAGAATGAACAGGCCGACCAACTAGCAAAGCATGGCCCCCGGGTGGGGGGCACCATCACCGACCTGTTCTGCCCCTCCATCGAAGAAGGGGAGCTCATGGAGATCGACTAGCAGGCTTCGTGGATGGATCCAGTAATAGTTTTCCTCTCCACGGGAGAATATCCGGAGGGGGTGGACAGGAAGAAGCTGAGGCACAAGTCCGCTTACTACCTCCTTAAGGACGGGCAACTATACAGGAAGACCCTCTCCGGGATGCTGGCTCGCTGCGTAGCCGAGGATGAGGCGCAGAGGATCTTGGAGGAAGTCCACTCCGGGGAGTGCGGGAGTCATTCCGGGAGTCGGACCCTGGAGGGGAGGATAGTCAGGCAAGGGTATTTCTGGCCCACCCTGGGCCGAGACGCCACGGAGTTCGCAAGGAGATGTCATAAGTGCCAGCTGTTTGCCCCCCTCCAGCTACAGCCGGCCCAACAGCTCAAGAGTATCACGGCCCCCTGGCCCTTTGCAATATGGGGAATGGATTTGGTTGGACCGTTTCCCCAGGCCAGCGGTCAGAGAAGGTTCCTCCTGGTGATGATCGACTACTTCTCGAAGTGGATGGAGGTGAAGGCGTTGGCCAAGGTGACCTCCCAAGTGATCAGGAACTTTGTCTGGGGGGAGATCATCTGTCGCCATGGGCTGCCCCAGGCCATCGTCACCGACAACGGACCCCAGTTCGCCAGTGCTGAGTTCACCAGCTTCTGCGAGCAGCTTGGAATCGACCTCAGGTTCGCCTCGGTCCACCACCCCAGGAGCAACGGGCAGGTGGAGGCCGCGAACAATATCATCGTCAACCTCCTCAAGAAAAAGGTGGAAAACTTGAAGGGGAGCTGGGTGGAGCAGCTCCCCGCAGTTCTTTGGGCCCTAAGAACCACCCCTAACACGGCCACGGGGGAGACCCCCTTCAAGCTCTCCCATGGGTGCGAGGCGGTGCTCCCCATAGAATTTGAAGTCCAAACGCCGCGAGTCGGGGCGGCAGAGAGGTCCGAGAGGAATGGCGAGCCGAGAACGAGGGGGAGCTGAGACTCTCCCTTGACATGGTGGAAGAGTTGAGGGACCTTTCGGCCATCCGACAGGAGGAGGTCAAAAGGAGGATGGCAAAATTCTTTGACAAGCATGTCAGGGTCAAGCAGTTCGCGGAAGGGGACCTGGTGCTGAAGAAGGTGGACGCGGCAGGGAGGTCAGCGTCCGTGGGGAAGCTCAACCCCAGCTGGGAGGGGCCATTTATTGTGAAAGAAGCTTTGAAGTCAGGGGGCTATCGGCTTCAAAATGTAGAGGGCGAGACCCTGAGTCTCACCTGGAGTGGAGACGACCTGAAAAGATTTTTTCCCTAAGCACCTGTAAGCAATACGTTGGTTATAGTGAATTCCTTCCCCCCCCCCCCCAGTATTATCGCAGCCAGCTAGCATAGAGAATTGGAATGAGTTTGGACCCCGAGAAAATCCCACTGCCAGGCTCTCACCTAGCTGGCAGGGCCGGAAGTCACTCGGTGTCATCCCTAGCCTCGAGAAGATCCTGCTGCCAGGCTCCCACCTAGCTGGCAGGGCCGGAAGTCACTCGATGGAATAAGTTTGGACCCCGAGAAGATCCCGCTGCCAGGCTCCCACCTAGCTGGCAGGGCCGGAAGTCACTCGGTGTCATCCCTAGCCTCGAGAAGATCTCGCTGCCAGGCTCCCACCTAGCTAGCAGGGCCGGAAGTCACTCGATGTAATGAGTTTGGACCCCGAGAAGATCCCGCTGCCAGGCTCCCACCTAGCTGGCAGGGCTGGAAGTCACTCGGTGTCATCCCTAGCCTCGAGAAGATCCCGCTGCCAGGCTCCCACCTAGCTGGCAGGGCCGAAAGTCACTCGGTGGAATGAGTTTGGACCCCGAGAAGATCCCGCTGCCAGGCTCCCACCTAGCTGGCAGGGCCGGAAGTCACTAGGTGTCATCCCCAGCCTCGAGAAGATCCCGCTGCCAGGCTCCCACCTAGCTTGCAGGGCCGGAAGTCACTCGATGGAATGAGTTTGGACCCCGAGAAGATCCAGCTGTCAGGCTCTCACCTAGCTGGCAGGGCCGGAAGTCACTCGGTGTCATCCCCAGCCTCGAGAAGATCCCGCTGTCAGGCTCCCACCTAGCTGGCAGGGCCGGAAGTCACTCGATGGAATGAGTTTGTACCCCGAGAAGATCCTGCTGCCAGGCTCTCACCTAGCTGGCAGGGCCGGAAGTCACTCAGTGTCATCCCTAGCCTCGAGAATATCCCGCTGCCAGGCTCCCACCTAGTTGGCAGGGCCTGAAGTCACTCGATGGAATGAGTTTGGACCCCGAGAAGATCCCGCTGCCAGTCTCCCACCTAGCTGGCAGGGCCGGAAGTCACTCTGTGTCATCCCTAGCCTCGAGAAGATCCCGCTGCCAAGCTCCCACCTAGCTGGCAGGGCCGGAAGTCACTCGATGGAATGAGTTTGGACCCCGAGAAGATCCCGCTGCCAGGCTCCCACCTAGCTGGCAGGGCCGGAAGTCACTCGGTGTCATCCCTAGCCTTGAGAAGATCTCGCTGCCAGGCTCCCACCTAGCTGGCAGGGCCGGAAGTCACTCGATGGAATGAGTTTGGACCCCGAGAAGATCCCGCTGCCAGGCTCCCACCTTGCTGGCAGGGCCGGAAGTCACTCGGTGTCATCCCCAGCCTCGAAAAGATCCCGCTGCCAGGCTCCCACCTAGCTGGCAGGGCCGGAAGTCACTCGATGGAATGAGTTTGGACCCCGAGAAGATCTCGCTGTCAGGCTCTCACCTAGCTGGCAGGGCCTAAAGTCACTCGGTGTCATCCCCAGGCTCGAGAAGATCCCGCTGCCAGGCTCCCACCTAGCTGGCAGGGCCGGAAGTCACTCGATGGAATGAGTTTGGACCCCGAGAAGATCTCGATGCCAGGCTCTCACCTAGCTGGCAGGGCCGGAAGTCACTCGGTGTCATCCCTAGCCTCGAGAAGATCCCGCTGCCAGACTCCCACCTAGCTGGCAGGGCCGGAAGTCACTCGATGGAATGAGTTTGGACCCCGAGAAGATTCCGCTGCCAGGATCTCACCTAGCTGGCAGGGCCGGAAGTCACTCGGTGTCATCCCCAGCCTCGAGAAGATCACGCTGCCAGGCTCTCACCTAGCTGGCGGGGGCGGGAGTCACTCAATAGCAATAACTTGCGACCCAGAACGAATCACGTTGTCGGGCTCCCACCTAGCCGGCGAGGCTGGGAACTACTCAAACGATGTTGACAACAGGTCGGAATCACAAAAGTTAATTAAAAAGGGGAGGGGTCTAACATAGCCCCCCAGCCCCAGGAAAGGCGGCCGAATGAAGGCGAGAACCTGGGCGAGAATCCGCAAGAAATTAGGCAATACAGACAAGGGACGAGCCGGCTCGCCTCGCTCGGCGGGCGAGCAGCCGCCTCATCAGGGGCTGGGCCACAGAGGTAGGTCGCCCCGCCTGGCAATAGCAAATATATGAGTAAGGCGTGCGAGAGAGCATGTATAAAAGCAATAACAGGCGAAAATCGCGAAGTCTAGGCGCAGCTCGCGCGTACATCTCAAAACAGGTAAGCATACATGACAATATACATCTAAAAAACAAATGTCGAAAAGCGGGTAAGACGCGAGATCCGGGGCGAGAAGGCCTAGATGGGCTGGAAGGATTTGTCCCCAGGGTCTGGCACGGGAAGAAATAGCGCCGGCACCACGTCCTCCGCCGAGAGTTCCGCCGCCTCGCCCTTGAGGAGATCCGCGCGTCGCAGCATTTGCATCGTGTACTTCGTGGTGCTGGCGGCGTTCTTTTGCATCAGCACCTCCAAGTCGTAGTCGGAGAAGTGCTCGAGCGGACAGACCCTGCTGTCCGGAGGAGGGACAGCGGCGGCGGCCTCCAGCTCGCGTACCCGCGCCTCCAACGCCGACTTGTCCTGACCAAGGGTGGCGATCTCAGCGCCCATCCGACTGGCCGTCGCGGCATCCTGACAAAGAGGAAGAGAAAGTTATAAGATAGATTCGCGAGAAAGGGCGGTTGTTGAGGGTGAGCACATACCACCCCGCCCAAGTACTGCGCGAGGGACTCCTCTGCCGCGTCGGCCCGTCTCCTCTGAAGGTTCGCGTCCTCCTGAGCGAGTTTTTGGGCCTCCTCCCTCTTGTCCGCCAGCTTCTTCAGGGAGGTGGCGTTCCGCTCCAGTTGGGTGCAGCGCCTCCCTACCATATGAGCTAGCTTCAGGCCGCGTAGCTGGGCCCGCGCGCTCTCATGGACCAATACCCATGTCACCTCTTTGTCGTAGATGGCGGCGTCCTCTCGCGAGTATAGGCCGAACGAGAAGTTGTAGGCCTCCCCGCCGATGGTGTCCTGCTCCATCCAACTCGGCAGCAAGGTCGAGATCGCGGCGCGATTTGACTCCTTGTCCCACGACAGGAGCGGGGCGCCGAGCTCGTCCAGATATCACTCGTCGTAGCCAAAGTTGTGGTGACCCCTCAGCACCGGCTTCGCGGCAGCTTGAGACCCGTCCGGCGGTGCGGAGGTGCCCGCCGCCCTGTCCGGGGTGTCGCTGGTCGAAGCAACCAGCAGGGGGGAAGGGCCCTCGGCCGGAAGGTCCGCAAGGGCCTTGCCTTTCCTTTGGCTCGCGGAAGGTCCGCAAGGGCCTTGCCTGAGCTCGGGCGAGAACCCCGGGGGGGATCCGAGCGCTCTCGTAAGGGGGGTGAAGGGGGATGTCGCGCTCGCCTGCCAAGGAGAAGGGGTGAGATAAAGGAAAAAAGGGGGGGTAAGTCAGAACAGCGGCGAGTGGCAAACCTCCCCCTGGCGGGACGGCGGCGAGGTCGTCAAGATGGCGGCGCAGGTACGCGACCTCGAAATTCTTCCCGGCGAAGAACCCACACAAGTCGGCCTCATGGCCCCCTAGGCTGGGCGGACGGTAGCTCGCCTCGCTCAGCTGCACCGGCGAGAAGGGGACGTTGCCGAAATCCCCCTTGACGAACAGGAACTTTTTGAGCCAATTGTGACTCTTATTTACTGTCTCCCGCACCTTGAGGTGAGCGCTGGAGAAGTAGGCGGTCCCATCCCGATTCGCCCGGAAGGAGAACAGTTTCCGGAAAACGGCGAGGCTGAACTCGACTCGCTCCTCTCGCAGGAAGCAGGCGAACCCCACCATAACGGCTATGGAGTTCGGGGTCATCTGGCCTAGGACGACCCCGAAATACTTCAGCACCTGGCGCACCTCGGGCCACAGGGGGAGTCGCAGGTCCACCTCAAAGTGAGCTAGAGGGATGGCAAGCTCGTCCCTAGATAAGTCGTTGATCTATTCCCCATCCCCGGGCCGTCTCGCAGAAAAGCCCGGCGGAACGTGGTTGCCAAGAGCATCCAGATACTCGCGCTCCGAGATGACGGCGTGAGGAAAGTTGTGCTCTGAGAAGGTCCAGGCGCACTTACTTCGTCCGTCCACATCGCCGCCGCCTCTGCCCATTCCCATCGAATCGCCGCCGAACGTATGATACAGATCCAGAAGGCGAGCTTGAGCCGTGTTTCGCGGGGAACAGGAAGCGAGAGAGCGTTTGGAATCGGTGAGGGAATAAGGGCCTGCAAGGCCTATTTATAGGGAAAGAGAAAGGGCGGGAAACTTCCCGCCGAAAGAGGGGGTGCAGATAGCAAAAATCAGCCTGACGTTTCGACTTCACGGCGCGCGGCCGTGCCGGCGAGGCCGGTCAGGCGTGGTTCTCGCCCGGCCATGTCCGCGCAAAGCGTGCGCGGGCGACTCTCGGCCCGCGCCCATCCGGGATTCCGCGCGAGCCAGGAGACACCCGGCTGGCGAGCCCCTCGGCTCGCCCCCGCCCCGATCGGCAGGTCAGGCAGAATGAACCTCTCCCCTGTCCCGCCCCGCAGAGAGCAAAAGCAACAGCTTGGTAATTTCAATACACCTCAGCAGTAAAAAATTAGGCCCATAGGCGGGCAAAGAGAGTTGCGAGTCGTTATAAGTAGAAGATAACTTTGCAATAACAGTAGAAGCCCCGTGATATCCCGCGAGCGGGAAAAAAAGGCTGGATCGGTACTCGACCCACTTCCACCTGTGGCGCCGCTTCGTTCCCGATCGCGGCGGCACGCGAGGATTGTGATAATCGCGAACCGCCACCAGCTCCCGCTCAGCCAGGCCGATTTGCTCTGTGGCGCTCCTAAGATGCCCCTCGGCTCGCGTAATGTGCACGCCCGGTGAAGTGACATCGTCGTCTTCTGCTGCGCGCGGGGGTCCCTCCAAGGCCGCGAGCCGGGCCGCGGTCTCGGCCTTGTCTTCATCGACCCTCTTCACAATCTCCTGAAGCAGCAGCGTGTGTTTTTGGAACAGCCGCGTCACCTGCCTCTTCATCCCCACCGCATCGGTCGGGTCGCCCAGGTAATCAGAAACACTGTCCACATCGGGCGGAGGTGAATACCCTTCGCTCGTCTCGGTTTCGGAGGAAACCATGTTGTAGCCTACAAAAGGGCGATTCAGAAGGGGCGAGCGAGAACAAAGCCAACGGTGAGTACTAGCTTACCAGGGGTTGGCACGTCACCCGCGCCGACGGATGGGCGAGAGGAGCCCGGCCGACCCTGAAAGGTTTCTCCCTCGAGGGTCTCAAGAGATTTTCCCAGTCCGTGGGGAGCCGGCGAGCGGGGGGTTTCCGGAGGTAGGCGGTCCAGGCCGGGGGGACTAGCAACCCTCTCAGACGACAAGGGATGGGGGTGATCCTTTCCCCCGTTCCCCACCTTTTCATAAGGAACTGTCTGCAAGACAAAAGATCAGAGATACAGCTATAATCCGAGGAAGGTCACGTACCCCAGGGACGACCTCAACACCCGCCGCCGAGCTGGAGCCCGGACAGTTCCCCGCCGGAGATCGCCTAACAATCTTTCTCTTCGCCGGCCTAAAGAGAGGGTCGGGAGACCCACATGCTAGCCAAGGGGCGGCCTCAAGGGACTCCTCCTGAGTCTTCAGGCCCGCTGCCGCTAGGCGAGCTCGCACCTCTTCGCTGGCCGGCATCGAGAAATCGGTCTGTTCAAGGAAAATGAGGGGATCTGGGGAGCTCCCTCCTGGGCTCATCGGTATATTTATAGCCGGACAGTGGGGCCCCACTAGAAGATTCCCTGCCAGCTCAGCACAAGTACTCGCCGAACACGCGGGTTGGATGATTCTTTCCGAGCTTGAATCAAGCTCAAAAAGAGCGGGGATTGTTTACAACCCCGTGTCCGGCTCCGCGACCCGCACCCAAACGGCAAAATGGCTATACGGAAGCAGGGCTGGCCCGCTCCCGCCCATTCCAAGCAAGCGAGCCGGCGAGGCGAGCGAGCGGGACGAGCGGAGAATCACTGACCAAAGCGGATGGGTCTGGCGACCCGCGACTGGCAAGCCGATCGGGGTGTCGCAGTGGCCGCCGGCCAGCCCCCACACGCGACCTGGCTGCCGGTCCGCCCCGGCAGAAGAAAGGCGGGTCGCGACGGTCCGGCTCGCGCTCGCCCATGGAGCATAGGCGGCCAGCTGGAGCCAGGTCGTGCTCGCCCCCCGCGGAGGAGGGTTGGAGGCGAGCTGACCACCAAGGGGTGCGAATAGCCCCTTAGAACAGCGGAGCCACGCTGTTGGCAGACTAGGTTGGACTGCGCATAGCCCCTCAGAACAGCGGAGTTTGGCTGTTGGCAGACCCAGCTAAGGGCCTTTTGGTATTTTCAGGTCAGTTATTTTGGTTATTTGCAGTTCAGATTCCGAAAAACTATAAATAAGACCCAAGGGGTACCTCAGAGGACACGCTTGCAGTGCCTCCTTACTCTTGTTTCCAAGTGTTCTCTGAGAGTACCTTAGCTCGGCTTCTGGCTAAGGAGGGGAAGCGCTCAGAGATCTTCCGGGTTTGTGGTGGGACCTCCCTGCCGAACCCTTGGGTCTGTTTCTCCTTGTCTTCTTCGTTGTTTTTATTGCAGGAGCAAAGTAGGCGCGAGACCACTCCTTCCCCAAGGGTCGAACTCCACAAGAAGCTGGATTCCGGTTTCAACAATAGGATCTCTTCTTTGTCATTTTCTTGTTCTGGTGTCGCGAAGGGGTGGCCTGCATCAATCGCATAATGTTATTGTCACAGAACTCAAGAATCAAGCAACAGCTGTCACTAAACACATGGTTAAAGTAAAGATTGAGTTTGATAACCAAATCAAAGTGGATTTAGCTAATGTCCACACTATTATCAAGGCCTCTCAAAAGGCAACTGTTGATCAACTGCAGAAGTTCAAATCCTACTATAAAGAAGGAACAAATTATCTAGCTGATCAGATAAGATTTCAAAAGGATGATCTACGAGACCATATCAAAAGAGAAGTCATAAAGTGGGAGAGTGTATTAGTCAACGCAGGCTCAGATCATGCTAAATGGATAACTAATGCTATCAGAGAAACTCTTGGTTATCCACCCCTTTGTGATGATGACAACACTACAGAATCCGGCATCCAACCTGCTTACATTGAAGGGTGTTGGGTATTGTATCCACAATCACCTGGATTTGAGGAAGCCACCTGTCAAGCTAAGATGAATTCACAATGTATTTGATGAAACTTCTTAAGTTGTGCTTGCAGTTTTTCCACGCTAAGTGCACACCAATGTCAGGGTGCAGTAGGTCAATATACACAGGTCTGCACGACGTAATCCCTCATTGAGCAGATCAGTGTGTTGGCCTACGTGTACTCTCTCTATTGGAGTGCACTTACTTTCAAGTATAGGGCCATGTTTATGCAAGAGAAGACAAGGAGCAAGGATGGGTCAAGGGGCAGCTCTTGAGTGGAATGACGAAAATTCGTCTAAGTAAAAGTCGACGAGAATCACCAAGTGATTCTCGCCGATTCGGCGAGAATCACTAGTGATTCTCCCCGAATCGTCGAGAATCATTAGTGATTCTCGCCGACTCCTTCCGGCTACCTTAAAATGGTGCCAAGTAAGATTCCGCGAGAATCACTAATGATTCTCGCCGAACCCGTCGCTGAGCAGGTCATGAATACCAAGTGAAAATCGTTGAGAATCAACAAGGGAATCGTCGAGAATCACTAGTGATTCTCGACGAATCGTCGAGAATCGTTAACTGATTCTCGCCGATTCGTCGAGAATCACCAATGATTCTCGACGAATTTTACTTGGCGTTTTCCCTGGATGCTGCTGGACCGGATTCTGCCGCTGGACTATTTTGAACCGGATTTCGGGTTTCTACTTGTGGGACCCACAACGGTCATATTGTTAGTATCTACAGTGTATAAATACACGGGTATTTTTGAACAGTAGAAGGCGAAGGAAATAAGAAATACGCGAGCACGAACAAACCCTAGATCGCCGCTTCCGCTCCGCCGCTGCCGCCGCCATCGCTCGCGACAAGTGGTCGCCGCTGTTGATCGCGCTTCTTCCCGATCTCCGGCAACAGAAGCTTAGCCAAGCTTAGATTCTCACGCGTCTATCCAGAGATCTCTTGTCTCTCGTTTTGTAGATCGGGAAAGTGTTCCCCATCCGAATCGATCGAGACGATTGATCCTAGTGTGACCGTTGGTAGACCTAGCTAGCTTCGCTACAAAGTTTGGATCTCTAAAGAAGTGCAGCCGCACATCGTCGTCGCCGCCGATCCCGTGAACCTTGCCGCCACCGGTTCCGGGGAGATCCTCTCCACGAGAGACCAAGGTCGTGGACTCTTTGTAGACTTCAAGATCACGTCGTCAACAAAGAGGGACACCGTAGTCTCCACACGTAGTTTGTATTTCTTGTATATTCCATTTTACTTTTGTTGTAAAGGAACGTTGGTTCCTAGTTGTAAGGGTTGGGTGCAACCCGGTTTGTGGGAGTGTTGACTCCTACGTGTGGAAGGGTTCCTTCCGATAGTGCGAGGATTGGATTTCAATCCTGTTGGAGAAGAGACCGAGTCGTCCCTTGGTGGGAGATAGGTCGAAGGGGGAAAGTGGATGTACACAAGTTGGGGAACCACTATAAATTGCCTGTGTATTCTGTGTGCTGTGCTTTTTATTTTCATTGTGCAGGTACATTCGTAAATTTCCGCAAAAGCGCTGCACTTCACCTATTCCCCCCCCCCCCCCCCCATAGGTGAACATAGTTGCCACTAGGTGGACTTTCAAGTGGTATCAGAGGCAGGTTACTCATCAAAAAGGTTAACACCTTGAGTAGAATCCTACCACCAGTGTCAAAAGCATGGAGCTGGATTATGAGATATCGCCACTCAAACTCCCCGCTTGCACAAAGAATTATTATCCTATCTGGAGGATGAGAGTGTCGTTTCACTTGGATGCTATAGATCCTCGAGCATCGTTCATCCTGGAAGAGGGTCCGTTTATTCCCATGAAGACCTCCGACTCTGGGATCCAAGTGCCCATGTGCATTGCTGAGATGTCAGAGACGGAACTGTCACTATTTAACTTGGACGAGAGGATTCGTCAAATTATCTTAGATATCTGGTCTGGAGCTTCTCGCTCTAGATTAGAAAAATATAGGATGGCTAAATCCATGTGGGTGATGATCTCCGAGTTGATGGGGGAGTCAGAGAAAGGTGGAATTTGCTGTCAACCAGAGGATGAAGCCTATGTGGGGGTCCTCACCTCTGAAGATGAAGGCAAGCATCTCTCGGACAGCATCAGAGCTCCAGTGTCCGTGTCTGAGACTGATGAGACCAGTGAGGAAAGCAGCTCTAATGAGGATGACGCAATGGTCACTGGCTTGAATGACAATAACACTAAAGAGCAGGTAACTTCCTCATCCTGCCCCATCTCTTTTGAACTTTCTGAAGACAGGAACTGCTTTCCTCCAGAAGATTCTTATTCT
Organism: Platanthera guangdongensis; assembly: GCA_039583875.1. NCBI lineage: Eukaryota > Viridiplantae > Streptophyta > Magnoliopsida > Asparagales > Orchidaceae > Platanthera > Platanthera guangdongensis. Next base: position 120,768,163 of record CM077159.1, on the reverse strand, counting down.
CTGAAGAGAGCCCTTCAGTCAAGCAACCTACTTGCTGAGGAGCAAGCTCAAGAGATTGCTCGACTGAAGATCTTGTTGGTTTTCCAATTGGCGTCCAACAAGGTCAAGGACTCTAAGATCTCAGCTCTAGAGAGTAGTCTAGAGAATGAGAAACGAATAGTATCAAACTTTTCCAAAGTTGATGCTATAAAGAGAAAGCAAGAAAACGGGTGGATCTCCCAGATTATCAATTCGTGGAGAAATGGGGAAACGGTGTTCCGACCCCCCACTCCAAGCAGGAAGGCAACTCATCATGCCTTCAGGTATGACCACAGGAATAGTCGTGGTCACTGCAGGGGTGATCTGTCCCCATGTGGAGACACCCACAGTGCAAGGGCCGTCGTGGCAACCCACGAGAGAATACCTAAGGCTCATTCTGAGCCCTTTGTATTCACTGCCACTGCCTCAACTTGGTGTGAATCTGCATGTCCCTGCTCACAGAAGACTTCTCACCACCCGAGGACACAGAATAGGGAGGATAGAAGTCATGGTGTAAGTTTTCATGGGGCCTCTGGAAGGGGGATGCCTATGAGAAAGGAACCACCTTCCCGGCCTCATGACGCTCACAACATGCATTCCTTCCACCCTTCCACGTGTCACGATGGAAGAGAAAATTTTGTGAGGCGATCATGCTCTATCCCGGTTAGACCTAGGACCGTGACTACCTCAGTCACTAGATCAGGTCGGAAATGGCGATACAACATTCACCCATGTTGGTGATGTGGTAAAGTGGGGCACTTTGCCATCGACTGTTGGCACAACCCCTCTGTGCCCACGGCAAGGGCTTATCCACATTCACGGGACAGAGGTAGTCTTCCTGACAGGTTTTCTGAAGGAAGGCAGTTGCGTGCTTATGCTAACAGGAACCTAGGACCCAATATGATTTGGGTTCCTAAGGTAAAGTAATTCTTTCTTGCAGGATAGTCTAGGTTCCCGTGAATATGATGGGAACCAGACAATAGGTGGCTCAAGACTAAATTGGAGCAAGCGTCTGCTATAACAGATGTGATATCGACTTGAGCATACTCACATTGAGCTCCTAATATGTTCTACCTGTGGGACTAAACGATGACTCTCAAAATCCCAGGTACTCATGATCAGTTCCAAGACTTGAGTCGTTTTCCATTGACAGTTACATATATATATATCTTTATATACAGATACATCTTTGTATATACGTGTATGTATGAACATCCAAGGATAGGGTAACACGATGAATATAAACCTTAGATACATCATTAAAGAGTTATCGGAACTTCCACTCGTAGATTCGAGAACTAACATCTGCAGGCGTAAATCAATTCACTGAAAACTAACAAAGATGCGTCGTTGGAAGACTTTCAAATTAACTTACGTCGTTAAATTAATTCCACTAGCTCAATGTGTGTATGGAAAAGCCGGCTCAAACCCTAATAGCTTGGCTTTCTGGAGTATCTATATAGTTAGAAGACTTTCAAATTAACTTAGACAAACGGAAACCGTAAGAATCCCATTTAACGGACTCGAGCTTGGCATTTAAGGAGAATCCCATTCTCGCCGAAGGATCAAGAAGAATCACATTTGAGGAAGAATTCCCTCCGACCTTTCACCTTCCATAAGAATCCCGCCGAAGGAGCACACTATACGAATCCCGCCGAACTTCACAGGAGACCCTAGATTTCTCCCGCCGACTCTTCACATTCCTTAGGAATCGCACAAGGTCTTTTCCACCGACCGGCAGGAAGCTCGTCGAATCATCTTCTCAAGGTTCCCGCAAGGTTTCTCCTTTAGGAATCGCACAAGGTTCTCGTCGGATCCCGCACCGCCTTCGCAAAATCCCGCAAGGTTCTCCATCGTCTTCCCGCAAGCTCCCGCAAGGTTCTCGTAAGGTTCTCGTCGAATCGCACAGGCTCCCGACGAATCCCGCCGAACCCCGCAGGAAACTCTCCTACTCACCGAAGGTCTCCATCGCTGTTTCCCGCTAGGTCTCCACCGAAGGTCTTCCCAAAGGACGCTCAAGGAAGATTTCTTGCAGGAAGCTCTCCAACTCTCTTCCGTCTACGCCTTTAGGTAACCTCTTCCTCACCCGTACTTGGACGTTATCACTAGTGACGCTTTCCTTTTGACTGTTCATTAAATCTTAGAGTAGGGCTTCTCTCTCTAGATCTGCAATGGCTCCAAGGATAACTGCTGGGTTGGTCACCGGTTGCGAGCTTGTTCGAACTGGGTTCTCTCACGCCTCGGACGAATTCTGCAACATCATTCTGATGCTGGAAGAGGCTGGGCTAACATTCGTCTTGGAGCACCCTTGCAAAATCCTGGACAAAGAGGTACTGGAGTTCTTCGCTACCGCAAGACTCCGAAATGGCGACTCACTCATCAAAAGCAAGGTGGTTGGGGCAAAGGTTTCGACGATCGTCGACTGCATTTTCGTCGACCACTCAAAAAATTCGTCGAACCCGAGAACGACACGGCCCTGGACACGCCCGTGTCCCAAGCCGTGTAACCCTTACCAAGCCCCAAACTTGGCTCTAAACGTTGTTTGTCCCTCTTTTGAGTTTCGGGGTGTTACAACTCTCTCCCTCTTAAAAGAATTTCGTCCCAAAATTAAAGAAAGGAAAAGATACACAAAACTTAAATGATACCTGAGTGGAATAACTCTGGGTACTCCTCTAGCATGGTCTGTTCTCGCTCCCACGAGAGCTCCTCACGACCGCAGTTATTCCATCGGACTTTTACGAGTTTGACCTCTTTGTTCCGCAACTGGAGAATCTCTGAATCCTCTATATTAACTGGACGAACTCGCGTCCTCAAATCCTCTTCTATCGGCACCGATGCCGATTCGATCACCGCACTATCCTCTACTAAGGCTTTCCTCAAGACGGAGACATGGAAGACATCGTGCAATCCACTCAGCTCTGTGGACAACGCCAACCGGTATGCTGCTTCTCCCACCTGTTCTATAACCTCGAAAGGTCCCAGAAACCTCGGACTCAACTTCTTGAGTCAGCGAATCCGCGAAACGCCTTTGAACGACTTGATCTTTAGATAGACCCAGTCGCCTCTTGCGAACTCCAGCTTCCTGTGGCGAGCATTAAAATATTTTGCTTGCCGATCTTGAGCTACCTTCATGCGCTCTTGAATGGTTCGCACCAACTCACATGCATCAGCTACCACTTCTTTTCCCAAAAGTTTGGTGTCTCCCGCCTCTGTCCAAGACATCGGTGTTCGACACCGTCTCCCATACAAGGCTTTGTATGGCGCCATCTTTATACTTGCTTGATAATTGTTGTTATAAGCGAACTCTACCATGAAGAGGTGATCTTCCCACTTCTTGCCGAAGTCAAGAGTACACATCTTCAGCATATCCTCCATAGTACGGTTCGTTCTTTCGGTTTCCCCGTTAGTTTGAGGATGGAAAGTTGTACTGAACTTGAGCTTCGTGCCCAGAATCTTCTGAACCAACCTCCAGTCCTTGGACGATTCCAGGACAGGTTTGCCCGTTAGTTTGAGGTAGCTTATGTGGGTTGGAATATCTTGCATGTGCATAAAAGTAAACTTGTGGCGGGTCATGCGGTACTGGGCCAATCGTCACACCGATGACAGTATAGTGACTCTGGCGAGGTGTGATGGTTTGAGGGGCCAGTGGGTTGTTTTACACTGCAGTCTAGAGGACGATCCCCAAAAAGGCACACTCGACCAAAAAGACCAGTAGGTAGCCAACAAATAGTACGCAGAGACTCTAGAGTGCACCTAAGACATGTACAGAGGCGTATGGGAGGTCTAGGCCTGGTAGTATGTATACCCGCCTAGGAGTGGAGATGCCCGCTCCACTGCTGTCGTAGCCACAACGACGGTATCAAAGAGTGATGCTAGCTCCAAAAAGCGGGAACTAAAGGTTTGTGATCACAGAGTCGTGTGTGTGAGTTGCACTTGCATGAATCATAAAATACATGCATATCATACATTCATAAACTAGGTCATACGCACCATAGATCCTTATCATATAAATTAGTATGAACTCTTTTATATGATAAGTTATATTTGAAAACCTTAACTTATAAGTTTGTATGGACATTCATATAAGTTAAGGTACTTTTGAGATGGTAGTTTAGTAGTAGCATATTCTACTTGTCGTTCTTTACTCTGTTTTACTTACAGTACCTTGTTTACTTACAACACCTTACTTACTTTTTGTACAGTTCTTCATACCTTATATGTGCTAGGTCATACGCACCATAGATCCTTATCATATAAATTAGTATGAGCTCTTTTATATGATAAGTTATATGTGGAAACCTTAACTTATAAGTTTGTATGAGCATTCATATAAGTTAATGTACTTCTGAGATGGTAGTTTAGTAGTAGCATATTCTACTTACCGTTCTTTACTCTGTTTTACTTACAGTACCTTGTTTACTTACAGCACCTTACTTACTTTCTGTACAGTTCTTTATACATTACATGTGTTATATGTATAAAACTGCTAGAGTAGAAATAGTTTGATACTATATATACTTGTTAGTATAGCTCCACTGTCACCTGCTTCTTTTAATACCCATTGTTGTCCTCCGCTTCATCCTCCCGCTCGGTGCCTAGGAGTTGTGGGGGCGAGGTATGGAGGAAACGGCTTAGTCTTTATGACTAACGGTCGGTTGTGACCAAATCATTTTAGGAGCTCGAGTAGATGGAGTACCAGCAGGACGAGGTGGCAGGACGTGAGGAGCTGATACCACCACCTACTACTACTACTGCAGCCCGTCGTCAGGTGGGACGAGTTTTCTGATGATAGTTTAGATTCCGCTTGGTTGTTGTTTTGAGAGAGAGAGAAAGATTTGATATCATGTGTAAGACCCCTTTTTTTTTGGAACAACCACCGGGGTCTTAGGCCCAGAACCGCCGCTTTGCGGTGACACCTTCGCACCCAGGAAGGTCATCACTACAAAACGCCGATCCTGCCGGCCAAATCGATCACCATCGACAGAATGTATAATGAATGAAAGTGTAAGCATCCAAGTCCACAATAGTATAAAGGAGGAAATCACATGACAAATAAATAGTCCTCACCAGAAAGAAAGTCTAAGTACCAACGCCAGAAAGTGAATACGGGCTTAAGCCCGGTACATGATAACCTCACTACAATTCACTCATAAAAGTAAAACTACTAATACTCGGCTCCACTCACTGATCCGGATGCCTGTCCACCCGAGCTACACTGGCCCATCTCCATCTGCACCGTACCCTGCTGGTGTTGCGTCTCCTGCGGCTGTTCCCTGTCTCCCATCCGGAGCACCTAAAATATGGTGGTCAAACGACCGTCAGTCAAACTAGACTCAGTCAACAATCCCCCACCCCTCTACCCGTGGCTCCTAGGCACCGGGCGGAAAGGAGTGAAAAGGAGGACCAAAAGCAGGGCGTAATCAAGCAGGTGACATCTACCCTAAGGAATAAAATAATAAGGTATAACAGGGGTATCACAATAATTAAACATGAGTAAACAAGTATGTAACAAAAGTAAACAGTAAGGAGTAGCAAGTAAGTAAAAGCAGTAAAAAGAGTAAGTAAGAGCAACGAGAAATATAACCGTTGATTTATAGGGATTACCCCTATAGACCAAGGGGTCGTTTTGCGGGGCCTATCGTATAAAACGTCTCATACCATTTTATACGATAGGTGTCAGGGGTTAAATGCAATGATTATGCTATGACATACAAGTATGCTATGGTATGCACATGCAAGTGCAACTCACACACACGACTCTATGCGCACAGACCTTTAGTTCCCCCTTTTGGAGTTAGCTAAACTCTCAGAAGCCTCTCGTCGTGGCCAACAGAGACAGTGGGTTGGGCCTCTCCACTCCTAGACTGGTAATCACACTACCCCGTCTAGCCCCTCACGTACGTTTTCGTACTATTCCTAGCAAACCAGCTAGTCTCCCCGAGTCAACGTACCGACGACGGTGTGATCGATCGTCCAATACCGAGGACCCACCACTGTTATGCACATGCAACCATGATAGTTTGTATCTAATTATAGTACTGAGCCTCTAGCTCTTTAGACTACCGAGCCTACTAGTTCAACATGTTCCCGAGCCCACGGCTCCCTGGACTAATCAAGTCTCATTTTTTCCAAGTCCCCGAGCATCCAGCTCCCCGGACTTCCAAATCAATACCGAGTCCATTTAACTCTACCAATTCATCTCCCTACGTGTACAGGTGTGAGTGTAAGGTGAAACTATTATTAGGGTTGCTCTTGCCCAAATTATTTCTAAGGTTTACGTCAGACCAGGACTGCCCAAGGTATTTCCCGTGAAGGGCTCTCGAAGGCACTAGGAACTATGATGAGATTACGTCCAAAGCTTCCTTTCGTAAGACACTTAATATTATTGATTTCTACCCTTGATCAGATCTCTCATTTATTTACCCAAACCAGCAACCTACTAAGGATTCAACTCTTCAAATTCATTACCTACTCTAGTTCAGTTTCCGCAGTTACTATATGCAGACCACCCTATACTATATGAGATGTATAAAGGAGGTACTGCGGATTTTCTTCCAAATCTCCTATAAAATTTACCAGAGGTATATCATAACAAGTTTAGTCTAGAATCGGAGAATCATAATTTTTCTAATTAATTTGATATTTATTGAATTTTCCCAAATGTTTGACCATGGGCAATTTTGAACATGAACTATATGACCTACTCAAGTAATGGCCACCCAAAAATTTTGAATACTAAATAACAGAGATATATGACTAGATATTAATTTCCATAATTTTTCAGAATATATGTGACCTCTAATTAATTTATCAAAAATAATTCCTTTAATCATATGTAAAGAAGGAAGTACCAAAATTACTTATCAGAAAATTATGTATAAATTACAGAATCTTAATATGGTTCAGAAAAGATCATTGTACAAAAATCATAATTTTTGAGGCTTGCTAGACTCCAAAATAAATTAAATTAAGTTTTCATGCGAAACAATACTTAATGAAGCAACCCTTAGAAATAGTCTTCCAAAAATCCCATAAATATTCACAGAGCTTTAAAACATAATAAGGAGTCCTCGGCTAATGTTCATCAATTTTTAGCAAGTAGTTACTTCATAATAAATTTATAAGTAAATAATACAAATTGCTAAATTGTTAATGAAGTATCCAAAATAATAATCATAAATTCATAACAAAATCTCCAGAGCTTGTACAAACTTTAAACCCTACTCTACCCAAATTTCAAGTGATTTTAAAGTGCTTTGATAGCCTAATACTCTAAATTAGGTTTGGTGCCCTAAGCTAGGGTTAGGGTTTTGAGGGGGTTTAAGACTTCCAAATTCCCTAAGATTTTAATCAGAGGGCTATACTAACCCTATGGTCCTCTCTACCAATTTTCAAGTCATTCAAAGGTCATTTGACCCCATGACCTTCAAACCCTAAAAATCCCCATCAAGGGACCTACCCTAGGGTTCTAGGGCTACCCTACTCTTAACCACCCCAAATTCAATTGGAGGGTGTTACATGCCATATAAAGTCAGTGACCAAAATATTAGCCTCGGTTGAGGTGATTTGACCACTCAAACCCAAAGGGGGTGTTTTGACCTAATTAACCCTATAAGGGTCAACTTAGGGTTGGATAAAACCTAATCAAAACATCTCCAAAGGAGATGAAATTTTTACCAGAGCCCTAACATGCTCTCTAAGATCACCCACCCAACTTTGGGGGGATTTTGAGGTGTTTATGACACCTAATTAATTTATAATTGATGTTGGGTATTGTATCCACAACGTACCTGATTTGAAGAAGCCCCTGAACAAGCTAAGGTAAATAGACAATGTATTTGATGAAACCTTTTAAGTTGTGCTTGCAGTTATTCCACGCTAAGTGCACACCAATGTCAGGGTGCAATAGGTCAATATACACGGGTCTGCACGACGTAATCCCTCGTTGAGCAGACCAGTGTGCTGGCCTACGTGTACTCTCTCTATTGGAGTGTACTTATTTTCAAGTACAGGGCTGTGATAATGCAAGAGCAGACAAGGAGCAAGGATGGGTCAAAGAGCAGCTCATGGGCGGAAAGACGAAAAATCGTCCAAGTATAATCGACGAGAATCACCAAGTGATTCTCGCCGATTCGGTGAGAATCACTAGTGATTCTCGCATGATTCTCGCCGAATCGTCGAGAATCACTGGCTGATTCTCGCCGTCTCTATCCGGCTAAATCAGAGCGTGCAAACAAGTCAAAATCGACGAGAATCACCTTTGATTCTCGACGAACGACGAGAATCACCTTTGATTCTCGCCGAATCGACGAGAATCACCTTCGATTCTTGCCGATTTTGCCTTAGGCAAATTTCTAAAGACCCTGGACCGGATAAAATGTTAAGGCGCTGTTTTGAACCGGTATTACGGTTTCTTCTGGTGGGACCCACAACGGTCATAAAGGAGTATTCTACTGTATAAATACACATGTATTTTTGAACAGTAAAAACATACAGAAAAACGAAGCCGAGCCGCCGACCTTGACCTAGATCGCGAAATCCGCTCCGTCGTCGTCGCCGCTTGTGCCAGTAGATCGCCGGTTTTGATCGTGGTTGCTTCCAGATCTCCCGGCGACAGAAGCTCAGCCAAGCACAGCGTCTCACGCGTCTAACCAGAGATCCCTTGTCTCTTGATTCGTTGATCGGGAAAACCTTCCCCTTCCGAATCGATCAAGACGATCGATCCTAGTGTGACCGTTGGAAGACCTTGCTAGCTTTGCTATGAAGATTGAATCTCCAAAGTACAGCAGCCGCACACCGTTATCGCTGCCGATCCCGAGAACCAAGCCGCCGGTTTTGGGGAGATTCTCTCCAAGAGAGATCTAGGGTTGTGGACTCTTCGTTGACTTCAAGAACACGTCATCGAACGAAGAGGGACACCTTAGTCTCCAAAAGTTGTTTGTATTTCTTGTACATTCTATTTTCATTTTTGTTGTAAAGGAACGTTGGTTCATAGTTGTAAGGGTTGGGTGCAACCCGTGTTGTGGAAGTGTTGACTCCTACGTGTGGAAGGGTTCCTTCCGTTAGTGCAAGGATTGGATTTCAATCCTGTTGGTGAAGTGACTGAGTCGTCCCTGGTTGGGAGATAGGTCGAAGGGGGAAAGTGGATGTACCCAAATCGGGGAACCACTATAATTTGCTTGTGTCCTTTCTGTGTTGTGTTGTTTTGTTGTCTTGTGCAGGTACAATTTTAATTCCGCAAAAACGCTGCACGTCACCTATTCCCCCCCCCCCCATAGGTGAAGGTAGTTGACACTAGGTGGACTTTCAAGTGGTATCAAAGCCAGGTTCCTCATCAAAAAGGTTCACACCTTGAGTAGAATCCTGCCACTAGTGCCAAGAAGAAGGCAAACATCTACTATGGACGGGCTCAAGTACACAGGTAAGATCCCAGTGTGCACCAGGCTCAACTTTCCTATCTGGAAGGAAAGGATCAGGTTCTACATGGAAGCAGTTGATCCTCGACTCTTCATGATCGTGGAGGAGGGACCTTATGTCCCCACTAAGGTCTCCACCATTGATCCTACCAAGAAAGTGCCAAAGAAAATTTCTGAAATGGACAAGGACGAGATGGTGCTGGTGGGACTTGACAAGAAGGCGCAGAACATTCTGGTCAACGCGTTCGATGACTCAATGATGCAGAACTTCTGCAACTGCAGGACAACAAAGGAGATCTGGAACTGCCTGATTATCCTAATGGAGGGCACTGATGAAGTGAGGGATGATCGGAGATCCCTCCTGAACCAGAAATATGAGGCCTTCAGACAAGGGCCTAAGGAAGAGATCGGAGTCACCTTCGAGAACTTCCTCAAGATTGTCAATGCCCTCAAAGGATATGGAAGAGTGTTCACTGATGGTGAACTTAATGATAAATTCCTTAGGTCCCTTACTAAAGAATGGGACACAAAGATCTGCGCCATCCGAGAGTTTGGAAGACTAGCTGAAACAGACCCGCAAATTCTGTTGGGAAGCTGATGTCCTATGAGCTTCAACTGAACACACGGAAAGCAGAAGAAGAAGCAGAGAAGGCTGCAGCCAAGGAAAAGACTGTGGCTCTAAAAGCCATTCACTCCAGGAAGGGCAAGGGTACAGTTTCATACCGTGCCAGGAAAAAAGGATGAGGAGGAGGACTCCGAGCCATGCTCCTCCAGCTCAGAGTTGTCTGAGGAAGATTTCTCCCTCATCACTCGAGAATTCAAGAAGTTCCTCAAGATGAGGAATCAAAGAAAGAGAGACGGCTCCTCCTCCAAGCATCAGAAGAAAAATTTTTCTTCTGACAGGTATGCATCTAAACCGAACAAACATCGCTCCTCTGACATTATTTGTTTTGGATGCAATAAGCCAGGACACGTCGTGGCCGACTGCCACCAAGGCAAGAGAGAAAAGGGGAAGGGAGAGGAGCACAAGTCCTCTAGAGATAATAAGAAAGAGAGGAGCTACATCGCCAAAAAGCCAAAGACACTGAGTGAATCTGATTCCTCAGACTCCAGTGATGATGAGGAAGCCTACTTCGGGCTGGTGGGTCGTTCCGACTCAGAAGGAGAATGCCCCCCATTTACTGGGAAGGTAAAAGCTCACACCCCTCTCTCCGACTCTGACTCTGATCCTGAGTCTCAGGATGATGACCATGAGGATAGCCTTTCGGCCCGCGAAGCGGAGCTCCTCGAGAAGTATGAACTTCTGCTCAACACTTTCGAGGAGTGTCGTAAGAGATTGAAGGCTGATAAAAAGGAAGTGAAATTCCTTAAGGGTGAGAGTGTTTCCCTAAGGGAAGAGATCACCAGTTTGATCTCTCTCCGACAGGAGCACCTAGACCTGACTTCAAAGCATTCAGAGTCTCTTAAGCTCATTGATCTTAAGCAGGAGGAAGTCGACAAGTTGGAAGAACAACTTGCGGCAGAAAGGAAGATCGTCAAGAGCTTCTCTATGCCAAAAATAGTTCTTCCAGTTGTTGATACCTTCTCTGCTCAGGCCAAAGGAGCTGGCTTGGGGCATGTAGGGGTATCTAGTTCCTCATCCAGGAGAAACAGGAACCAGAGAAAGAATAAGGCCGCCAAGAAGGCCTCTGCTGCTGAAAAGGGAAAAGCTCCCCTCAGTCCTGTTGCGTTCAGAAAGCCTGGCTTTCCTTGCAACCAACATGACTTTGAGTCAACCTTTGGTCATCATTTCCGGCCCTCGGTTGCAAAGCCAAAGAGCCGATATGATGGTTGGACTTTCCCCCGTAACTTCGGTGAGAGTGTCTTCAAGGCACCTTATGAGGAAATCCACATGGGAAATTATGGTCAATTCTCCAGCGGCCATAATGGAGAGCAGGCACCAAAAGCCAAGCCTGTTATACTGAAGAAAGAGAAGGTGAAGAAGTCATGTGACTGCAATCACTATGATGCCTCCACCTCCAGATCCAAGGCCCGGGCTGTACCCACCATTCTCAGGGTAAAGCAGGAGCCTAGGAAGAGGTACAACAGATTTGACTGTTGGTCTTGTGGCAAAGTCGGTCACTTTGCCGTGGATTGTTGGTTTAATCTGAGGTATAACGAGACTCCCTATGTTAGCAATGCAAGGCCGACCACTCGTAAGGTTAACCACCCGAGGGGGAGTATGCTAACCAAGAATCTATGACCCAAGTTTGATTGGGTTCATAAGGGAAATTAATTTTGTTTTGCAGGAATGTCCAAAGGCCACCAAAACGCCAATATGGTACTTGGACAGTGGATGCTCCCGACATATGACTGGGATAAGAAGCCTGCTGCGTGATTACACTCCAGTCGAGAATGGTCCCAAAGTCATCTTTGGGGGGTCAGATCGAGGAGTTACCAGAGGTTACGATATGATTTCCAACGGTATAATCTCTATCACCGACGTGGCTTATGTTGAAGGGTTAAACCATAACCTGATCAGTGTAAGTCAGTTGTGTGATAAAGGTTATGACGTTAAGTTCTGCAAGGATAAATGTCTGATAATATCATGTGCCTCTTCTGAGACGGTATTAACAGCATTAGGAGCAGAAATATCTTCTGCTTAAATTTTCTTAGTTCAGATTCATCTACCCCCGTATGCCTAGTGGCAACAGGCAGTGCATCTCTTTGTGATCAATGGCACAAGAGATTGACACATATTAATTTCAAAACAATTAGTATGCTGTTTTCTAAAAACTTAGTAAGGGATGCTCCCATTATCAAGTGCATCAAAGATAGCCCCTGTCCTGCATGCCAGATGGGCAAACAGACTCGGGCTACCTTTAAGAGCATTGCAGACAAAGACTCTTCTCGATGCCTTTATCTTCTGCATATGGACTTGTTTGGTCCAATGCAAGTTCATAGCTTGGGAGACAAGTCCTATACGCTAGTGATAGTTGATGATCACTCTCGGTTTACATGAGTGTTCTTCTTAAAACGAAAGTCAGATACGTTTAACATCTTCACTAGTTTTGTCAAGCAGGTTCAGAATGAATTTAACTGCTCTGTGGTCAAAATCCGAAGTGACCATGGAACAGAATTCGAATCTGGTGCTATGACAGAGTTTTGTGAAGAACAAGGTATCTTTCATGAGTTTTCCTCCCCGCGCACTCCTCAGCAAAATGGAGTTGTGGAGAGGAGAAATAGAACTCTCATTGAAGTTTGCACGACAATGTTGAAAGACGCTTCTCTCCCAGAATACTTCTGGGCAGAGGCGGTCAATACATCTTGTCATGTACAAAATCGAGCATTGATCAACAAGCATCATCGTAAGACGCCTTATGAGCTACTGAGAGGCAGGAAACCAATCATGTCCTACTTAAGGATCTTTGGTTGCAGATGTTATGTACTGAATAATGGGAAGTACCCGCGTACTAAATTTGGTGAAAAATGCTTCGAAGGCATATTCATGGGCTATAGTACCCACAGTCGGGCATACAGGGTCTTCAATAAGAAAACCCTAGTGGTAGAGGAATCAATTAATGTTGTATTTGATGAAGGAAGCTTGCTTAACAGCAATTCTTTCAGCGGTATTCTTGAAGATGCAGGTGCACGACTTGAACAGTTGTGTCTCGATGAGACCGCTAAAGATGAAACTCCTAAGTACGTCAAAGTTTCCACCTCAACGTCGACTGGGAATGTTGAAGATCAAAATGAAGAAAATCTCTTAGAAGAAGGAGAAGCCCAAGAAGTAGTCGAATCTCCAGACGACAGACTTCTAGAGCTCCGGCACGTGAGGGATCATCCTAGAGATCAGATCATTGGAGATCCTCGTGACGGTGTCAGAACACGAAGATGTACTATTAACGAGATTATGCATTTCAGTTTCCTGTCACAGGTTGAGCCAAAGAAGTTCGACGAGGCGAACAAAGATGCAGCATGGATTTTGGCCATGCAAGATGAACTGCATCAATTCGAACGATGCAACGTTTGGACGCTGGTTCCCAGACCACAAAAGCAGAATGTGATTGGCACCAAGTGGATCTTCAGAAATAAACTGGACGAACATTGTGTCATCATAAAGAACAAGGCCAGGCTGGTGGCTCAAGGTTACAGACAGGAGGAGGGGATTGACTTCGACCAGACCTTTGCACCAGTGGCAAGGCTCGAGGCAATCAGATTGTTCCTGACGTATGCTTTGCACAAAGGATTCACAGTCTATCAAATGGATGTGAAATCAGCATTCTTGAACGGAGACCTGAAAGAGGAAGTATACGTCGCTCAACCCTCAGGTTTTGTCAATCCTACTTATCCCAATCATGTATATTTTCTTAATAAAGCTCTATATGGTTTAAAACAAGCTCCACGAGCTTGGTATGAGACCTTATCTAGTTTTCTTCTTGAGAACAAGTTCTCTATAGGTAAAATAGATAAGACATTATTTCTCAGGGAAGTCAAAGGCAAGATTTTGCTGGTGCAAATCTATGTCGATGACATTATATTCGGCTCAACGGACAACAATCTTTGCAAAATGTTTTCTAAACTTATGCTAGGAAAGTTTGAAATGAGCAGTATGGGAGAGCTAAAGTATTTCTTGGGACTTCAAGTGAAACAGTCTGAGGATGGAATCTTCATCTCTCAGACGAAGTTCATAAATGAACTCCTCAGGAATTTCGGTATGGAGAATGTAACCTCTATGAGGACTCCAATGGGATCCACGTTGTCTCTGGATAAGGATGAGAAAGGCAAACCTTTCAATGAAACCAAATACAGAAGCATCATTGGATCCCTGCTCTACCTTACTGCCAGTAGACCGGATATCATGTTCTCCACATGTGTCTGTGCCAGATATCAGGTGAACACTAAGGAATCTCACTATGTCGCTGCAAAGCGAATTCTAAGATACCTTAAAGGTACTCCGAATCTTGGCTTGTGGTACCTGAGAAACAATGATGTCGAGCTAATAGGTTTTTCAGATGCTGATTTTGCAGGGAGTAGGGATGACAGGAAAAGCACTTCCGGGACGTGTCAATTCCTCGGAAGAAGGCTTATTTCATGGAATAGCAAGAAACAGAATTGTGTAGCAACCTCCACAGCAGAGTCTGAGTACATCTCGGCAGGCAGCTGTTGCGCACAACTCCTATGGATCAGAAACCAGTTAGCCGACTACGACCTTCAGTTCAAGGAAGTACCAATGTACTGCGACTCCTCCAGTGCAATTGCAATTGCCAACAATCCGGTATCGCACAGCAGAACGGAGCATATTGAAGTGCGCTACCACTTCATTCGGGAGCACGTGGAGAACAAGGACATCTCTCTCTGTTATGTCCCCACGGACAAGCAGATTGCAGATATTTTCACAAAGCCCTTAGACGAAGCCAAGTTCAGTCTTTTCAAAACTGAATTGGGGATGCTAAATTATGAGGAATGAAGACTACAGAAGCTCCAGGCTCATGCATCTAGGGGGAGCCTCTGTCAGGAACTCAAGTGTGCGCATAAGTGCAAGACCTGAGGGGGAGCAAGGGGTCATATGCAACAGACCCAGATTTGCAGAAGCAGAAAAGGGGAGACATATTACCCTCTCGGCTAAGGCTAAGGTGGCTCCAAGTTTGCTCTCAAGAAATTGGTATTGGTAATGAATATCTCTCTCAACTCCATTTTAAGTTCATGTTTTTCATTCTCATACGCTCTGTTCACCTTAGCTTGTAGGGTTTAGGCTTCTTCAAATAGGGGGAGATTGTTGGGTATTGTATCCACAACGTACCTGATTTGAAGAAGCTTCTGAACAAGCTAAGGTAAATAGACAATGTATTTGATGAAACCTTTTAAGTCATGCTTTTCATTCCCATACGCTCTATTCACCTTAGCTTGTAGGGTTTAGGCTTCTTCAAATAGGGGGAGATTGTTGGGTATTGTATCCACAACGTACCTGATTTGAAGAAGCCCCTGAACAAGCTAAGGTAAATAGATAATGTATTTGATGAAACCTTTTAAGTTGTGCTTACAGTTATTCCACGCTAAGTGCACACCAATGTCAGGGTGCAGTAGGTCAATATACACGGGTCTGCACGACGTAATCCCTCGTTGAGCAGATCAGTGTGTTGGCCTACGTGTACTCTCTCTATTGGAGTGTACTTATTTTCAAGTACAGGGCTGTGATAATGCAAGAGCAGACAAGGAGCAAGGATGGGTCAAAGAGCAGCTCATGGGCGGAAAGACGAAAAATCGTCCAAGTATTAATCGACGAGAATCACCAAGTGATTCTCGCCGATTCGAAGAGAATCACCAAGTGATTCTCGCCGATTCGGAGAGAATCACTAGTGATTCTCGCCGATTCGGAGAGAATCACTAGTGATTCTCGCCGAATCATCGAGAATCACTGGCTGATTCTCTCCATCTCTATCCGGCTAAATCAGAGCGTGCAAACAAGTCAAAATCGACGAGAAATCACCTTTTATTCTCGCCGAATCGACGAGAATCACCTTCGATTCTCGCCGATTTTGCCTTAGGCAAATTTCTAAAGACGCTGGACCGGATCAAATGTTAAGGCGCTGTTTTGAACCGGTATTAGGGTTTCTTCTGGTGGGACCCACAACGGTCATAAAGGAGTATTCTACTGTATAAATACACATGTATTTTTGAACAGTAAAAACATACAGAAAAACGAAGCCGAGCCGCCAACCTTGACCTAGATCGCGAAATCCGCTCCGCCGCCGTCGCCACTTGTGTCAGTAGATCGCCGGTTTTGATCGTGGTTGCTTCCAGATCTCCCGGCGACAGAAGCTCAGCCAAGCACAGCGTCTCACGCGTCTAACCAGAGATCCCTTGTCTCTTGATTCGTTGATCGGGAAAACCTTCCCCTTCCGAATCGATCGAGACGATCGATCCTAGTGTGACCGTTGGAAGACCTTGCTAGCTTTGCTACGAAGATTGAATCTCCAAAGTACAGCAGCCGCACACCGTTGTCGCCGCCGATCCCGAGAACCAAGCCACCTCCCTTCTTGCCGCCGCCGGTTTCGGGGAGATTCTCTCCAAGAGAGATCTAGGGTTGTGGACTCTTCGTTGACTTCAAGAACACGTCATCGAACGAAGAGGGACATCTTAGTCTCCAAAAGTTGTTTGTATTTCTTGTACATTCTATTTTCATTTTTGTTGTAAAGGAACGTTGGTTCCTAGTTGTAAGGGTTGGGTGCAACCCGTGTTGTGGGAGTGTTGACTCCTATGTGTGGAAGAGTTTCTTCCGTTAGTGCAAGGATTGGATTTCAATCCTGTTGGTGAAGTGACCGAGTCGTCCCTGGTTGGGAGATAGGTCGAAGGGGGAAAGTGGATGTACTCAAATCGGGGAACCACTATAATTTGCTTGTGTCCTTTCTGTGATGTGCTGTTTTGTTGTCTTGTGCAGGTACAATTTTAATTCCGCAAAAACGCTGCACGTCACCTATTCCCCCCCCATAGGTGAAGGTAGTTGACACTAGGTGGACTTTCAATTGGTTTATTAAATTTTCACAAAAACTATAGAAATATGTTTTCCAAAAGTTCTAATTTTTGGACAGTCTAAGAGGTAGGCTATGAGGAGCCTATTTTCAAAATTTCAAAGCATTTGGATGAGTGGTTGGTGTGAGCATTAATTCTAATGTCTGGTCATGTCTATGTATAGGTTGCACCAAAATGAGTGATGTGGTCACACCAGGACTTCACATTGAGTGAAATCAATTTTAAATTACACTAAACATCAAGGGCTACATTGTTCATGTTGAACACTTTTGCAGTAGAGGCCTCTAAGTATTTTTAATAAATAAAACCATCTACTGTTAATAATTTCCAGAAAATCAATTAATATTATTAATTTACTTGATCAAAAACGGATGGCATCCGCTCATCCTCAACCTCCAGCCAAGGGCCAAGATTGGCCCGTCCTGGAGCCTCTTCCAGCCGACTTTCCGGCCACTCCGACCACCTCCCTGGCCGACCACCACCACCACCACCTCCGTTGAGGTGGTGGCTAGCGTTTGGCGGCGACCATGTCGCCAGAGGCGGCGGTTTCCGGCGAACTCAACACCATCATTTTCCATGAAAATCTGAGATTACAAGATCCCAATCAGGCTCAATCGAGCCCGATTTCTCAACCTAAACAAGTCTAGATCTAGCACGCAAAGAGAGGAGTAGGATTGGACCTTGCCGGCGGCCTGAAGTCGGGAAGATCGTCGGGAAGCCATTTTTGAAAGTTGCGTCGCTCGGCTTCTGCAACTGCAAGATGGGGAGGCTCGGTTTCTTCGGGTAAGGATTGGGAAAGCCTCCTATCAACTCACTGGTGGTGTTTAAAGCCTCATATTGGGAGAGGAGGGGCTGGAGCATTAATGTCCTTTAAAGCCATTAATGGCTAGGCTCGGCCATGGAGGAGGGGGCTGAATCGGGTCTGATGGCCAGGGGAAACGGCTGGAAACTTCTCCCCTACCCCGGGGAATTGAATTCAGCCACTAAATGTGGCCTTTGGCCTCCCCTCAAACCGTTTCCTTCCCTCTTCTTCCTCATTTCTCTCTCCTCCATTATCACAGAAACGAAGCTTACTGTGACGCGCGGTACACGCCCGTGTCGGCCAATACACGCCCGTGACGCAGGGCGTGTAACCCACCCGACACCCAGTCGAGATAAAATCGTCGACGACACAGCGGGACACCCCTGTGACACGCCCGTGTCACAGGCCGTGTGCCCCATACTCGACGATCGACGCTCGACAATCGACGAACGACACTCGATGATCGACGATCGACGATCACCTTTCGACACAGCGGGACACACCCCGTGACACGCCCGTGTCATAGGCCGTGTACCCCATGCTCGACGATCGACACTCGACGATCGACGATCGGCACTCGACGATCGACGATCGACGATCGACACTCACATTTCGACACAGCGGGACACGCCCTGTGACACGCCCGTGTCACAGGCCGTGTACCCCATGCTCGACGATTGATACTCGACGATCTACAGTCCACGATCCACTCATTCGACGATCGTCGAGCACAATTCATCGGACCGAGGGGACACGCCCCCTGCCACGCCCGTGTTATAGGGCGTGACCACCCAGAAACTTCGTCGACCAAAAATTCGTCGACCAAGTGCCCAACTCTTCAACCCGAGCGGGACACGCCCTGGGACACGCCCGTGTCCCAGGCCGTGTCCCCCAAATTTTGCTACTCCAGACTTGGGCTGTTACACTCACCCTCTCTCCGAGACACCAAGTTGACTTGGTCAATCTGAAGGACTATTTGCAGCCCTTCCACGCACATTATTCCCTAAAGAAGCCCATGAGGAGGCTTGAGCTTGGGTTAGCCTATTTGGGCTACGCTGACCAGAAATAAGGTTGGGTTGACCTTGGTCTCCTTGGGATTCCTTGGGTTTTGTCATGACCTAGTCATGACAAAACCATTCCTAGGGGTCTAGCTGTTTGAGGGATGTTACAAATCCCAATATATAACAAAAAATTTTGTCCTCGAAATTCTAGTTAGGCCTACGTGGTTTCAAGTATGCAAGAAAAATTGTAACATCCCGAGAGGTTGATAGTAATACCTGACCGAAGAGTTCCGGGTACCGCTGCAACATCAAGTCCTGAGGCTCCCAAGTGTGCTCCTCCTGGCCGTGATTTCTCCAAAGAACCTTGACCAGTGGGACCTTCTTGCGGTGTAAGACCCGCATACCCGTGTCATCAATCCGGACCGGCTCCATGTGCACTGACCGGTCAGATGCTACTGGCCCATCCGTGGTGTCTATCTGCTGCTCTGGATGTAATAGGGCCCTCCTGAGGGAGGAGACATGGAAAACATCGTGCAGGCCTTCCAGCTCTGGCGGCAGCTCCAGCCTGTATGCTAAGGGGCCGATCCGCTCCAGGATCCTGTAGGGCCCCATTTATCTCGGGCTGAGCTTCTTCCTCCGCCCGCGAACTCGAGAGACTCCGTGCATCGGCCGTATCTTCAAAAACACTCTGTCTCCTACCTGAAACTCCACCTGTCGATGCCGCGCGTTGTAATATTTGGCATGTCTGCTCTGCGCCTCCAACATCCGGTCCCGTATCAGTCTCACTTGGGCCTCGGTGTCCTCCACAAATTCCGAGCCCAGGACCTTTGGGTCCTCATCCTGTATCCATGACAGGGGAGTCCTGCACCTCCATCCATATAGAGCCTCGTAGGGGGCCATACCTATACTGGCATGATGACTGTTGTTGTATGAGAACTCTACCAGTGGCAGCATCTTCTCCCATGGCTCTCCTCGGTCTAGAATACACAGACGTAGCAGGTCTTCCAATGTCCGATTTGTGCGCTGTCTGCCCGTCCGTCTGAGGGTGGAAGGCTGTGCTAAAGGTCAGTCGGGTGCCCAAGTATGTCTGAACTGACCGCCACTCCCTGGATGCAAACCGCCCATCACGATCTGACACTATTGACCTGGGCACGCCATGATGACGAATGAACTGCTCCACAAACTTACGCACCAGAACTCCCACTAAATTGTCCTTCCTGATCGGTATAAATCGAGCCACCTTCGTCAACCGATCAACGATCATCCAGATCAAGTCATTCCCTGTCCGAGACCGGGGAAGCCCATGTATGAAGTCCATGGCTACGTCATCAAACTTCCACTCCGGCACCGGGAGTGGCTGCAACAATCCTGCGGGGTTCCTGCACTCCGCCCTCACTAGCTGACATGTCTCACAATGGGTCATGAAGTAAGTGACATCCTTCTTCATGCCCGGCCAGAACATAGTCGTCTTCAAATCAGCCGTCATCTTTGTGATCCCCGGGTGCACAGAATACCGGCTGCAGTGCGCCTCCGTCATAATGTCCTCCCAGATCTGACCTCCCTTCGGTATATACACCCGTCCTCTGAAGCACACCAGGCCATCCCTCAGTGTGTAGTCTCCTGTAGTGTCTGCGTCTATGGCCTGGAAGATGGGATCTAACTTGGCATCCTGCCTCTGTCCCTCTCTGACTCGGTCCCTGATGTCATCGGTGACGCCCATCGCGGCCAAGTACTCCTCATAGAGCTCAGGGTCGTCAGACGACACCAGAGTAATGCGCATGTCCTCTAGTCTCTGCAGCAGTTCCATAGACATCAGTTGAGGCTCTGCTCCCGCTGTGGCGGCACTCCTACTCAGTGCATCTGCTACCACGTTCGCCTTCCCCGGGTGGTAGTGCATCTCGTACTGATAGTCAAATAGAAACTCCACCCACCGCCTCTGCCTGATGTTCAGTTCCTTCTGGGTGTCCACGTACTTAAGGTTATTATAATCTAAGTATATATCACAGTGGACTCCGTAGAGGTAGTGTCGCCATATCTTCAATGCGAATACAACTGCTCCCATCTCCAGGTCGTGCACTGGATAGTTCTTCTCATGGGTCTTCAGCTGGCGGGAGGCATATGCTATGACGTGTCCGTTCTGCATCAGCACCGCTCCCATCCCCTGATATGATGCGTCGGTATACACCTGGAATCCTTCCTTCCCAGATGGAAGGGCCAGAATAGGGGCTGAAATGAGTCGGTTCTTCAACTCCTGGAAGGCTGCCTCATACTGTGGCGTCCATACAAAGGGCACGTCCTTCTTCGTCAACGAAGTGAGTGGAAGGGCGATCCGAGAAAACCCCCCTCCACAAATTTCCGGTAATAACCGGCAAGCCCCAGGAAACTCCGCACGTCCGTGGTCGTCTTCAGTGGTGGCCAATCCCTGACTGCCTGTACCTTTTCAGGGTCCACCGCTGACCCAGCTTCGCTGATAATGTGGCCCAGTATAGCCACCTCCTTCAACCAGAACTAGCACTTGCTGAACTTTGCATAGAGGCGATGCTCCCGCAATCTCTCCAAAGTCAGTGTCAGGTGACGTGCATGGTCCTCCTTCGTCCTAGAGTAGATAAGGATGTCGTCTATGAATACTATGACAAACACATCCAAATAAGTCTCGAAGACCCGGTTCATGAGGCTCATAAATGCTGATGGAGCATTCATGAGCCCGAAGGGAATCACGATGAACTCATACAGTCCATATCTGCTACTGAAGGCCGTCTTCGGAATATCCTCCTCTTGGATCCGCAGCTGGTAGTAGCCTGACCTCAAGTCCAGCTTCGAGAAATAATGGGCTCCCTCCAGTTGATTGAACAACTCGTCTATCCTTGGGAGAGGATAGGTATTTCGGACGGTCAGCCTGTTTAGTGCTCGATAGTCGATGCACAGGCGAAGAGTGCCATCCTTCTTCTTCACGAATAGGACCGGAGCTCCCCATGGAGAGGAACTCGGTCTAATGAATCCTGCTTCCACCAACTCCTGCAACTATGTCCGAAATTCTGCCAGCTCCCTTGGGGCCATCCGATAAGGGGCCTTGGATACTGGCTTAGCCCCTGGAAGCAACAAAATCTGAAAGTCCTTCTCCCTCTGCGGAGGCAGTCCTGGCAGCTTCTCCGAAAATACATCGGCGCAGTCACAGACCACCGGAATGCTAACAATCGGGTCCTTCTCCTCAGTCATCTCGAACAGCACCCGATATACCTCGTCCCCCTGCATGTGGGCCTTGACGGCCTGAATAAATGAAAGGAGGCGGCGGGACACCGGAGTAGTGCGTTCGAATGTCGCATAAGTGTCGCCGTGTCTCAGCACGACCCTCCTCACTGGGCAGTCAATCTGGGCATGGTTCCAGACAAGCCATTTCATGCCCAAGACAAGGTCGAAGTCCGACATTCTCAGGATCGTCGTCGGGGCCTCGAGTGTTAACCCGTCTATGGTAACCGTCAGGAGGCACTTCTCTGTGGACTGGATCTCCATCCCATTGGGGAGACGCACCCTCCTGGCATCTCCCGTATAATATCGAATCTGGCCCAGATCCTTGATGAAATCCTCCGACACAAAGTTGTGTGATGCCCCCGTGTCGAACAGGGTACGGGTAGGTTTGCCGCACGCCATCACTATTCCTAAATTAGTTAAAGGAAAAATAGCTTAGGTCTAAGGTTTTCTAACCTAGGTTGTGTAATTATTCTACCAATACTAAAAATTACTCTCATACCTGCAATAACCCTGTTCGGGTTCCGGGGCTGCGCTAAGTCCAGAGCGTAGACCTGCTCCCCATCCTGCCTGTGTTCACCGCCCTGAAATCTGCGTCCGCGACCACGTCCACGACCTCCCATCTGGTGAGTCGGTGGGCCACCCTGTGCAGCAGGTGTGGCCCCATTCCTCATAGGGCAATTACTCCTGAATGTGCCCTGGCTGATGGCAGTGATAGCACAGCTGTGGTGGGGGTGGTCCCTGCCCTATCCTGGGCACCTCCCTCATCTGTAGCGGCTGCGGGGCCAGCACTGCCTGCTCCCTTGGTTCCTGCCTTTCCTCCTGACGGGGTTGATCCCCGTTCCTTCTCTCTCCCATGACCCGGCCCCTCTGCGGGTCCCTTCTCCCTCCTAGCACTGCATCATCCCCATGTCTCTTCCTGCCCCGGACTGCAAGCTGGTCCGCCTCCAACTTCTTGGCCATCTCCAAGATCCTGGCCATGGTACCATCAGACACGAACAAGAGGGCCTGCCTCAGGTCATCACGGAGGCCCTTGTAGAACCTCTTGGCGTAACCCACGTCATCCAGCTTGTAAGAATCTGCAAACCGGGCCAAATGAGTAAACTCCCGGTGATATTCCAGAACTGTCATGTTCCCTTGCTTCAACTGCAAGAATCTATCCTCCAATTCATCCCTTGCGGACTGCGGCACAAAATGCTCCAGTAGTGCCGCCCTAAACTCCTCCCAAGTAATGTCCGCGATCTCCACTCCCGCATAAGTGGTGTCCATCACCGACTTCCACCACCTCTTCGCATGCGACTCCAGACAAGAAACCACCAACGATACTGCCAGGTCCACCGGGCACTGTATTCCCACCAACATCTCGTACATAATGTCTAGTCACTCCTCCGTGCGCACTGTCGTCTCTGTCCCCAAGTAGGATGGTGGGGCAAGGACCCGGAATGCACTCAACCAGTTCGCTCCGGGGTTCGGCTGAGGAGCCGGAGCCTGCTGTGCCCTAAAGGCCTCCAAGATGGCCATCAAAGTTTGTCCCAGCTCCGTCTGCTGCAACGGGGTCGGAGCCGGCGGGGGTGGAATCACATTCGGGGCTGGAGGTGTCCCCTACGGCAGGGGAGGATTCGTCGCACCCTACAAAATATGGTCTTGAGTTTAGTAAATTGACCTAAAACTCTTTGTTACTGGTGAGCATTGCACGTGATTCCTCCCATGGGCACACCATTGCTTCCGCTGCTAGTTTGTCCTCAAACTAAGCCCGCGCGGGGTGTCCCATGTTTTGTGGACTACATTCTGTCGGATCAAAGTTTCCGCTTTGATACCACTTATAAGACCCCATTTTTTTGGAACAACCACCAGGGTCTTAGGCCCAGAACCGCCGCTTTGCGGTGACACCTTCGCACCTGGGAAGGTCATCACTACAAAACGCCGATCCTGCCGGCCAAATCGATCACCATCGACAGAATGTATAATGAATGAAAGTGTAAGCATCCAAGTCCACAATAGTATAAAGGAGGAAATCACATGACAAATAAATAGTCCTCACCAGAAAGAAAGTCTATGTACCAACGTCAGAAAGTGAATACGGGCTTAAGCCCGGTACATGATAACCTCACTACAATTCACTCATAAAAGTAAAACTACTAATACTCGGCTCCAATCACTGATCCGGATGCCTGTCCACCCGAGCTACACTGGCCCATCTCCATCTGCACCGTACCCTGCTGGTGTTGCGTCTCCTGCGGCTGTTCCATGTCTCCCATCCGGAGCACCTAAAATATGGTGGTCAAACGACCGTCAGTCAAACTAGACTCAGTCAACAATCCCCCACCCCTCTACCAGTGGCTCCTAGGCACCAGGCGGAAAGGAGTGAAAAGGAGGACCAAAAGCAGGGCGTAATCAAGCAGGTGACATCTACCCTAAGGAATAAAATAATAAAGTATAACAAGGGTATCACAATAATTAAACATGAGTAAACAAGTATGTAACAAAAGTAAACAGTAAGGAGTAGCAAATAAGTAAAAGCAGTAAGAAGAGTAAGAGAAACGAGAAATATAACCGTTGATTTATAGGGATTACCCCTATAGACCAAGGGGTCGTTTTGCGGGGCCTATCGTATAAAACGTCCCATACCATTTTATACGAGAGGTGTCAGGGGTTAAATGCAATGATTATGCTATGGCATACAAGTATGCTATGATATGCACATGCATGTGCAACTCACACACACGACTCTATGCGCACAGACCTTTAGTTCCCCTTTTTGGAGTTAGCTAAACTCTCAGGAGCCTCTCGTCGTGGCCAACGGAGACAGTGGGTTGGGCCTCTCCACTCCTAGACTGGTAATCACACTACCCTGTCTAGCCCCTCACGTACGTTTCCGTACTATTCCTAACAGACCAGCTAGTCTCCCTGAGTCAACGTACCGATGAAGGTGTGATCGATCGTCCAATACCGAGGACCCACCACTGTTATGCACATGCAACCATGATAGTTTGTATCTAATTATAATACCGAGCCTCCAGCTCTTTAGACTACCGAGCCTACTAGTTCACCATGTTCCCGAGCCCACGGCTCCCTGGACTAATCAAGTCTCCTTTTTTCCAAGTCCCCGAGCATCCAGCTCCCCGAACTTCCAAATCAATACCGAGTCCATTTTACTCTACCAATTCATCTCCCTACGTGTACAGATGTGAGTGTAAGGTGAAACTATTATTAGGGTTGCTCTTGCCCAAATTATTCCTAAGGTTTACGTTAGACCAGGACTGCCCAAGGTATTTCCCGTGAAGGGCTCTTGAAGGCACTAGGAACTATGATGAGATTACGCCCAAAGCTTCCTTTCGTAAGGCACTTAATATTATTGATTTCTACCTTTGATCAGATCTCTCATTTATTTACCCAAACCAGCAACCTACTAAGGATTCAACTCTTCAAATTCATTACCCACTCTAGTTCAGTTTCCGCAGTTACTATATGCAGACCACCCTATACTATATGAGATGTATAAAGGAGGTACTGCGGATTTTCTTCCAAATCTCCTATAAAATTTACCAGAGGTATATCATAACAATTTTTATCTAGAATCAGAGAATCATAATTTTTCTAATTAATTTGATATTTATTGAATTTTTCCAAATGTTTGGCCATGGGCAATTTTGAACATGAACTATATGATCTACTCAAGTAATGGACACCCAAAAATTTTGAATACTAAATAACAGAGATATATGACTAGATATTAATTTCCATAATTTTTCAGAATATATGTGACCTCTAATTAATTTATCCAAAATAATTCCCTTAATCATATGTAAAGAAGGAAGTACCAAAATTACTCATCAGAACATTATGTATAAATTACAGAATCTTAATATGGTTCAGAAAAGATCATTGTACAAAAATCATAATTTTTGAGGCTTGCTAGACTCCAAAATAAATTAAATTAAGTTTTCATGGGAAACAATACTTAATGAAGCAACCCTTAGAAATAGTCTTCCAAAAATCCCATAAATATTCACAGAGCTTTAAAACATAATAAGGAGTCCTTCAGCTAATGTTCATCAATTTCCAGCAAGTAGTTACTTCATAATAAATTTCTAAGTAAATAATACAAATTGCTAAATTGTTAATGAAGTATCCAAAATAATAATCCTAAATTCATAACAAAATCTCCAGAGCTTGTACTAACTTTAAACCCTACTCTACCCAAATTTCAAGTGATTTTAAAGTGATTTGATAGTCTAATACTCCAAATTAGGTTTGGTGCCCTAAGCTAGGGTTAGGGTTTTGAGGGGGTTTAAGACTTCCAAATTCCCTAAGATTTTAACCAGAGGGCTATACTAACCCTATGGTCCTCTCTACCAATTTTCAAGTCATTCAAAGGTCATTTGACCCCATGACCTTCAAACCCTAAAAATCCCCATCAAGGGACCTACCCTAGGGTTCTAGGGCTACCCTACTCTTAACCACCCCAAATTCCATTGGAGGGTGTTACATGCCATATAAAGTCAGTGGCCAAAATATTAGCCTCGGTTGAGGTGATTTGACCACTCAAACCCAAAGGGGGTGTTTTGACCTAATTAACCATATAAGGGTCAACTTAGGGTTGGATAAAACCTAATCAAAACATCTCCAAAGGAGATGAAATTTTTACCAGAGCCCTAACATGCTCTCTAAGATCACTCACCCAAATTTGGGGGGATTTTGAGGTGTTTATGACACCTAATTAATTTATAATTGGTTTATCAAATTTTCACAAAAACTATAGAAATATGTTTTCCAAAAATTCTAATTTTTGGACAGTCTAAGAGGTAGGCTATGAGGAGCCTATGTTCAAAATTTCAAAGCATTTGGATGAGTGGTTTGGTGTGAGCACTAATTCTAATGTCTGGTCATGCCTATGTATAGGTTGCACCAAAACGAGTGATGTGGTCACACCAGGACTCCACATTGAGTGAAATCAATTTTAAATTACCCTAAACATCAAGGGCTACATTGTTCATGTTGAACACTTATGCAGTAGAGGACTCTAAGTATTTTTAATAAATAAAACCATCTACTGTTAATAATTTCCAGAAAATCAATTAATATTATTAATTTACTTGATCAAAAACGGATGGCATCCGCTCATCCTCAACCTCCAGCCAAGGGCCAAGATTGGCCCGTCCTGGAGCCTCTTCCAGCCGACTTTCCGGCCACCCCGACCACCTCCCAGGCCGACCACCACCACGACCACCTCCGTTGAGGTGGTGGCTAGCGTTTGGCGGCGACCATGCCGCCGGAGGCGGCGGTTTCCGGCGAACTCAACACCACCATTTTCCATGAAAATCTGAAATTACAAGCTCCCAATCAGGCTCAATTGAGCCCGATTTCTCAACCTAAACAAGTCTAAATCTAGCACACATAGAGAGGAGTAGGATTGGACCTTGCCGGCGGCCTGAAGTCGGGAAGATCGCCGGGAAGCCATTTCTGAAAGTTGCGTCGCTCGGCTTCTGCAACTGCAAGGTGGGGAGGCTCGGTTTCTTCGGGTAAGGATTGTGAAAGCCTCCTATCAACTCACTGGTGGTGTTTAAAGCCTCAGATTGGGAGAGGAGGGGCTGGAGCATTAATGTCCTTCAAAGCCATTAATGGCTAGGCTCGGCCATGGAGGAGGGGGGCTGAATCGGGTCTAATGGCCAGGGGAAACGGCTGGAAACTTCTCCCCTACCCTGGGGAATTGAATTCAACCACTAAATGTGGCCTTTGGCCTCCCCTCGAACCGTTTCCTTCCCTCTTCTTCCTCATTTCTCTCTCCTCCATTATCACGAAAATGGAGCTTACTGTGACGCGCGGTACACGCCCGTGTCGTCCAAGACATGCTCGTGTCGGGCAATACACGTCCGTGACGCAGGGCGTGTAACCCACCTGACACCCAGTTAGAGAAAATCGTCGACGACACAGCGGGACACGCCCTGTGACACGCCCGTGTCACAGGCCGTGTGCCCCATACTCGACGATCGACGCTCGACGATCGACGAATGGCACTCGACGATCGACGATCACCTTTTGACACAGCGGGACACGCCCTGTGACACGCCCGTGTCATAGGCCGTGTACCCCATGCTCGACGATCGACACTCGACGATCGACGATCGGCACTCGACGATCGACGATCGACGATCGACACTCACATTTCGACACAGCGGGACATGCCCTGTGACACGCTCGTGTCACAGGCCATGTACCCCATGCTCGACGATTGACACTCGACGATCTACAGTCGACGATCCACTCATTCGACGATCGTCGAGCACAATTCGTCGAACCGAGGGGACACGCCCCCTGCCACGCCCGTGTTATAGGGCGTGACCACCCAGAAACTTCGTCGACCAAAAATTCGTCGACCAAGTGCCCAACTCTTCAACCCGAGCGGGACACGCCCTGGGACACGCCCGTGTCCCAGGCCGTGTCACCCAAATTTTGCTACTCCCAGACTTTGGCCTGTTACACTCACCCTCTCTCCTAGTCACCAAGTTGACTTGGTCAATCTGAAGGACTATTTGCAGCCCTTCCACGCACATTATTCCCTAAAGAAGCCCATGAGGAGGCTTGAGCTTGGGTTAGCCTATTTGGGCTAGGCTGACTAGAAATAAGGTTGGGTTGACCTTGGTCTCCTTGGGATTCCTTGGGTTTTCTCATGACCTAGTCATGACAAAACCATTCCTAGGGGTCGAGCTGTTTGAGGGATGTTATATCATGTACAGGGCATAAGCCCTTTTCTCTTTTATTGTACTCATTCTGGACTCTATTGCGCTTTCATTTTCATTATAGATGATAGTGTTGTGACTTGTGAACTAGCTGTTTTATACACTGCTTTTATACTTCTATTTCTCAATTGGCCGAACAGGTTATATGATCGTACTAGCCGGCAGGATCGGTATCTTGCGGTGTCGACTAACCCGTGAGTTAGTGTCACCGTAAGGCGGCGGTTCTGAGCATAAGACCGGGACCCTCCTTGGTAAGGGGGAGGGATCTTACACTAGTGGAGTCTGGAGTCATGACCGCCGAGATTGGGAGGGCGGTAGATTGACTTCTCTTGCTGGATAGGCGAGAGAGGGAGGTTTCCGAAA
This sequence comes from Platanthera guangdongensis, assembly GCA_039583875.1. Taxonomy (NCBI): domain Eukaryota; kingdom Viridiplantae; phylum Streptophyta; class Magnoliopsida; order Asparagales; family Orchidaceae; genus Platanthera; species Platanthera guangdongensis. Next base: position 120,739,065 of record CM077159.1, on the reverse strand, counting down.
TCACCTGATACGAAAATAAACTTGTGAATCCAATGGTGGTTCGTGTTGGCGAGACCCACGGCCTTGAGGTTTCTGCCGGAGAAGAACGCGATCCCGTCCATCTTGGCTCGGAAGTTGAAGAGTTTGCAGAAGACTAGGAGGCTGAACTCGATCTGCTCCTCCCGCAGGTAGCAGTTGAATGCTACCAGTAAGGATATGGAGTTGGGATTGAGCTATACGAGAACGATGCCAAAATATTGCAAGGCCTGCCGCACCTCAGACTAGATTGGGAGATGAAGCACTACCTCAAAGTGCTCAATAGATATGGCGAGTTCATTCGGCGAGAAGTGATTTATCGACTCATCCCTCCCCGGAAGATGCGCTGTGAAGCTGTGGCGAATGCTGGGGCGCACTTAGTTCATGAAGGGATAGTCGGCGAATGCTGCGACGCACTTAGTCTGGCCATCAGTGTCGCCAGACATCTCGCGAGTGGAGTAGAGAAGGCGTAAAAGTGCGAGTGCAAGAGAAGAGGAGTTAGGAGGGTTGGAAGCTATCGAAGTAGTGGTTAATGCGGTAGGTGGGGGTCTATTTATAGAAAATTTTGGGCGGGAAAGGATCCATGAGGGGGAAAAGTGCGGATAGCCAACTCGCCGCATCCCGCCTTGGACCCATTTTTGATTCCGCACTCCCCCCACTCGTCGTCGAGATCGAGCTAAGTGTTGTGTTCCAGATTTAAAAATAGCAGTTCAGCAATGAAAAAGAAAGATTAGATGCGAGATCAAAGTAAAAGTATATAATATGAATGCACATTCGGCACAAGTTCAACTGACAGAATTATTATTACAAGTAGATTAGAAAAAAAAAGGGCAGGAAGGCGAGTGCAGGTAGGCCTACCTAGGACCATTACCACCGTCCCCAGCCTCTCCTCCCCGCCCTGGGCAACATGCAGGAATATTGACGTGCGTGAATGGTCTGCAACTCCTGTTGTGCTAGGCAAGCTGACCTTCGGCTCACGCAATGTGGATCCCGGGAAAGTCCGTCCTGCTACCGACTTCCCCCAAACTCGACAATCAGTTGCGAGTAGTTGTTCTCCAAGCAGAGTAGTCATTCCTCGGTAGAGTTTTGGTTCTCCTAGACCTTGCTGTAGATCTCATGCAACAACAGAGTGTGCTCCCGGAATAGTTTGGCCATCTGTCGCTTCAGCACGTCAACGTCCTTTGGGTCACCCAGGAAGGCGACGATTGAGTCAAGAGATGGGGGAGGCAAGAACTCCTCCTCGTCAATGTCAACATCAGTCGATGAGATCTCGCGGTAGCCTGCAGTGAGTAATTTTAGACGCGTAATCTTCGTTCTTCTAGGGGAAGGCGAGTGTGGTTTGTTACCTGGATCGGTGTCCGCAACCCTGTTCGAGTGTCGGCGGGAAGTGCTGGGCCGCCCCTCGAAGGGAGTGTTGAATGTAATATGCCCCTTCTCGAGCCCTGGGCATAGAGTTGCCTGTTCGGCGGCAGGAATGTTGTCTTGAGGTAGAAGGTTGGGAGCTTCATCCACTGGGGGTGGCAGGCTCGAGGCGGGATCTAAGGGTGTCAGACGAGCAGGAGACTTGGGCGTTGAAGCACTTATTCTCGTGGTCCCAAAGGCGGGAGCTGCGAAGAACGCGGTTAGGCAAGTTGATGAGAGGCGAATGTATAAAAGATAACTTACCCGAAGTTTGCGGGAGTTTATCTGGTTTAGTCTGAGAATCGATCTCGAGGACAATCTTCTCACTCGCAGCTTCAAGCGAGTGTTGCCCGGTTTTCGCCGTCCCCTCTCCGGTATTTTTCTCCTTGGAGAGGATCTGCGAATAGAAACATCAGTGCATATTTTCATCTTTGAAGGAGATGAGGAGGAGCGAGTGATGGTAGCTGAGGGATCCCAGAGTGTGATGGAGTCGGCGAGATTGGCTTGTTCCTTTTCAGATCTCGCCTAACAATTTTGGTATTTTTTATCTTGGTGGACGAGCTCGGAGCTTTTCAAGCAAGCCAGGGAGCGAATGCGGCGATTGAGGATTTGGCCTCTACTCTCGCGACAGGAAGGTGATCCTGAGCTTCTTTCGATAGCGATATCGAGTGGGAGGCAAGAGAGAGAGAGAAAGCCAAGAAGATTGGAAAGAGCAAGTATCATCTGCATGTGATTGAATATTTATAGCGCAGTGGAAGGGCCCGCCAAAGATTCCCTCCTGGTCAGCAAACACTCATCAAATACTTAGGGTTGGACTTTTCTTTCTGAGCGGGGGACTAGCTCGCAAAGAGCGGGCATTGTGTACAACCTCGTATTCGCTGAGTGGACCCCTTTGGCAAGTTCAAGGCATTTCAGGAGGATCTTCAGTTTCAAGATAAACAGAATGGTGAGTGGGGTAGGCTGGCCTGCACTCGCCCGGCACCCTAAGGAGCTTTTGCTCAGTCCGGAAGGGGCATGTAGGTCCTTAGGCTAGTGCGATCTTCATCACGCACTCGCCTAAGGTCGGCACCTTGTTGCGCAAAGGAGAAGGTTCTCGCCAGGACGGGCGAGTGATAGGTAAGGCTAGCATTCACCTGGGGGGCGAATGTGTGGCTCCTCCCGCTTTCGCTGCTTCAGGCGAGTGGTGCTTCTATAAGCCACTCGTCCAGTGGGATCCATTGGTAAAATGACCTGGATGCCCTTGAAGGTCCACAAATAGCCTTTCAGTACAACTGAGTTACGCTATTGGCAGACCCATTTGGGCTGCGTTTAGCCTTTCAGGACAGCGGAGTTACGTTATTGGCAGACCAGGTTTGGAAATCTATAAATAGAATTGAGGGGGCACCTTTGGAGGGACAAACTCTCTTGTTTTCTTCTTCCTCGGGCTTTTCTTGACAAGCCTAGAGTATTCTCCAAGGTTCCCAAGCTCAGTATTGGCTTGAGAGGGGAAGTGCTCTTAGATCTTCTGGATGTGAGGTGAGACCTCCTGGCTAGGATCTCGGTTCTATTCCTGGTTTTCTGAGTCTTTAGTCTAGTGTGCTAGCTCGAGGGAAGTAAGTGTGAGACCACACTCCTGTTGGGACCCCAAACTCCACATAGATCGATTTTCGGTTTCAACAATTTTAAAATGTAAAACCTACAAATATGGCAAGCACCACCATGCTATTTTTCCTGCTAAACTTTTTAAGAGTTATGTATGAGCTTATGACGTTGTTAATTAAGATATTTGGGGGTCATAATCTCTCTAACTCCATTAGCAGATGAAATATATATTTTGCGATTTTTATTGATGATTACTATAGATGTATTTAGGTGTATTTATTAGAAGAAGATTATGAACTCTTTTTTGTTTTCTATAAATTTATAATAAAATTCACACTCAATTTGATGTTTCCTTAAGAATTTTATGTACAAATTATGTGATAGAATATATGAGTCACCAATTCTCCTCTTTTTGTAATTCTAATGACATCATGTGTTAGATCATTGGTGTGCATAAATCCCAACCAAATGAGGTGGCGAAAAAGAAAAACTTGTCATCTCCTTGATATTCCTCGAAAACTCCCATATCAAATGAATGTTCGTTGATCATACTAGGGTCGTGCAATTCTCATTTCTTGTTTTCACATTAATCGCATATCTTCTTCTACTCTCAAGGGCAAGTTAATTTTCTATTCTTCATCCGGGTAGCACTCTTTTTCCCTCACTCCTTGTGGATGTACTGTATTCGATGACACTCTTATGTCTGGTCAAGACAAGCTCTCTGACCATGTCACCTAGTGTATGTTCATAAGATATTCTCCTACTCAAACGAGATATCATTACTTTAACCTGATCTCCAAACATACATGTCTTTGCTGATGACACTTTATTCGTGTCTACCTCATATTTCATTATGGACAACAATTGTCTCACTCTTGAGATCCCATATCATATCTCTACCCACTCTCGTCCTACATATGTGTCCTTCCAATCATTCATGCTCCTCCACCTGATATCACACCTCCTCCATACATTTTTCTTATCATTATAATCGACATCTTGCTACTCCCACTCCCATAGATCCTTCCACTCCAAGATTCATAGTGTCAGCTCTAAGACCACCTCTCTCCTCTTCAAACATTTCCTTCACATCAGTAGCTTCAAATCAAGGTGTTCTCATTGCTTCGCGAGATAGGGTACGAGGGAGTACATAATATTCTATTACTAATGTTGTGTCTCATGCAAATCTCAATCTTTTTTGCAACCAGTTTTCCTTAGCAATATATATCACCCGCGTCCCTACTACATAATATGAAGATCTCATAAATCCTGTTGGAAAGCAGCTATGGAATAGGAGATCTCAGCCTTCGCAACACAGAACATTTGGCCATCAAAGGGATATCACTCCTTCCACGCATAACCCAGACATAAGATCTAAATATGCTTCGCTGCTGCCATCAACAAGAATTGGCATATATTCTAGGTAAATGTTAAAAAATGTTCTTATATGGTGATCTGCATAAAGTAGTTTATATGTAGCAACCTCTCAATTATGTTGCTCAGGGGGAGTCTCATGTGTGTAAGTTGTAGAAGAGCGTCTATGGTCTTAAATAAAATTACAGAGCGTGATTTAACAAGCTCACTTAGGTCAATCCTACCATTGATTTTTCCAGAAGCAATGCAGATGACTCTTTTCATATAAAAGACCAACCGAGGGTCAATTATTCTTATTGAATTCGTGGATGGAATTTTTCCGGTCGGAGATGAATTCTCTAGCATCGAAATAACAAATAAATATCTTCGGACACATTTTGTTAGAAAAAATATGGGTACTCCCAACTATTTCTTGGGGATCAAAATTGCGAGATATTAACAAGTAATTCTTTTACAACGAATGTATGTCCAAAATCTACTTGAAAAAACAAGTCTTCTCTATGAAGCTGCTCAGAATCCTCTATCTATGAATATAGACTTGGGTTTAGATATTTTCTCCTCTAAAAAAATTAACTTGTTACAGGCATCTGTCAGTGAACTCAATTTTCACACTATAATCAGGCCTGACATCTCTCGCATTATTGGAAAAAATCAGTTTATATAGGCTCCGAGTGTCATTTTTGAATACCAAAGTACAACTCTGACTGATTCTGAGTTAAAGTGGATGAGCATATTTCTGAAAGGATTTGATAAAATTTACATTACTCTTCATCAAATGTGATAAATGATTATTATACTCCAACAGCTTCCTTACCAATAAAGTGGCACGTTTTTGTGGCATCCACCTAGACCTAAAATGTTCTACATCAATGACCCTTTGCTTGACACAAATGAGTATGATATTGTTCTCTCTATTACTACAGGGAGCACTTCAATACTAGTTAATAAAAGAAGGCAAGCACAAAGAATCATTTCAATACCAAACATAGAAATGCTTAGCTTTTATAAGATATATAAAAGAGTGCATGAATGCTAGAACAATACACCGAGGAACCCCAAATGCTTTTACTAGGAAGTAGGAACTTCATTTTCAAGTTTGAGGATTCTTTGAGCTTCATCACGGATGCATAGTAGGTTAGCTTTTACATTCCTACAAACTCTCCCCTCGAGAAAACGGACGGGTAACCATAGTTTTGGTTCTAATTCTACAACATAAGACAGTGTGGTTGTATATTCTTGATTTGTTAAGAGATCCCCTTCCTGACGTGTTTCCATATTAACCTGAAAGCAAAGGCCAAGTTATCGCAAGTTAGCTGATGGAAAGTAGCAAATTTTTCTCTTCATTGTTCGTAAAATATATTCAAGGGTTTAAAACTCTTAACATAGGTGGAAATAATATATTCAAGCAGGTATGTGAATGAGCTGCGTTTGATGTTTTAAATTCCGGACAATACTCAGATAAGGTATTATACTAAGTTGTTGGCTATGCATGGGCTATGTTAGAGAAGAGAGTAGAATAGAAGATTTGTTTAATATTGAATCATCTAATACAAAGTTTTGCAAGACCACAGCTTGGCAAATACAGAAAGCAAACAAAGAAAAATCATAATGAAAAATATTCTTCTCAACACTAATAACACTCTAAAATGATACAACTACATATATATATAGGAATAATTACCAAAACTTCTCCTGGAAGTTACCATAATTACAGGTTGCGCCCATCTTATTATTGAAATTACAAAAACTTCTCTTAAATGTTATAAAACATAACATTTATCTCCCCTGAATTTCACATTTCATAACATCATTTTTGTGCATGGATGTTATGAAATGTGAACTTCACGGAAGGTAAAAGTTATGTTTTGCAACATTAAGGGGAGGTTTTTGTAATTTCAATAATAAGAGGGGTGTTATGTTTTGTAACATTCAGGGGGGGGGGGGGGTTGGTAATTTCAATAATAAGAGGGGTGTTGTGTTTTGTAACATTCAGGGGAGGTTTTGGTAATTAATTGTGTGTGACTATATATCTATAACCTCCGTTCGCAAAAACACGACCAATGGTGTTATATGGTTCTGAGTGTTTGAATTGTGTACATGAGCAAAAATGGGAGTTGTGGAGATGAGAATGCTTAGGTGGATGTGTGGACACATGACTGGATAAAATTAGGAATAAGTGTATCACGAATAAGACAAGAGTAACATAATTGCAAAAAAGATGCAAGAAGCTCGACTAAGATGGTTTGGACATGTACAAAGGAGACCATTAGAGGCACCTTAAGAATGATGTACTTAGGCATTAGTGAGATTATGACAAAAAATAGGGCACAATGGCGACAAAGCATCCATATAGCCGACCCCACTATTGTGGGATAAAACTTGACATCGTTAACAAGAAGATACTTTTATACTAGCTAGCATCACTCTCTTCAAAATAAAGATTCCCAGAAATGAACTCACAAAATGTTAACAGATAAATCCATTAGGGTCTGGATAGCTATTCCCCGAATTGTGAAGATCGGCATCCTGATAGGCCATATTGATACCCCGACATATGCGGAACTAGTAAGGGACACCCTTACATTTTCCATTATTTAAATTTTTAGGGGAAAAAATTGTCTAAAGCACTGCAACAGAGAAGCACAGCCTAGACCTAAAATGCAACAGAGAAGCACAGCCTAGACCTAAAATGCAACAGTCTGTACCTATAAAATAACTTAGAAGCAGACTGTGCCTATAAAATAACTTAAAACTTAGAAGCAGCCTGTAGCTATAAAATTGCTAAGAAGAACGGACGGAAATATATTAAATTCTTTGTTCTTCCCCAGTTTTTAAAGCACAGTGGCCTATCCCATTAGACGCCTAATCCTGCAGATTCACCACCTGACTTTTATCGCACTGGCTCCCAAAAATGTCGTCGCTGCCTCAGCCTTCGTTGCCCGACCATTGCATGTCATCTCCGATCTCCCTTGTCTCCACGGAGACCACACGCTCTGTGACTTCTGTCGGTCCAGCTTAAAAGCAAATTACAGAAAAAGTTAAATTGGTTACACCCCCTTTATCTCTGTGAATGCTGGGTTTTATGGAATCACGCCCCTTTCTGACCCAATACCCTTTATCCCCAGGGCTGCCTCCCTCTCAGTCGATGGCACAGGTAACTTGACGCAGAAGAGATCTATATGCGGCGGGAAATCTGCGACCTAACCCTACATGCTATGCAAATCCGACGGCTAGATCACAAATTAAATAATAAATTAAAATCATCTCACGCAGATAATTCAAGACAAAGCAAAATAATTTACTTGGGCAAACAGGCTTATGTTTTCCTCCGCGTGGAGGGTCAAAGCTAGAGCGCACGACGATTAAAGTCCGGCAAATCAAAATATTTATCTAACAAACTACTACCATACGAGATATCCAAACAAATATGATGTCCAATCTGATAAAAAAATGTTGAAAAATAATAATCCAATACAACAATATTCATTAAATAGTGAGCTGACCAAGACACTGAAGAATCCGGAGCCGGAGATGTGTGAACGACGATCCAATATAGAACCGATGACGTGGAGATGATAGTGGTGGCTGTCCTCGGCGGTGGATTGTGAGATCTGACCAGAAATAGATAGATCCGGCCACGTAGGTGGAGATCCGGGCGGGAGAGGGTAGATCTGACAATAATAAATCGGATCCGGGCTGAAAAATCCCAAATCGGGGCTGATCCGAAAGGGGAAGGGTTAGGGTTTGTGCTCCACGTGTGTGGGGGGGGGGGGGGGTGGGGGGTGGTGGGGTGGGGGGGGGGGGGGCTTTCTGCAAGGGAGAAATAGGGTGAGGAGCGGGGGGGGGGGGGGGGGGGGGGGGGTGGCTGCAGGAAGCAAAGGGGGTGGCTGTAGGAAGCAAAGGGAGGAGACGGCTGGTTTTCGGGGAAAAGAAAACCTGGCGGTGGCTTTCAGCAAGAGGTTGGCGTAGATAAGAGGCTGGCGGTGGCGCCGAAGTAAAAAAAAACTATATGTTAGTGAATTTCATAACTAAATAGTAAATAGAAAAAGGAAAAAAAAAACAAGTGTATTGGACATCATTAAACGGCGGTGTTTGAGAGGGATTGGGTGGTTGTGGGAGAGGATTTGGGAGGGGGAAAAAGGCTTAGAGTTAGGGGTTATCTTGGGGAGGAAGATTGACACAGTAGTCGTCACCTAGGGTTCCACGGAGTCGGCATCGTGGCTTGATCGCTGGAATATGGAATTTCTTTCTCCAAATTTCGCAATGTCTTAGACCAGCCCACAAACCATCTATTTATAATAAAATGAGGATTAGGACATCCGACTATCGATGAGTATGATTGGCTGAAGGTGTGGCCACTTAAATACATCAAAATAAAATGCAAAATAGTGAAATATTATATCAAATCGATTCGCAACGCGAATCCGAACACATCTGCGGAGTTCGATTGTCGACCCGGACACGTCATATATGGAAAGTCACCAATCAGCCCCGAACGGGAACAAAACTCATCCTCCACTGGAAGTTCTCGTCTCTGATCCGCATCATTCTCCCCGGCTTGAAAGAATTCATCTCCTGATAAATAAGGATCAGAATTCTCTCGATGTATGATAGGTAAGACTCGAAGAGATCTACCAGAGCTCGTCCAAGTGTCGTCGATGGAAGAATCTCCTTGCCAATCAACTCCTCTTGACCGAAAAATTGTCATCTCCGGTGAATGAAGGCGACCGTACTGAAGTCGAAGTCTAGGGACGAGTCGATCGAGCTCTACTGCAAGTATCCAAGAGTCACCAACATCTGTAGAGGGAATGCACGGGTGGAGTCTGGTCTCCATGATGCTCTCATCGCTCTAACTCACGAGTGGTGGATCCCGGTGCGATCGGCGGCGCCGTTGGCAGAATCAAAGAAGACGAGTCCCCAGGTGGGTGGGTGTCAAAAGTAGGTGAGTAGTGGTGGCCATCAGACATATGTGGGCTATGGGGGTGGCAAGGCAACAGGATTGGAGGTGTGGGTGGCTGGAAATTCTCACTGCTTAGGTCCACATACTCGCAAGGCTCGTAGTACTGCGTCATATCCTCAATACTAAATACCAGGTGGATACCCATACTTGCAAGGAAATCAAGATCATAAGTGTTTGCTTCGATCTGTCTCATGATTATATAGGGATCCATTCGTCAAACGCTCAAAGCCTTTAGCAAGCCACGCACGGAGCCTCACAACGCAGATTCTCACTATCACCTGTCCGCCTTCATGAAGTACCTACTCTTGTCAGTGAACATCCGTATGTGAGTTACAACATTTATTATCGTTAGGGATTTTCCGTCAAACCGACTCATGCCACGTATGCAAACGACGGACAAACAACTAACAGACGCATGCAAATGATGAAGAAATGACTCGACAGACTCATGCAAATGATGCAAATGAAACATGACAGTCACAACATACATGTTACGAGAAAGTCTAATAATGACCCGGACGTCTCTAAAATATGGTGGCCTATCAGGGGGCTCTCTCGGTGGAGTGTAGAAAAACTCATCCAGTGTGTGAAGAGTGCTCAGATGACCGTGAGAGACATTTATACTTAAATGCGAGCTCGTAAAGAGCCAAATGTCTCTCAGGAAATGTAGCACATCAGGGGGCTCACCGGAAGGTGTGTAAGAAAAGTCATCGCAGACGAGATGACCACCTAGGTGAAAATCGTGTACACAGACTAGAAGTTGTGACACTATAGTGTGGCAATCATCCCTAAAAATAAAGAACTCTTCTAGTGGGTCAGCGGGTGGTGCATCCCAAAACTCAGCGAGAGTGCGATGTGTTAGTAGGTAGTGCCCTAAATATTGGATGCTCGTCACAATATCCATCCTCTGGGGCGGGGTCAGGGACAATAATGGAAGGGGCTTCCATAAATCGATACTCATGCATGCAAGGCTCACCTGAATCTCAGCCTCATCAGGATGTGGTGGCTCATCAGGAGGCTCAACGGGGGGGGGGGGGGGTCGTCATAGAACTCGTCACTCGGGTCAAGGTCCTCCAGATGAGTATCATCGCAAGTGGTAGTGTCCCCTTAAATGGGTGACATAGCCACTATGAGATCAACATCAGGCTCTGTGCTCTCGGTCGTGATGTGACTAAGGGTAATGACAATGAGAGAGCAACACAAACCTACACTCAAGAATCGATCCGTGGGTGCGGTGTCAGGAAATGAATTTGTGGTTCGGGTGCTAACTAACCCGGTGTATGGCAGAGGAGGTGTGGGTGAGGGACACGACACTACAGACTCAGTAGGTCGCTCATGCTCGCTCTCAGTCGGGGTCACAAGAGACGGGTCAGAAACAAGAGATAGGTCACTCACTGGGCTAAGCATATCACTGGGGTGAGAGTAATCCGCATCAGGTATTACTGTCGTGCCAGACAGGACAGTGGTAGACATCGTGGTAACCTCAGTATGGGAGGGACTCGTACTGCAGAGGTCAATGTGAGAATCCCATCGACAAGCTCTTACGGATCTCAAAGACTGTTCATAACGAAGGACGAGCTGATATGTCTGCTCAAGGGACTTCGAACTATGATAAGCTACCTTAGTACGTATGTCAGACCGAAGTCCGGACCGAAATCTGGGAATGGTCACGGATGGGTCCTCTCGGATATCACTCCTCACGAATAACTCATCAAAAAGGTCTTTGTACTCAGCGACAGACATGGATCCTTGTTGAAGAAAAAAAAATTGGTCGAGCAAGCGACTCTGACACGACGAGGGCAGATACCTCGGACACAAAGTACGCTTCATGTCCACTCAATTGGTGATGCGATGTAGACGGTCTCGCTCGCGGGTCCTCTCAACGCTAGCCCAATATGTCCTCGCCTGATCTAAAAGTTTAAGTTTCGCAAACTTGACGCGACGCTCAACGAATACCCCAAAATGATCAAGATAATACTCCATATTCACGAGTCAATAATTGAAAAACTCGGGGCCTCAATGAGCCGTCAAACGAAGGGGCAACAGTACGAAACTGACTCTCAAGATCTCTCTCAGAATGACTATCCTCATAATAATCATTACTAAGGTAACTGAATCGTGTCGAGGGATCAACACGATCCGCTCGCGTGTACGGATAAGAACGACGACAATAATCATATTGATCGTCTCTAGCATAGTGGGGTCGTGTCGGTGGGTCAACACGATCTCTGAAAGTGGTGTACTGCGATCGAGAATGATCGTCGTAATAATGTGAGGATCTCCCTGACGGGGTTCTAAGAGAGCGGGTGCAAGTGGACTCGAGACCTTAAAATTGAGGAAGAGAATAATTGTGACACCTACACATAATGAAAAACATATAGACTCGACGACTGCGTATCAAAAAGTGCACGCAATCTGACTATGATACCAATTGACGCAGGAGAGATCTATAGGCGGCGGGAAATCTGCGACCTAACCTTACATGCAATGCAAATCCGACGGCTAGATCACAAATTAAATAATAAATTAAAATCATCACACGCAGATAATTCAAGATAAGGCAAAATAATTTACTTGGGCAAACAATCTTAGGCTTTCCTCTGCGTGGAGGGTCAAAGCTAAAGCGCACGACGAATAAAGTCCTGCAAATCACAATATTTATCTAACAAACTACTATCATACGAGATATCCAAACCAATATGATGTCCAATCTGATAAATAAATGCTGAAAAATAATAATCCAATACAACAATATTCACTAAATAGTGGGCTGACCAAGAGACTGAACAATCCGGAGCCGGTGATGCGTGGACGACGATCCAATGTAGAACTGGTGGCATGGAGATGATAGTGGTGGTTGTCCTCGTCGGTGGATTGTGAGATCTGACCGGAAATAGATAGATCCGGCCACGTAGGTGGAGATCAGGGCGGGAAAGGGTAGATCCGACAATAATAAATCGGATCCGGGCTGAAAAATCCCAGATCTGGGCTGATCCGGAAGGGGAAGGGTTAGGGTTTGTAGCTCAACGTGTAAGGGGCTGCCCGCAAGGGAGAAATAGGGTGAGGAGGGGGGGGGGGGGGTCGCTGCAGGAAGTAAAGGGAGGAGGCGGCTGGTTTGGGAGAAAAGAAAACCTGGCGGTGGCTTTCAGCAAGAGGGTGGCGGAGATAAGGGGCTGGCGGTGGCTCTGAAGTGAAAAAAACAAGTGTGCTGGACATCATTAAACGACGGTGTTTGGGAGGGATTGGGTGGTTGTGGGAGAGGATTTGAGAGGGGGAAAAGAGACTTAGGGTTAGGGGTTACCTTGGGGAGGAAGATAGGAACCTACGAGTCGTAACCTAGGGTTCCACGGAGTCTGCACCGTGGCTTGATCGCTGGAATCCGGGATTTCTTTCTCCAAATTCTGCAATGTCTTCAACCAGCAAAAAAACTATCTATTTATAATAAAAGGAGGATTAGGGCATCCCACCATCGATGACTATGATTGGCCGAAGGTGGGGTCACCTAAATACATCAAAATAAAATGCAAAATAGTGAAATAATATATCAAATCGATTCACAACGCGAATCCGAACACATCTGCGGAGTTCGATCATCGACCCGGGCACGCCATATATGGAAAGTGACCAATCAGCCCCAACGGGCCCAAAACTCGTCCTCCACTGGAAGTTCTCGTCTCTGTTCTGCATCATAATTCCTCTCTTTTTTCTTCTAGTTTCTTCTTCATTTTCTGGTACTAGTTTTTTTTTGTTCCTCAGTTTTCAACCTTTTTCTTGTTCTTTGTTTTTCGGTTCCAACATTTTTTCTCTGTTTTCTACTTTTTCCTTCTTCTTGATTTTTGGTTAAAGCCCATACAATTTTCTCCTTGTTTAGGGTTTTTAAAGTGTGACCGAGTTGAGATAAATTTCTAGTTCTGTCATTATCCCCCTGATCCAATTATGTTAATAGGAAGAGTGATAAACCTATCAGTCCCTTGATTCTACCTGCAATTAATTTGTCATCAGCTTTTGCTATGTATTATTTTTATTAAAAAAATTTGTTTATATAACCAAAACTTCTCGTGGAAGTTACCATAATTACAGGTTGCACCCCTCTTATTATTGAAATTACAAAAACCTCCCTTAAATGTTACAAATCATAACATTTACCTCCCCTCCCCTGAATTTCACATTTCATAACATCATTTTTGTGCATGGATGTTATGAAATGTGAACTTCACAGAAGATAAATGTAATGTTTTGTAACATTCAGGAGAGGTTTTGTAACATTCAGGGGATGTTATGACAAGTTTTAAAAACATCCAGGTTACATGAGGGCTGAACGACGGATGGAACAAGAAGGCTGGAGGAAGAGCATTGCAGGACACAACAAGTTCATCAGGGTCCAGCATGACTTGATCGGCGATATGTTCTCGCGAAGACACCATGGAGGCCGTAAGGAGGACCTCTCAACATCGGGTGGGACCGACACAACTCACCAAATCGCCGCCGAGGTGATGAACACAGGAACCACAATTTCTCATTGTCAAGAGAAGTTATGGAGAAAGTCAAGCGTCCAGGAGTTTGCAAGGGTGGTTAGGCTATACGCCTGCAACAATGATGAGATCCGACGTCGTATTGTGACTTCCACAGCAAGAAAGATGCTGGTGAATTGCCAAGGATTCTACAATCTCATGGAGAAAATGGAACAAGGAAGGTTGTCGAAGAGAAGAGTTGCGGCGAGACAGAAGGTCGGGCCACGAGAAGCTGTCATCGGAGATGTACTCGCCTATGCTCCTACGGGCCTCGCTACAAGGACTAGGAGGATATCAACGGGCGAGAAGCGAAGTTGTAGATGTCTGACAGTCTGACGACATGTCTAACATGTCGTCCAACATAAAGGTTTGGGGAAAACGCCACAACATCAACATTTTAAGTAAAAATGTCATTTATTTTAAATATCGCCCGATAATCTGATATATCGGTTTTACCCGATATACTGGGCGATATTTTGATGCTGATATATTAATGAGAGTATTAAAAATATTTTTTTACATTTATTTTAAGCAATCGAGCAGCACAAGAAGGACGGATGACTTCGTCATTAAGTTGGGTGATCAAGATATTTCCCGTAGTGAGTGTTTTAAATATCTTGAATCGAGAGTTCAAAAAGACGGAGGTATTGATAAAGCTGTGACACATAGAATCCAAGCGGGTTGCTTGAAGTAGACAGGTGCGTTAGGGATCTTATGTGATCGTAAAGTACCACTAAAACTTAAGGACAAGTTTTACTGTACTGCAATTAGATCCGTGATGCTCTATGGTTCTGAGTGTTGGGCAGTGAATTGTGTACATGAGCAAAAAATGGGAGTTGCGGAGATGTGAATGCTTAGGTGGATGTGTGGAAGCACGAGATTGGATAAAATTAGGACTGAATGTATCAGGGATATGATAGGAGTGGCACCAATTGCAGAGAAGATGCAAGAAGCTCATCTAAGATGGTTTGGACACGTACAAAGGAGACCATTAGAGACACCTGTTAGGCATTGTGAGAGTCTAGTCACTAGGCATGTTAAACGAGGGAGGGGTAGAACAATAAAGACTTGGAATGAAACTTTAAGGAAAGATATGATGTACTTAGGCATTAGTGAGATTATGACAAAAGATAGGGCACAATGGTGACAAAGGATTCATATAGCCGAGCCACTATATTGAGATAAAGGCTTGAGTGTTGTTGTATTTTAAGCAATCGAGCGACAATATTTTGTTCTGTGTTTCATTTTGTGCATCTCTCTGCGTCTGGCTTCAATAACTTTCTCGTATCTCTCATTTGGTACTCTTTATGTCGTTTACTATTGTCGACGTCTCTTTTTGTGTAATTTGTAAACATACATTATTGTGTGTATATTTTATTGTGTAATTTATAAACATGCATTATGTGTATATATTTTATTGTGTAATTTATAAACATACATTGTGTACAATTGTATATAATTACAAAAAATGTGTTTATATAAATATATTTAAATATTAAAATTCGATAATGTAAAATATCCCTAATATATCTCCCGCAATCTGATATCCGATATTTCAAACAATAACCGACAGGAATCAGACGTCTAATGTCTACAACCTTGGCGAGAAGGCATAGGTGCAATACACGTTGGGGTCGGCCTGGCCTTATGGAAGGTAAGCTTACATGTAGTTTACAAAAGGGAGGTTGCCGCCACATCGTGAGTTGCCCCTACAGTTGGGGAGATTGTGTTCTCCACCGAGGATATGTCGGAACAAGGCAGACAATCCTTTTAACGAAATGGAAGTAATCAAGGTTGTTATTGAGAACTTCAGCGTTTCGCGAATCCTAGTAGATAACGGTAATTCATTGAACGTGATTTTCAAATGATGATGGCTCATTATTTGGTTTCCTGGGGGAAAGAAAGGAAGTTGAGGAGGATGCTGAGTTGGTGGTCACTCTTGGAGGAACCATGAAGATTTGTCGATTTGTTATAGTGGATGCACCCAACAGTCACAATGTTATCATTGAAAGACTTCTCAACGCTTTTAGTTTGTGGCCTCCTTCCTCCGCCAATGCTTGACATATAACATTGGTAGAGTTCATATTTGGGTCCAAGGCAATCCAAAGGTAGCCCGGGAGTGCTATATCAATGCGGTAAACGACATATCCTGGAAGGAGGAAGCTGAAGGAGTAAGTAAGGCAATGGAAGGAGTTGCTCGCCTCAATGCGCTATAAAAGGTGGAGGAAGTGGATTTGTTGAAGGGGAAAAAGGATCCAAGGAGTGTCCAAATTAGCATGCAGCTCTCGGTGGAGGGCAAGGAGGAGCTGATGTCTTGCCTCTGAAAAAACATCAACATCTTTACTTGGAGCGCAGCGAACATGCTGACATTGATGTCGATGTTTTATGTCATCAACTTAAGTTGGACCCCCAAAGTTCGCCCAATTTGCCAAAAGAAGAGTTATTGCCACAACATTGGTCAAGCTCATTCAAGAGGAAGCCCAAACGATAATGCGCCTAAGATTAATATCCAAAATCCAGTTCGCAAGTTGGGTGTCCAATGTTATTGTTGTGAAAACAGCTGGGGAAAATGACGAATGTGTAACAACGTTTCTTTGTTAAATGAACAATGCCCGAATGACTGTTATCCCAAGTTTTGGATCGACGGACTGGTTGATTCAATAGTCGGTTTTCCTGTGATGAGTTTTCTTGATGTCTTTTCAGGTTTCACCAGATCAGAATACATTCTCCCGATATTCCTAACTTCTCGTTCATCGCAAACGATGGTGGTTACTCCTACAAGATAATACTATTTGACCTTTGGATTGAAGAATGCAAAGCGACCTACCAGAAGATGATAGGTAGCATCTTCAACGAACAGAAGGGGAGGAACCTCGAGGTCTATTTGGATTACAGTATAGTGAAGAGCAAGAGCGTAAAAGATCATTTAAGGATCTCACAGAAAATTTAGCTACTTTGCAGAGGTTCAAAAAGAAACTTAGCACAGCCAAATGTGTTTTTGGGTTAGGAAGCAAAAATTCTTGTAACACCTCCTCGATCGTAAAGGAATAGAACCAAACCGTGATAAAACTAAGATCATCGTAGAGATGATAGTGCCAAAAAATACTAAAGGAGTTCAACAACTAGTATGAAGGATCGTGGACCTCAACAGTTTCCGCTCAAAGTTTAGGGAGAAGTGCTCACAGTTCAAAACTCTTGGAGCTAACCAAAAATTTGAATGGAGTTAGGAGTGCTAGGAAGCCCTCCTCAGCTTAAATCAACACTCGATGGGAGCTCCTTTATTACAGAGCCCGCGAGCTAGTGAAGATCTCTTCCTGTAGTTGGGAGTTTGAGCGGAGATAGTAAGTTCAATGTTGGTCCGAGAGGAAGGGAAAAAGTATATGTTGATATATTATGTGAGTCGGATTCTGAAGAACATAGAGACCTAGTATGCTATTTCAGATAAATTGGCCTACGCCCTAATCATTTCGGCAAGAAGGTTGAGAACAAAGTTTCAAGCTCACGCAATCAAGGTTATGACTAATCATCACGCAATCAAGGAACACTTGGGAAGGTTGTCCAAGTAATCAGTAGAGTTAGGAGAGTTTGACACCGCTTATTTACCTCGGATGACAATCAAGGCACAAGCAGTTGCAGGCTTTCTAGCCGATTTTAGGATGGATCCAAACATGGAAGATGACTCAACACAGTCCTTGGGATGAGCGATGAACGTTGACGAGACCTCAGAGAAGATCTCCTTGGGGTTCGTGTAAATCTAGTTAGCCCCAACAGAGCCAAGATTGAACAAGCATTAGAACTTCATTTCAAAGTCACCAACTAGACGGAGTACGATGTTCGTCGGGTCAAGGATGGCTAGAGAATTGAGGGTGGAAGACATTCAAGCCCACACAAACTTCGTGGTGCATCCTGGATTCACGGAGAATTCGAGGACCAGGTGTCGATATCTCACAAATATGAAAGGTTTGATCGGTGTGTTTCAATCTTTTGGCATCCAACATGTGCCAAGGAGAGAAAACACCGTAGTAGAAGGACTCGCAAAGTATGGTCCGATGATCGGAAGAATTGTGACCAAACTCTTCAGTCATCCACGAAGGAGAACTAATGGAGATCGATTAAGTATCATCTTAGATTGACTTGTTCATTGAATCCTTTAATATCGGGAAATATCCGGAGGCAATAAAGAATAAAAGATGGTTCTGATTCAAGTACTCATATTACTGCTCCACAATCCGGATTTATACTGAAAGGAATTACTGGGTTCAGTAGCAAGGTGTGTGATGAAGGCCAAGGTTGTTAAATTTTCTCAACGTGGTCAGCAAGATAGCCCAAACGCCAAATTAATATCTTCGGAACTACCCAGTTCGCACGTTGAACCAGCGGAAACCAAGGACTAGAGGAACAAAGGTAAATCACAACAAACAATGGAAGCACAAGCAGGTCTATTATTCATTCACTTCTTTACAATGCGAGACATACATAGCGAGACATGATTTCGCTAGTATAACAGCTGAAAAACAGAAGCACCAAAAAACAAGCCGGGCGGACAGAACCCGAGTCCGCCGAAACCGCGAGGTCGCCGAGGTCGCCGAAGCCGCCCGAACTATGCTGCAATCCGCCGAATACCACGGAGTCCGCCGAAGCCGCGAGGCCGCGCGGACACACCGTTATTCGCCTTCTGCTGGACCCGAACTGAGGAACACCCCTACCCGCCTGAAGCCGGCGGACAGGTTATTGAAGCTGGCAAAGATGAAACAGAACTGACAAGCCGCAGAGCGACCTCCTGCTGAGTCCGCAGAGACCGCACACTTCCAAGCACTTGACCGAAGTCACAGCCACACTCCTGGCTCCTTGAAGTTATCCGCGCGACCTGCACACAGCAAACCGTCAGCCTGAAACAATCCGTGCGGACTGGCAAACACAGACCGCACACTTCGCACACCCCAACTTACTGTTCACTCAAGTTACTGTAGATGTGCCAGGGGGGTCCTATTTATAGGCCGGGTGAGGAGTGTGGTCACCGCCCAAGAGATAGCGACACCGCCCCAGCCCGCGCGAATACAAACCACCGTCCGCTGAGTCCGCGAGGACTTAGCCGGTCACCAAGGAAAACCGCCAGGAGCAAGGCAACCATTGACGAACCCTCTCCAGTCCGCCTAAGCTAAGCGGACAAGGCATTCAGCCCGCAAAGCTCCAACCACTTCAGGACAGCAAACCCCCTTCAATGGCTGTCCGCACCAACCCGAGGCAGTCCGCAAGACACACACCTCAATCCGCCACAAGTCCACGACCAAAGGCAGCTAAACACAGACCGCCCGGTCACAAGCGAACTCGGCGGATACGGCGGACACACTGAACTCGGCACCAAGAGTGACCAAGCCCAAAACCATAAGGGGCTAATGCGAGCTTGGCGGACGCAAAACCCCAGTCCGCCAAAACACCACAGCGCAGACCGCCACAGTCCGCGAGCTCCTCGCACTCCTGCCCTATCACAGCGATCTAATCCCGGACTCCAAAACCAGGCCGCCACAACGATCTCCACAGCAACTCCCTGCTGTGCCACCAGAGCTCGACAAGGCCTCAGCCAAGCTCTAAGCTTAGTCCGCAACAGCCAATACCGCGGACACATCAGTCCGCAAGCTTCCCGCGGACAAGAGCCAACCCGCCTTTCAGCACAAGCTTGCACCCGCGACCACTGAGCAAAGCACCAGTCCGCAAGCCTCTCTATCCGCAGATACCAGGCCGCACCAAACCGCGGACTCCATGCAACAACCCGCTCAGAACACAGCCGGCTTCCACCAGACTTTTCACCAGGCCGCAAACCTCAGTCCGCCCAGTCCGCCCAGTCCGCCAAGGCTGTCCGCCACAGGCCGCGCGGCCTGTCCCGTCACCCACTTCCACTTCACAAATTTCAACACTCCCCCTTGAAGTGAGAAGTGGTGACCAAGCCCAGCAAGCTGCGCAAACGTTCAAAGGGCCCCTTCGACAGTGGCTTCGTGAAGATGTCAGCAAGATTATCCTCACTCCGAACATGCCCGACCAGCAGAGACCCCTCCAACACCTTCTCCCTGATGAAGTGGTGATCAATCTCTATATGCTTGGTCCTGGCGTGACACACTGGATTGTTTACCAGTTTGAGAGCACTCTCATTGTCACCCCGGAGTAAAGTAGGACCTTGCACTTCTTCATGAACATCCTCTATAAGCCTCCTCAACCAAACGGCTTCCCGAGCAGCCAAGGCCGAAGCCTTATACTCCGCCTCCGTGGTTGAAACCGACACTGAGTCCTGCTTTTTGCTACACCACGAGATGCTAGCTGAACCGCAAGTGAACACATAACCTGAAGTAGACCTTCGATCATCCGAATCACCGCCATAGTCAGCATCCGTGTACCCGAGCAACGCAACCTCTGCGTCCCTTCTATAGAGGAGTCCCATGTCAGAAAAAGCCTTGACATACTTCAGAATTCCCTTCGCCGCCAATAGATGAGATTGTCTTGGTTCAGCCATATACCGACTTACTCGGCCAACAGCATAAGCGATATCCGACCTTGTAATCGTCAGGTAAATCAAGCTCCCAACAAGAGCCCTGAACACCAAGGGATCATGAACAACCCTTCCCTCATCCCGTCGAAGCTTCAGCCCAGATTCCAGTGGAGTAGAGCACTTCTTCCCTTCGCTCATGCCAAACCGCTTCACAATGCGATCAGCATACCCTTTCTGGCTAATGAGAACCCCGCACTCCTTCCTCTCCACTTCCAGACCAAGAAAGTGATGCAACTCTCCCAAGTCTTTCATCTCGAAGCGTATAGCAAGCTCTGCCCTGAGCCTTGCTACTTCCTCCTCCGAGTTCCCTGTGATGATCATATCATCCACATACAGCAGGACCAAGACTCTTAGCTCTCCCTTCTTCTTGACGAACAAGCTTGAATCCGAGTTGGAAGCCAGGTATCCACAGAATTGCAAGTACTCTGCAATCTTCCCATACCACGCTCGAGGAGCTTGCTTCAACCCATAGAGAGACTTCCTGAGTTTGCAGACATAGTCCGGATGCTTCTCAGAGACAAAACCAAGCGGCTGATCCATGAAGAAGTCCTTGTCAATCTCTCCGTAAAGAAGGGCATTCTTCACATCAAGTTGCCACAACCTCCATCCCTTGCTAGCAGCCAAGGCGATCACCACTCTTACAGAAGTCATCTTCGCAACCGGACTGAATGTCTCCTCATAGTCTTCTCCATACTGCTGTGAGAATCCTCTAGGGACCAGGCGAGCCTTGAACCGATCAATGCTCCCATCAGCCTTCTTCTTCAACTTATACACCCACTTGCAAGTAACCGGAGTAACGCCATCAACCTTGGGCACAAGGTCCCAGGTTTCATTCTTCTTCAGAGCATCAATCTCTTCCTTCATGGCATCATCCCACTCCTTCACTCCAGTGGCCTCGTTGAAGTTTGCAGGCTCTCGCTCATCCAGAGGACCTGCAAAGAAGCAGGAGACAAAGCTCACTGCATTCCCATCACAGTACCGAGCCGGTGGCTTAACCACCCTCTTCGATCTCCGAAGACACGGCTCCTTGCTCACGGCTTCCGTTGCTTCTTCAGGCTCCACTCCTACCTGGGGCAAGTATTGAGCAGTGCTCCCCCTGCTTCCTGAGCCAGAAGGCTCAGCCTCGGAGTTCGAAGCAACAGGAGCTGCTGGTGAAACAACAAGCTCCTCTTCCAGGCCTTCAGCAGCCTCCACCGGTGCTTCATCATCCTTGCTACTTCCGGTTAGCTCCACCGAGCCACCTCCATATGACGTCAGCTCGTCGAAGACAACGTGTCTTGACACCACGAACTTCTTCGTCACAGGGTCCATGCACTTCCATCCCTTCTTCCGCTCATCATAGCCAACAAAGACAAGTTTCCTTGCCTTCGCATCCAGCTTTGTCCGTGAAGCATCCGGGACATGCACGTAGCAAGTTGAACCGAACACCCTAAGGTGTTCAACACTCGGCTTCTCCTTCAGCAACAGCTCAATAGGAGTCTTCATGTTGATAGGGCTGAGTGGCATCCGGTTGATAACATAAGCAGCACAAGACATTCCCTCCACCCAAAAGGACCTTGGGATATCTTTCGCATGCAGCCAGCATTTGCAGGTTTCCGTCAAATGACGGATCTTCCGCTCCGCTACCCCATTTTGTTGTGGAGTGTGAGCACAAGTAAGCTCCCGTTGGATCACGTGCTTCCTGCAGAAGTTAGAAAACTCGGAAGAGACAAACTCCCCCCCGTTATCAGTTCTAAACTTCTTAACCCGCAAGCCAAGCCAGCCTTCTACCAACTCCTTGAACTCCACGAACAAACGGAAGGCTTCTGACTTCTCCTTTAAGAAGTACACCCAAGTATACCTTGAGTAGTCTTCAACCAAGACAAGCATGTATCTGCTTCCACCAAGGCTGGCAGTAACCGTCGGTCCCATCAGGTCGCCATGAATAAACTCCAATGGTTTCTTGCTCCTTGTTTGTGATTTATCAAACGGAAGGCGATGTGCCTTACCGTATTGACAGCCCGCACAAACATGCCCATCACCAAAGGAGGACAACTTCGGCAACCCCCTCACCAGACTTCTACTCGCCATTGCCTTTAGCTTGTCCATGCCAACATGCCCCAGCCTCTCATGCCAGATAGCCGCACTATCATTGGCCCTCATTCTATCAACATAAGCACTGGTGGAAAGAACATACAAGCTCTTCACCCTTCTCCCAACATGAGCAACATCAGCCTTCACTGCTGATACGTTGCGAAGGAACCTCACGTCTATTGGCCCAAACAGAACGTGATACCCAGCGTCCACCGCATTGGTCACCGAGAAGAGGTTCTTCTTCATGCCCGGTACGTGATACACACTCCTTAACGTAAGTGGCCCCTGATCACTACCCAATGACACGACCTCCTCTTTCTCTACTGCATAAACAGTATTATCAGCAGTGATAATAGCTTCATTACCTGAGTAAGCCTGCATGGAGGTGAACTTCGATTTGTCTCCGGTGAGGTGATGACCACACCCGGAGTCCACGATCCACTCGCCGTTGAAGTCCTCAGCAGACAAGGCCCGGACACAAGTGCCCGTCAAGAAAGCTCCGCCCCATTCTGCTTCTTCACTTCTCGAACAAGCTTCCTCCTTTCCCGCAGCATGCCCAGGCTGCAGTTTGACCTTGCAGTCCCGCTTGAAGTGCCCACGCTGATGACACCGGTAGCACTTCAGATTCTTCTTCCAGTCCTTAGGAGCATTGCTCCTCTCCGGCGGATATGAAGTTGAAGTCTCCTTTTCAACAGCGGCCTGCACCTTCTTCTTCTTCCCTTCCCATCCTTTCTTCTTTCCTGAGAAGAGAGCTTCGCTGCCTTCCTGATTCAGGTTCACTCCAGCCATCTGCCTTGCTAAGCTCTCCTGCGAGGCAAGCAGATTCTCCAGCTCCAGCAACGACGGCTGAGTAGCCCACCCTTGAACAGATGTGACAAAGGCCACATACTCCTTCCGCAAGCCGCGGATAATGTGTCTTTTCATCTTTGCCTCAGAGATAGGCTCATCAGGATCCAGTGCCGACAGCTCAGCACACAAGCTCTTCATCTTTAAGAAGTACTTGAAGATGGAAAGGTCTCCCTGAGTTGCCCTGGCCAACTCATTCTCCAGGAACTGAAGCCGCGCCACATTCTTCCTATTGAACAACTCATCAATGGTTGTCCAAATATCAGCAGCCGACTCACATCCAATGATGTGATCAAACAGTTCCGGAGACACAGCTCTCTTCAGAACGAACTCCGCCTTAGCATTTGTTCTTCTCCAGAGCCTCACCTGCTCAGCAGTACCGAAAGCAGCAGTGACTTCCTACCTGTCGTCTCCACCAACGACATCCCACAGCTCCTCGCCAAGAAGATAAATCTTCATGCACGACTTCCACTTCTTGAAGTTAGTCGGCGTTAAGAGTTCAATGCCCAGACCTCTTGCTAAGCTCCCTTCCATTGCAACACCTGTTGGCAACCTTTCAGCAGCTCCGAGCAACAACACAGGTTGATCACCACTCAATCACAGAGTAACAACACTGGCTGACTTCCGCTCACGCAACTGAACCTCAGTAACCTCGCTCTGATACCATGTTAAATTTTCTCAACGTGGTCAGCAAGATAGCCCAAACGCCAAATTAATATCTTCGGAACTACCCAGTTCGCACGTTGAACCAGCGGAAACCAAGGACTAGAGGAACAAAGGTAAATCACAACAAACAATGGAAGCACAAGCAGGTCTATTATTCATTCACTTCTTTACAATGCGAGGCATACATAGCGAGACATGATTTCGCTAGTATAACAGCTGAAAAACAGAAGCACCAAAAAACAAGCCGGGCGGACAGAACCCGAGTCCGCCGAGACCGCGAGGTCGCCGAAGCCGCCCGAACTATGCTGCAATCCGCCGAATACCACGGAGTCCGCCGAAGCCGCGAGGCCGCGCGGACACACCGTTATTCGCCTTCTGCTGGACCCGAACTGAGGAACACCCCTACCCGCCTGAAGCCGGCGGACAGGTTATTGAAGCTGGCAAAGATGAAACAGAACTGACAAGCCGCAGAGCGACCTCCTGCTGAGTCCGCAGAGACCGCACACTTCCAAGCACTTGACCGAAGTCACAGCCACACTCCTGGCTCCTTGAAGTTATCCGCGCGACCTGCACACAGCAAACCGTCAGCCTGAAACAATCCGTGCGGACTGGCAAACACAGACCGCACACTTCGCACACCCCAACTTACTGTTCACTCAAGTTACTGTAGATGTGCCAGGGGGGTCCTATTTATAGGCCGGGTGAGGAGTGTGGTCACCGCACAAGAGATAGCGACACCGCCCCAGCCCGCGCGAATACAAACCACCGTCCGCTGAGTCCGCGAGGACTTAGCCGGTCACCAAGGAAAACCGCCAGGAGCAAGGCAACCATTGACGAACCCTCTCCAGTCCGCCTAAGCTAAGCGGACAAGGCATCAGCCCGCAAAGCTCCAACCGCTTCAGGACAGCAAACCCCCCTTCAATGGCTGTCCGCACCAACCCGAGGCAGTCCGCAAGACACACACCTCAATCCGCCACAAGTCCACGACCAAAGGCAGCTAAACACAGACCGCCCGGTCACAGTGAACTCGGCGGATACGGCGGACACACTGAACTCGGCACCAAGAGTGACCAAGCCCAAAACCATAAGGGGCTAATGCGAGCTTGGCGGACGCAAAACCCCAGTCCGCCAAAACACCACAGCGCAGACCGCCACAGTCCGCGAGCTCCTCGCACTCCTGCCCTATCACAGCGATCTAATCCCGGACTCCAAAACCAGGCCGCCACAACGATCTCCACAGCAACTCCCTGCTGTGCCACCAGAGCTCGACAAGGCCTCAGCCAAGCTCTAAGCTTAGTCCGCAACAGCCAATACCGCGGACACATCAGTCCGCAAGCTTCCCGCGGACAAGAGCCAACCCGCCTTTCAGCACAAGCTTGCACCCGCGACCACTGAGCAAAGCACCAGTCCGCAAGCCTCTCTATCCGCAGATACCAGGCCGCACCAAACCGCGGACTCCATGCAATAACCCGCTCAGAACACAGCCGGCTTCCACCAGACTTTTCACCAGGCCGCAAACCTCAGTCCGCCCAGTCCGCCCAGTCCGCCAAGGCTGTCCGCCACAGGCCGCGCGGCCTGTCCCGTCACCCACTTCCACTTCACAAATTTCAACAAAGGTAAGCTAACTTTTGGATTAAATTCATTTAGGAGAATACGGAAATCATTCTGAAAATCGCACTTTGGAGAAAATGGTACTAAGGCAAGTCTATTTCTGACCGAACATTCGGAAGGATGCGGAGTTCGCTTAAAGGTGCCAAAATGTCAACTTTATTTACCTCTTCAACTTCTACCAGCACAATGCATGAGGTTTATCACAGCTCATCAGTCATTTACACTATGGGGAATGGATGTCATTGAACCCTTTCCCCAAGTTAGTGGTCTGCGAAAATTTATTTTAGTCATGATCGATTATTTTTCAAAGCACGGGCTAAGATGACAACTCAAATCGTAAAAAACTTTAACTGAGGAGAAATAACATGCGAGCATACAGATGGTGATAACTTCCTCTATCGCCTAACAAAAATAGATAGATTAAAACAAAAGAAGATACAAGATTTCGAGACAGGCTCGACTGAATCTGTTGAAAATGGGATCTCTTTAAGAGCCTTCTCTCTAAAGAGAGCTGAACGCCTAATGATCCAAGATGGTCCAAATAATTCTAATCCACTCTCATATATAGGAGGGAGTGGGCAAACATGAAATGATGAAAATGCCACTACGGTTACAAAGAGTGATAGAGGGCGCGTGGCAGGCTTGTAGAGTCTCTTTTGTATCAATACTCCCCTCCCGAAAACCAACCTTGATCTTAAGGCCTAGAACCGTAGGGTCTTCCGCAAGCATCAAAGGATCCATGTCAGTGAAATTAGGATCATCATACTTAGCATCGAGCACCAAACAGAAGTCCTTGAGGGGCATTTGTGGGTAGGCGGGTACGACAAGTGGCAACGAAAACACAGAGGAGTTTTCGGCGAAGCTCAAGATACTATTGATGAGATAAGAACTAAGATAGTGTGGCACTAGCGGAGGTGGGATTCGTGAAACTGGCGGTGACGGCAGGCCAATCAACGGGGATCCAAGAAGAGGTGATTATCCAGGCGATGAAGAGGTGGTTGAGGTTTCGGCAGTAACAACGACTGGTGGGGTGGTCAAGTAGAGGAGGATGTTGGGCTGCATAAAGTTCCTCATCGAGTCAATGAGCTTGCTTCATGGCACAGGAAAGAGTGATCGGGTTGTGGATATGAAGGAGCACCCACATGTGGGGTGACAGGCCCGGAAGAAAATACCTCAAATAATGGTTAGGGGATAGACTGGTGACGTACGTGGCGACCTCGATGAATTCGATGGTGTCGAACTGGTGAATAGAACTAAGGAATTTGTAGGAAATACCCGCTTAGAGCATGTCATGATGGCGGAGGAGTTCCTCCGTTAATGTAAGCCATGAGAGATTTGGGACATGTTGGCTCATCCAACGCACATAGTGGAGGGCAAGGCCCTACATATAGATAGTCATCATAAGAACCTTCTAGTTGGCATGGGTAAACTGGATGTTGAAAAATAGTTAAGCGCAAGCG
The DNA here is from genome assembly GCA_039583875.1 of Platanthera guangdongensis. Taxonomy (NCBI): domain Eukaryota; kingdom Viridiplantae; phylum Streptophyta; class Magnoliopsida; order Asparagales; family Orchidaceae; genus Platanthera; species Platanthera guangdongensis. Next base: position 120,712,026 of record CM077159.1, on the reverse strand, counting down.
ATCCAACCGAGGGGGTCGGTGCCATCGAACACCGAAATCTCAATCTGGTGAATGTGGGCCTGCTGGATGGCCTCAACGAGGTGAAGGAACCCCAGGTAGTCAACGGAGGGTTGGGTGGGAGCGGAGATTGCATTATCGGAGGTGTCGGTGGACAGTTGACTGTGGTGTCTGCGAGCTCGCGGATCAGAAACGTGAGATCCTCTAATGGATCTTGTCTATATTGTGGGCCATGGAACACGTATGATCAAGCGCATACTCAACTGGCCCATAAGCTTGAACTCATGAGAAGGGTGCTACTATTTCATTTAAACAAGTAACACATTGTACTCATGGGCTAAGAGAAGACGCTAGAGCCCAACAACAACCAACACCACCACCACCCAGCGTCTCGCAAAGACCATGCCTATCACTAGGCCTGAGTCTTTTATGTTGGAGACTTTTAGAACCAACCTGAGTCTTCTACACCTGGAGACTCTCAGAAGCACACTACGTCTTTTATGTTGGAGACTATTAATACTTGTATGAGTCTTTTGATAAGAAAACTCTTACAAACAACAGCCCACAAAATAATTGGAACCCGCATAGGTTAAGGCAAGATGGATTTACAGTCCTTTTCCGAATAGTGTGGGCCCCTGGTCTCGAGCCTATGACCTTCTCTGATACCAATTATAGGATCAAGTGCAAACTCAACTAACTCATAAGCTCGAACTTATGCGAAGAATGTTATTATTTCTTTAAACAAGTAGCACATTACGCTCACGGGCTAAGAGAGAACGTTGGAGACAGAGAACAAGTCAGGGGCATAAATAGGACGCATCGTATGGGAGAAGGCGGAGTGTTGGACCGAACAGGGTGCATAACGGCGGGTGGATACAATGGTCAGAAGCGTCGGGGTTGTCGTGAATAGGGATGTGCAGGCAGACAACTGAAGAGGAGAGAATGCCTAAGCGAGTGTCTGGTCGTACTAGTCCGCGGGCACGGGAAACCATAGGTTGCAGTCGATCGAGGTGTCGAAGAAGGCGTCCGGGGTATTCAATGTGAGCAGGGACGATCAACACTAGAAGAGGGACGATTGGCGCTAATGTGGGGATGATCGACATTGGGGCAGGTACAACGAAGAGCAAGGGTGCGTGACGCGAGAGCAGTCAGTCGTCGGGGATGCGTGCGCTGGAGCAGACGACGTGGGGACAAATAGGTGTGTGGGGTTGGACCGACATAGGCTGGAGGCTTATCTTGGCAATAGTGGAAAGAGTAGACCCAACCGTGAAGCCAAGCTGGTCGATAGGTCAGATCAGGTGATAGCTTCAGTTATCATCAAATGAAAATTGATAGAGTAATGTAAAAGAAGATACAAGAGTTTGAGACATGCTCAACCTAATCTCTTGAAGGTAAGATCCCTCTAAGAGCCTTCTCTCCAAAGAGAGCCTAAAGCCTAATGATTCAAGATGGTCCAAATAACTCTCCTCCACGCTCTATGTAGGCGGGAGTGGACATACATGAAATGACAAAAATGACACTAGAGCTACATAGACTTATATGGGGATGCGTGGCAGGCCCATGGAGTCATCTTCGTATCACATCAACATCATAGCCGAAAACGGACCTTAATTTATCAGATTTGGACTTGTTGAGTTCTGTAAAGAAATGGGGATTGATTTGCACTTCACCTCAATCCATCATCATTGGAGCAATGGCCAAGTGGAGGAAGAAAATAAGTTAATTTTGAATCTTCTAAAAAAAGGTCAAGAACACGATAGGGAATTAGGTGGAGTGAAACCACTTTTGTGTTGTATTATGGTTCAGAAGCATTGACCCCAGTCGAGTTCGATGTAAGAAGCCCATGAGTAGTAGCAGGAGGAGGAGAATAGTGGCAATAAGAAAATAAAGAGGCACAAATAATTTCTCTGGACCTCATAGAGGAGCTTCGGGATCTCACCGTGATTAGATAAGAAAAGATCAAGCGCAAAATGGTGAGGCATTTCGACAAGCAAATTCATATAACACAATTCTAGAAGGGAGAACTGGTTCTAAAAAAGTGGATGCAGCGGAAAGATCGATGATCATCAGCAAACTCAACCCCAATTGGGAAGGACCCCTCCGCATTCAGAAGCCTTATGAAGTGGGGGTTATTGCCTAGAAACCTATGAAGGTAATGATCTCAAAAATACTTGAAGTGAAAACGACTGAAAATGTATTACCTGTAATTTTCTTACTCCTCAGAAGTTATTTTTCTTACAAAGTACGTAGACAATTATTTTCAAGTACATTCGACTCACCTCACTGTAACATACTTATTTGTCTGTTTTTTGTTGTCGTGCTATTATCCTAAACTATCTTGACTATGCGACAAATGCAAGAACTCAAGCTTCTACATGGTCGGTTGAGATCAGCTCCCCCATGAACGTTGGTTGTCTATTCCCAAAGAGCAAGTCAGCATCACTGACATTGAGATGACTCTCTTCTAGAACTTTTTCTAGGGCAACAGACCATACACCTGCTCCCTTGCAATCTTTTAATCATCCGACTGCCGACACCTCAAGGTGCATATCTCTAAATCTAAGTCTCTGCATGGCTGGCCGAGATCAGCTCCCTACATACACATTGGTTGCCTACCAATGTGCTCAAGACTTTTTGAGCTTTAACAAATTACAGGGAGAAGACAATGAACAAACATTCTAAAAAAAACCTATCGAGTTGAAAATTCCACAGTTAATGTTTCAGCTTGCTTATCCACTTCACTAGGGGCATCGCAAACAAGTGAAATCCGGGAGGGTGTTAATTTATTTTGGTGCTCACATTAACGACATGATTTCAACTCACTTATCCACATTAACAGGGGCCGCATGGGAAAGCAAAAGTCAGGAGGGTGTAGATCTATTCCAGTGCTCACAGTACTGACGCGATTCAGTTTGCCTTATTCACCTCATCAAGGGCCTCACAGATGAGCTAAAATCGAGAGGGTTTTAATATATTATAAATCTTACACCGTCGATGTGATTCAGTTCGCCCTATTCACATCGCTAGGGGCCTCACAGACAAGAGAAAATTGGGAGGGTGATGACCTGACACCTTGCCTCTCATGGGAAAAAATCTATGACTTGAAATCTGCTTGATTTCTTTCAAATAAAACTACTAAAATAACTCGCAACATTCACGGTAAAAAAAACTGGTAGACGGGATTAAAAGACTTGACACCTCAATAGAGGCACAAGAGTTTATTTATATAAAAGGAGAAATACATAATACAGGAACCCAACAATATAACTAATATATATAACACTCCTCCTCAAGTTGGATCATGTGAACTATCCAGACCTAACTTGTTACTCAGGTGCCACCTATCACATCACCTCCCTGCGGCCACATCAATACCTGGATTCTCCTCATCCTAAGTGTATCACAGCGGCCAATGGGGACACTGTTCCCGTCTCCTGCTCGGCTGATATCCCTCTCATGTTTTCTCTCTCTCTCTATGCTTGACTCTTCATGTTCCGGGCTCCCCGTTTAATTTGCTTTTTGTTGGTCGCCTGACTAATGATTTAAATTGTTCTGTAACCTTTACCTCTTCTTCTTTTCTGATACAGAATCACAAGACGCGGACTATCATTGGTAAAGGGCGACTGCAGAACGAGCTCTACCTCCTTGATGACTCTCCAACTATCCTCTCATCTGTCTCCGCCGTTGATTGGCATCGGCGTCTTGAACATGCCCCTTTACCAGTCCTCCAGAAGGCTCTACCAGATGTATTTTTACCTTCTTTTCAGTGTGAATCATGTGTGTTAGGCAAGGAATCTCGTTCATCTTTTCCATCTCATTGTACTCGGAGCACTGCTCCTTTTATTTTAGTACACTCCGATATTTGGGGTCCGTACAAAATCACTAGCATTTCTGGTTATCGTTATTTTCTAACTTTTATTGATGATTATTCGCGAATGACGTGCCTATACTTACTTCGTGATCGCTCTGAGCTTCACCGTGTCTTTCGGGCTTTCCTCCTTGAAACCCGCACGCAATTCTCTACAAACATCAAAACACTCTGCACTGATAATACTCGTGAATACACTAGCAACGAATTTGCGACTCTTTGCTCTAACTTTGGGGTTATTCACCAAACTTCATGTGCCTATACCCCCCCCCCCAACAAAACGAAGTCGCTGAGCGTAAGAATTGATATCTGCTCGATGTGGCCCGCTCCATCATGCTTCAAATGCACGTTCCAAAAGCTTATTGAAACTTTGCTCTTTTGACGGCTTGCTATCTAATTAACTGTCTTCCTTCCACCATACTCCACAATGTCACTTCATTCAGCCTCATGTTCCTGTCTACTCTGGCATTCTCTCTCTCACCCCGCATCTTTGGGTGCACGTGCTACGTTCACACCCTTGGTCCATCCTTGGACAAATTGGATCCCCAAGAAGCCAAACACATCTTTGCTTACTACTCACGGACACAGAAAGGCTGTGTATGCTACTCTCCGGCGACCCGCAAGGTGACAATCTCTGCTGATGTTACCTTTCGGGAGGATCTTCCTTTCTTCTCTGCTTCAGATCATACACGTCTACCACCAAGCATCCTACGTTCTGTCATTTTTGTTACCACTCCACCACCAAGAATTCCGTCCCAGGCTCCTTCTGTTGTCAAGCCTCTTGTTATACGTGTCTACACTCGTCGTCATCCTTCCTCCAGTGCCCCACTGCAGTCGGCCTCGACCTCTGATGTTTCGCGTCATGCTGATCCGGCAACAGAATCTACAGCTCATTCCATGGCGAATTATGTATCCTTACATTGCCTATCTCCACAACTTCAGACTTTTGCCACTTCATTATCCTCGATTTCTGTACCTAAATCTGTGCAGGAGGCTCTCCAACATACGGGCTAGCGGGCGGTCATGGAAGAAGAAATGACAGCTCTTTGTGCTAACCAGACCTGAAACTTGGTACCTTTACCTACCGATCAGACACTTGTTGAATGTAAATGGGTCGTTGTTATCAAACATGCCCCTGATGGGACAATTGACCATCTGAAGGCCCGCCTGGTGGCTCGCGGCTTCACCCAACAACAAGGTCTCGATTATGAGGAAATATTCTCTCTAGTGGCCAAGCTTAACACAGTTCGTGTTCCCCTCTATGTGGATGTGCATCGTCAATGGACATTACACCAACTGGACGTCAAAAATACGTTTCTCAACGGCGACCTCCAGGAAACGGTTTACATGTAGCAACCTCCCGGGTTTGAGACCATGGGGGAGTCCCGAGTCTGTCATCTTAAGAAGTCCATCTATGATCTCAAACAATCCCTGCGGGCATGGTTTGACAAGTTTAGTAAGGTCGTCCGGCAAGTCGGCTTTACTCTGAAAGTCCACCTAGTGTCAGCTATGTGCACCTATGGGGGGGGAATAGGTGACGTGTGGTTCCTTTGCGGAATTTACGGATGTACCTGCACAATAAAAACAACAAGCACAGCACACAGAATACACAGCAAATTTATAGTGGTTCCCCGACTTGGGTACATCCACTTTCCCCCTTCGACCTATCTCCCCAACAAGGGACGACTCGGTCACTTCTCCAACGGGATTGAAATCCAATCCCTTCACTAACGGAAGGAGCCCTTCCACACGTGAGAGTCAACACTCCCACAAAACGGGTTGCACCCAACCCTTACAACACGGAACAAAAGTTCCTTTACAACAAAAGTAAATGTGGAATGTATATGAGATACAAACTTTTTTCGGAGACTACGGTGTTCCTCTTCGTTCGACGACGTGTTCTCGAGGTCGATGAAGAGTCTACGACCTTGGTCTCACTTGGAGAGGATCTCCCCGGAACCGGCGGCGGCACACGAGCGGCGGCTAGCTTCGGGATCGGCGGCTACGATGAAGAGCAGCTGCTGAACGTGGAGATCCAAACTTCTTTGCGAAGCAAGCTCGGTCTTCCAACGGTCACACGAGGATCGATCGTCTCGATCGATTCGGATGGGAAGTGTTTCCGATCAACAAATCGAGAGACAAAGGATCTCTGGATAGACGCGTGAGACTCAAGCCTTGCTAAGCTTCTGTCGCCGGAGATCACGAAGGAATCTCGAACGTTGACGGCGACCTTCGTTCCCGAGCCCGACGGCGGCGGAGAAGAGAAATCGCGATATTAGGGTTTCGTGCTCGGCTTCTTTCTATGTTCTCCCCGTTCAAAAATACCTGTGTATAAATACTGTAGGATTCTCAATATGACCGTTTGTGGGACCCACAAAAGAACCCCCCAAATCCCGGTCCAGGAAATTGACTGAGTCAGAATCCGGTTCAGGAATTTAACTGAGACAGAATCTGGTTCAGGAATTTAACTGAGGAAATGCCAAGTAAAAATCGGCGAGAATCGCAGACGATTCTCGACGAATCGGCGAGAATCACCAAGTGATTCTCGACGATTCGTCGAGAATCGTTTGTGATTCTCGTCGAATCACTTATTGATTCTCAACGAATTTTACTTTGTACATGGGCTGCTTGGCCACTGGTTCGGCGGGAATTACAAGTGATTCTCGCCGAATCTTACTTGGTACCATTTTGAGATGGCCAGAAGAAGTTGGCGAGAATCACTGATGATTCTCGTCGATTCGGCGAGAATCACTAGTGATTCTCGCCGAATCGGCGAGAATCACTTGGTGATTCTCGTCGAATTTGCCTTGGACGATTTTTCATCTTCCACCTAGGAGCTGCTCCTTGATCCTCCATGCTCCTTGTCTCTTCTTGCATATGAACGGCTCTGTACTTGAAAGTAAGTGCACTGCAATAGAGAGAGTACACATAGGCCAACACACTGATCTGCTCAACGAGGGATTACGTCATGCAGACCCGTGTATATTGACCTACTGCACCCTGACATTGGTGTGCGCTTAGCGTGGAGAAAACTGCACGTACAACTTGAAAAAGTTTATCAAATACATAGTTTATTGACCTTAGCTTGTCCAGGGGCTTCTTCAAATCAGGTACATTGTGGATACAATACCCAACAATCTCCCCCTATTTGAAGAAGCCTAAACCCTACAAGCTAAGGTGAATAAGGCAAATGGAAAGGAAAGCAAATGAAAGCCATAAACTTAGCATTGAGTGGAGTCATCCCTTACCAATACCGATTGCTTCGGCAAATCGGGGTCTGTAACCTTTGGCCCTTAGCTCCCCCTCAGTTCTTGCAGCTGTACTCACGCTGGAGTGTCCTGCTCCCCCTCAGAGCATGCACGAGTCGGGAGCTTCTGTAGTCTTCATTCTTCATAATTGAGCATCCCCAATTCAGTCTTGAAAAGATTGAACTTTGCCTCGTCTAAGGGCTTTGTGAATATATCAGCAATCTGCTTGTCCGTGGGGACATAACAGAGAGAGATGTCCTTGTTTTCCACGTGCTCCCGAATGAAGTGGTAGCGCACTTCAATATGCTTCGTTCTGCTGTGCGAGACAGGATTGTTGGCAATGGCAATTGCACTGGAGGAGTCGCAGTACATTGGAACTTCCTTGAACTGAAGGTTGTAGTCGACCAACTGATTTCTGATCCAAAGGAGTTGCGCGCAGCAGCTGCCTGCTGAGATGTACTCAGATTCTGCTGTGGAGGTAGCCACACAGTTCTGCTTCTTGCTGTTCCATGAGATAAGCCTTCTTCCGAGGAATTGACACGTCCCGGAAGTGCTTTTCCTGTCATCCCTACTCCCTGCAAAATCAGCATCTGAAAAGTCTATTAGCTCGACATCATTGTTTCTCGGGTACCACAAGCCAAGACTAGGAGTACCTTGAAGGTATCTTAGAATTCGCTTTGCAGCGACATGGTGAGATTCCTTAGTGTTCACCTGATATCTGGCACAGACACATGTGGAGAACATAATATCCGGTCTACTGGCAGTAAGGTAGAGCAGGGATCCAATGATGCTTCTGTATTTGGTTTCATCGAAAGGTTTACCTTTCTCATCCTTATCCAGAGACATGGTGGATCCCATTGGAGTCCTCATAGAGGTTGCACTCTCCATACCGAATTTCTTAAGGAGTTCATTTGTGAACTTCGTCTGAGAGATGAAGATTCCATCCTCAGACTGTTTCACTTGAAGTCCTAAGAAATACTTGAGCTCTCCCATACTGCTCATTTCAAACTTTCCTTGCATAAGTTTAGAAAACTTTTTGCAAAGATTGTTGTCCGTTGAGCCGAATATTATGTCATCGACATAGATTTGCACCAGCAAAATCTTGCCTTTGACTTCCCTGAGAAACAATGTTTTATCTATTTTACCTCTAGAGAACTTGTTCTCAAGAAGAAACCTAGATAAAGTCTTATACCAAGCTCGTGGAGCTTGTTTCAACCCATATAATGCTTTATTAAGAAAGTACACATGGTTGGGAAAAGTAGGATCGACAAAACCTGGGGGTTGAGCGACGTATACTTCCTCTTTCAGGTCTCCATTCAGGAATGCCGATTTCACATCCATTTGATAGACTGTGAATCCTTTGACTGCAGCATACGCCAGGAACAACCTGATTGCCTCCAGCCTTGCTACTGGTGCAAAGGTCTGGTCGAAATCAATCCCTTCCTCCTGTCGGTAACCTTGAGCCACCAGCCTGGCTTTGTTCTTTACAATGACACCATGTTCATCCAGCTTGTTTCTGAAGATCCACTTTGTGCCGATCACATTCTGCTTGTATGGTCTGGGAACCAGCGTCCAAACTTTGCATCGTTCGAATTGATGTAGTTCTTCTTGCATGGCCAGAATCCATGCCGCATCCTTGTTCGCCTCGTCGAACTTCTTTGGCTCTACCTGTGACAGGAAGCTTAGATGCAATACTTCGTTAGTTGTACCTCTTCGAGTTCTGACGCCGACTTGAGGATCCCCGATGATCTGTTCTCTAGGATGATCCCTCACGTGACGGAGCTCTAGAAGTCTGGCGTCTGGAGCTTCAACTACTTCTTGGGCTTCTCTTTCTTCCAAGAGATTTGATCCATCTTGATCTTCGACATTTTCTGATGACGTGGAGGTGGACACTTTGACGTACTTAGGAGTGTCATCTTTAGCCGGCTCATCCAGACTCAGCTGTTTCAATCGTGCACCTGCATCTTCAAGAAAACCACTGGAAGGGTTGCTGTGAAGCAAACTTCCTTCATCAAATACAATATTTATTGATTCTTGTACCACTAGGGTTTTCTTATTGAAGACCCTATATGCCCGACTATGGGAACTATAGCCCATGAATATGCCTTCGAAGCATTTTTCACCGAATTTAGTACGCGGGTACTTCCCATTATTTAGTACATAGCATCTGCAACCAAAAATCCTTAAGTAGGACATGGTTGGTTTCCTGCCTTTCAGTAGCTCGTAGGGCGTCTTACGATGATGCTTGTTGATCAATGCTCGGTTTTGTGCATGACAAGCTGTATTGACAGCCTCTGCCCAGAAGTATTCCGGGAGAGAGGCGTCTTTCAACATTGTCGTGCAGGCTTCAATGAGAGTTCTATTTCTCCTCTCCACAACCCCATTTTGCTGAGGAGTGCGTGGGGAGGAAAACTCATGAAAGATACCGTGTTCTTCACAGAATTCTGTCATAGCACCAGATTCGAATTCTGTTCCATGGTCACTTCTGACTTTGACCACGGAGCAGTTAAATTCATTCTGAACCTGCTTGACAAAATTAGTGAAGATGTCAAAAGTATCTGACTTTCGTTTCAAAAAGAACACCCATGTAAACCGAGAGTGATCATCAACTATCACTAGCGTATATGATTTGCCTCCCAAGCTATGAACTTGCATTGGACCAAACAAGTCCATATGTAACAGGTAAATACATCGGGAAGAGTCTTTGTCTGCAATGCTCTTAAAGGTAGCCCGTGTCTGTTTGCCCATCTGGCATGCATGACAGGGGCTATCCTTGATGCACTTGATACTGGGAGCATCTCTTACTAAATTCTTAGAAAATAGCATACTAATTGTCTTATAATTAATATGTGCCAATCTTTTGTGCCATTATTCACAAAGAGATGCACTGCCTGTTGCCACAAGGCATACGGGGGTAGATGAATCTATACTAAGAAAATCTAAGCAGAAGATATTTCTGCTCCTAATGCCTGATAATACCGTCTCAGAAGAGGTACGTGAAATTATCAGACATTTATCCTTGCAGAACTTAACGTCATAACCTTTGTCACATAACTGACTTACGCTGATCAGGTTATGGTTTAACCCTTCAACATACGCCACGTCGGTGATAGAGATTATACCGTTGGAAATCATACCGTAACCTCTGGTGACTCCTCGATCTGACCCTCCGAAGATGACTTTGGGTCCATTCTCGACGGGAGTGTAATCACGCAGCAGGCTTCTTGTCCCAGTCATATGCCGGGAGCATCCACTGTCCAAATACCAGATTGGCGTTTTGGTGGCCTTTGGACATTCCTGCAAAACAAAATTAATTCGCCTTAGGAACCCAATCGACTTTGGGTCCTAGATTCCGGGTTAGCACACTCCCCCTCGGTTGGTTAACCCTACGAGTGGTCGGCCTCGCATTATTAACATGGGGAGTCTCGTAATGTCTTGGATTAAACCAACAATCCACGGCAAAGTGACCGACTTTGCCACAGCACCAACAGTCGAACCTGTTGTATCTCTTCCTAGGCTCCTGCCTTACCCTTGGAACGGTGGGTGCAGCTGGGGCCTTGGATCTGGAGGTGGAGACCTCATGGTGACAACAGTCACATGACTTTGTCACCTTCTGTATAACAGGTTTGGCCTTAGGTGTCTGCTTTCTATTATGGCCGCTAGAGAACGGACCATAATTTCCTATGTGGATTTCCTCATAAGGTGCCTTGAAGGCACTCTCACCAAAGTTCCGGGGGAAGTTCCAACCGTCATACCGGCTCTTAGGCTTTGCAGCCGAGGGCCGGAAATGATGCCCAAATGTTGACTCAAAGTCATGTTGGTTGCAAGGAAAGCCAGGCTTTCTGAACGCAACAGGACTGAGAGGAGCCTTACCCTTTTCATCAGCAGAGGCCTTCTTGGCGGCCTTATTCTTCCTCTGGTTCTTGTTTCTCCTAGATGAAGAACCAGATGCCCCAATATGCCCCAAGCCAGCTCCTTTGGCCTGAGCAGAGAAGGTGTCAACGAATGGAAGCACTGTTTTTGGCATAGAGAAGCTCTGTACGATCTTCCTTTCTGCCGCAAGTAGTTCTTCCAATTTGTTGACTTCCTCCTGCTTGAGATCAAGGAGCTTCAAAGACTCTGAGTGCTTTGAAGTTAGGTCAATGTGCTCCTGTCTGAGAGAGATCAAGCTAGTGACCTCTTCCCTTAGGGATACACACTCACCCTTAAGGAATTTTACTTCCTTCTTCTCAGCCTTCAGTCTCTTGCGACACTCGTCGAAAGTGTTGAGCAGAAGCTCATACTTTTCGAGAAGCTCAGCTTCACGGGCCGAAGGGCCATCCTCAGGTTCATCATCCTGAGACTCAGGATCAGAGTCGGAGTCGGAGAGAGGGGTGTGAGCTTTTACCTTCCCAGTGAATGGGGGGCATTCTCCTTCTGAGTCCGATCGACCCACCAGCCCGAAGTAGGCTTCTTCATCATCACTGGAGTCTGATGAATCAGACTCACTTAGTGTCTTTGGCTGTTTAGCGATGTAGCTTCGCTCCTTCTTCTTGTCTCTGGAGGACTTGTGCTCCTCTTCTTTTCCTTTTTCCCTCTTGCCTTGATAGCAGTCGGCCACGACGTGCCCTGGCTTATTACATCCAAAGCAAATAATGTCAGAAGAACGATGTTTATTGGGTTTAGATGCATACCTGTCAGAAGAGTAGTTTTTCTTCTGATGTCTGGAAGAGGAGCCGTCTCTCTTTCTTTGATTCCTCATCTTGAGGAACTTCTTGAACTCTCGAGTGATGAGGGAGAAATCCTCCTCCGACAGTTCTGAGCTGGAGGAGCATGGATCGGAGTCCTCCTCCTCATCCTTTTTCCTGGCACGGTACGACACCGTGCTCTTCCCTTTTCTGGAGTGACTTGCTTTTAGAGCCACAGTCTTTTCTTTTGCAGCAGTCTTTTCTGCTTCTTCCTCAGCTTTCCTGGTGTTCAGCTGAAGCTCATAGGACATCAGCTTCCCAAACAGAATTTGTGGATCAGTTTCTGCCAGTCTGTCAAATTCTCTGATGGCGCAGATCTTAGTGTCCCATTCCTTAGTAAGGGACCTAAGGAATTTGTCATTGAGTTCACCATTGGTGAACACTCTTCCGTACCCCTTGAGGGCGTTGACAATCTTTAGGAAGTTCTCGTAGGTGACCCCGATCTCTTCCTTCGGCCCTTGTCTGAAGGCTTCATACTTCTGGTTCAGGAGGGATCTCCGATCATCCCTCACTTCATCTGTGCCCTCCATAAGAATGATCAGACACTGCCAGATCTCCTGAGCTGTCCTGCAGTTGCTGAAGTTCTGCATCATCGAGTCATCAACTGCACTGACCAGGATGTTTCTTGCCTTCATGTCAAGGCCCACTAGGACCATCTCATCCTTGTCCATTTCAGAGAGTGTCTTCGGCACTTTCTTGGTGGGATCAATGGTGGAGGCCTTAGTGGGGACATAAGGTCCCTCCAGCACGATCATGAACAGTCGAGGGTCCACAGCTTCCATGTAGAACCTGATCCTTTCCTTCCAGATAGGAAAGTTGAGTCTGTTGCACACTGGGATCTTGCCGGAGTACTTGAGCCCGTCCATAGTAGATGTAAGTCTCCTTGTTGACACTAGAGGCAGGATTCTACTCAAGGTGTTAACCTTTTGATGAGCAACCTGACTTTGATACCACTTGAAAGTCCACCTAGTGTCAGCTATGTGCACCTATGGGGGGGGGGGGGAATAGGTGACGTGTGGTTCCTTTGCGGAATTTACGGATGTACCTGCACAATAAAAACAACAAGCACAGCACACAGAACACACAGCAAATTTATAGTGGTTCCCCGACTTGGGTACATGCACTTTCCCCCTTCGACCTATCTCCCCAACAAGGGACGACTCGGTCACTTCTCCAACGGGATTGAAATCCAATCCCTTCACTAACGGAAGGAGCCCTTCCACACGTGAGAGTCAACACTCCCACAAAACGGGTTGCACCCAACCCTTACAACACGGAACAAAAGTTCCTTTACAACAAAAGTAAATGTGGAATGTATATGAGATACAAACTTCTTTCGGAGACTACGGTGTTCCTCTTCGTTCGACGACGTGTTCTCGAGGTCGATGAAGAGTCTACGACCTTGGTCTCACTTGGAGAGGATCTCCCCGGAACCGGCGGCGGCACACGAGCGGCGGCTAGCTTCGGGATCGGCGGCTACGATGAAGAGCAGCTGCTGAACGTGGAGATCCAAACTTCTTTGCGAAGCAAGCTCGGTCTTCCAACGGTCACACGAGGATCGATCGTCTCGATCGATTCGGATGGGAAGTGTTTCCGATCAACAAATCGAGAGACAAAGGATCTCTGGATAGACGCGTGAGACTCAAGCCTTGCTAAGCTTCTGTCGCCGGAGATCACGAAGGAATCTCGAACGTTGACGGCGACCTTCGTTCCCGAGCCCGACGGCGGCGGAGAAGAGAAATCGCGATATTAGGGTTTCGTGCTCGGCTTCTTTCTATGTTCTCCCCGTTCAAAAATACCTGTGTATAAATACTGTAGGATTCTCAATATGACCGTTTGTGGGACCCACAAAAGAACCCCCCAAATCCCGGTCCAGGAAATTGACTGAGTCAGAATCCGGTTCAGGAATTTAACTGAGACAGAATCTGGTTCAGGAATTTAACTGAGGAAATGCCAAGTAAAAATCGGCGAGAATCGCAGACGATTCTCGACGAATCGGCGAGAATCACCAAGTGATTCTCGACGATTCGTCGAGAATCGTTTGTGATTCTCGTCGAATCACTTATTGATTCTCAACGAATTTTACTTTGTACATGGGCTGCTTGGCCACTGGTTCGGCGGGAATTACAAGTGATTCTCGCCGAATCTTACTTGGTACCATTTTGAGATGGCCAGAAGAAGTTGGCGAGAATCACTGATGATTCTCGTCGATTCGGCGAGAATCACTAGTGATTCTCGCCGAATCGGCGAGAATCACTTGGTGATTCTCGTCGAATTTGCCTTGGACGATTTTTCATCTTCCACCTAGGAGCTGCTCCTTGATCCTCCATGCTCCTTGTCTCTTCTTGCATATGAACGGCCCTGTACTTGAAAGTAAGTGCACTCCAATAGAGAGAGTACACATAGGCCAACACACTGATCTGCTCAACGAGGGATTACGTCATGCAGACCCGTGTATATTGACCTACTGCACCCTGACATTGGTGTGCGCTTAGCGTGGAGAAAACTGCAAGTACAACTTGAAAAAGTTTATCAAATACATAGTTTATTGACCTTAGCTTGTCCAGGGGCTTCTTCAAATCAGGTACATTGTGGATACAATACCCAACATACTCGGAGTTCAGCTGACTTCTCTCTGTTCACGCATCACCAGACAACGAGAGTTGTTCTTCTGTTGGTTTATGTTGATGACACCTTAATCACTAGAGACGATTCAAAGGGCATCCAAGCAGTCAAACAACACCTCAGCTCCGTCTTTCAAACAAAAGATTCGGGGCATCTTCGATACATCCTTGGTCTTGAGGTCGCAAGACGAGTGGATGGACTCGTCATCTCCCAAAGGAAGTACTGTCTGGATCTCCTTCAAGATGCTGGTTACTCGGGATGCAAACCTACTACTACTTCAATGGATGCAAATCATAAGTTGTGTGCACTTTCTTCTGATACAGATCTTCCTCTTCAAAATCCGGAATACTACCGACGACGGGTTGGAAAATTGATCTATCTAACAGTCACAAGACTGGATATTTCTTTCGTTGTTGGGGTGGTCAGCAGGTTTATGCATGCCCCGCGAACATCTCACCTTCAAGCTGTTGAGCGCATCTTTGGATACCTTAAAATAGCTCCGGGTCAAGTATTGGCATACAAAACCTCATCCTCTAATCCAATATTGGTTGCGTACTCTGATGCAGACTATGTCGGTTCTTTGGATGATCGTCGGTCAACTAGTGGTTTTTGTACCTATTTTTGAGGTCATCTCGTTACCTGGCGAAGTAAGAAACAAGCAGTGGTTGCTCGATCATCAGGTGAAGCAGAATACTGATCGATGACATCTATTGTCTCTGAGCTTACCTGGCTTGAAAGTCTCCTTGCCGAACTAGGGGTAAAACTTTCCTCACCTGTCATTCTGTTATGCGACAGTCAAGCGGCTATACACATTGCAAAGAATCCAGTCTTTCATGAAAGAACGAAACATATTGAAGTGGACTGTCATTTATCCTGGAGAAAGTCCAAATGAAGAAGATAGAATTGAAGCATGTTCTTGGTGCTAAACAAGTTGTTGATATCCTCACAAAGGCTCTACCAAGTACCATATTCTACCGGTGTCTGTCCAAGCTGGGTGCATACGAATTGTACGCTCCATCTTGCGGGGGCGTGTTAGAAAAGCCCATGTAAAGTGGCCCATTTATTTGTATTCTTCTTTTCTCCTCTTTAGTCTCACATCTTGTATGGGACTCTCTTCTCTCTTTCTCCCTCCTATATATGTGTATTCATACATTGTATTTGATAATTGAGATAGTATATACAAGGTTGAGTTTTTCTCTACATGGTATCAGAGGCAGGTTCCACCCAGTTTTTGTCCGGTTCCACCAGTTTCTGTCCGGTTCCGTCCAGTCCGCTCATGAGCTGTTTATATCACGTTCCGTCCGGTCAATCCATGTTATGGGTGAGGGGCGATGTTAATAATAGTCCAACATTGCCAATCCACTTTATTTTGATCTGTTTATATGACAAGCCAACCCTCACCTGTTGACCCGATTCTTCAGGTTGAGTTAGGTCAAACCTAACATCATGAATTGTTTGGCCCTACTTACTGCACAAGTAATGTTAGGACAAGTCATGGTAAGGTAGTTTCATTTTCCAATTGCATTTCGATATTTTCCCGGTAAATCAACAAATTTGCTTTCAACACAAAGATCATTTTCCCCTGGTTCAAGTGGAGAGTACATAGGAACACAGCTAGACATCTCAATGTCTGATAAAAAATTGAGAACATATTACGCTAACAAATAAAGATGGTGTTAGCATAATCTACAACTTCAATGCCTATGAAAACCGCAATGAGCCTAGATAAAGTGGAGTGCAAAAATGTCTTGAGCTTATTGTCCCTTCTGAATTATTCATGTTATAACATATCATCGACATATGCCACTAATAGGCAGTACCTATAGGAGAGTTCTGAGAGAAGACGGATGAATCTTTTTTACTTTTGGTAAGATCAAACTGAGTGACTATAGATCAGAAATGAACAAACCATGATCAGGGGGATTGCTTCAATCCATATAACAACTTCTGAGGTGACACACCAAGGTTCTCTCCCCTAGTAACGAACCAAGATGTTTGTTCCATGCACACCTCTTCGTCCAGGGCCCATGAAGAACTACATTCATGTCCAATTGGTGTAGAGGCTACTGATGAGAGGATGCAAGTGAGAGAAGAATACGAATGGAGGACATTTTGGCAATTGAGGCAATGGTTTCATCATAGTCCACTTCATAAGTTTGAGCATAACTTTGACAACCAAGCGGGCCTTCAAGCAATCATAGGAACATCCACATTTAACTTGAGGAGTAAATCCATTTGCATCCAATAGCCCGCTTTCCAGTGGGCAAAGGGAATAAGTTCTACAGGTGATGAAGTTGAAGGGTCATCAACTCCTTTTGCATAGTAGTTGCCCAACCCGATGAGCTTTGACATCAACGACGGTAGATGGAAGATGGTATTGATCCAGAGTGAGTTGCAACGCAGTATAGAAGTTAATATCCCTTGTAAGAATTAACAATAGAGATTTGATCCGACAAGAATGACTTCCTTTCCATACTGCAATGGGTAGCTCTTGGCTTACTGACAAGGGAATTAACACAAGAAGGTTATTCCGAGGAACAATCGTCACACTACCAGAAGAAGAGGAAGGCTGAGTGGAGTCGTGAATGTGCTATCAGAAGGGAGACAAGTGTAAACTTGTCCTCAAAGAGGACCCAGAAGGTCATCCGAAGAAAGTACTATAAACTTGATTGGGTCATAAGCTTATTCCAACTTCCTGGGTTGTACAAAGCCAGCAAACATGAACTATATTGGTTCAGGCCCAAGTCTGGGGCAAGCACTATTTGATACCAATCATGTCTCCCATGCTCCACTGTATGCTCACTATTTGATGTCTTACAATCATCTCTTTCACTTCACTACATGTATGGCCATTCATCCCCTCCAAGAGAGATCTCTTACCCTCAATTTTGTAGGGATTCTAGTATAGCACGTGAGGCTTGGGAGTTAAAGTACAGTGGTTTTCTATGCTCCTCTGCTAATAAATAGTAATTATTAAAAAAAAATGTTAACAAAGAAAATAAATAGTCTGCGCAAACAAAGTATAGTAAAAAAGTAAAAATAAAGGAAAGTAAAAAGTTCTAAAGGGGGTGAAATTCTCTTCTATGCAACAATCAGATAGGTTAATATGATATAATCAACAATAAACTTGTGTTGTTTTTACGTGAAGTAATAATGGTAAGCTTACAAAGTTAGAAGCGCAAATTTCATAAGCATGTTTAAAATCCATACTTATGAACCTCTTGGGAGAGCATCACTGTTATGTGCTAAAATAGGTTTTGAATTTATGTATTTAAAAAAAAAATACTTCTGCAAAAGCATACTTCATTAATAAGTATATCATAAAAAGTAACATAAGCTATTAATATCATATCTTGTCCTAGTTGCCAACCTAATGTTTAAACCGGTCTAAATTTAGATGAAAACAAGTCTGTGAAGGAAATTTTAGAATAGCTTTAGCCACCCATACAAAAAAACATATTTTGGGTTTGAAATTTTCCATAATATTGGCAAAATTAGATAGTCTTTGATGATGTTAGCATGATAAATGATAATTAATCACAATAAAGTCGAAAACCTATCAAACCTTGCTATTTACACATTATAAATATGTTACAAGCTCGAAAATGATAAATCTATTTAATGATAGGGTTAGGATCTCGCTCAAGGTATTCTACCATAGTCCATCAAGTTTGTGTTAGAAAGTAGCGAAAAGAAGCGAAAAGTAGAGAACAAGCGGATAAGCTTTTGAATAATTGAAACTTTATTATCCAAAAAAGGTATCTATTACAATGGTATGCCCTCCTTTATATAGAATGGAGAAGAGATGAGAGAATACAAATAAGAGATGTGGGACTAAAATTTACAGGACTAAGCGGGACTATACAACAAACCGCACAAGCCGCGCGGTTAGACAGCAGGGCTAAACCGCACGGCTACCACCAGAGAGGAAGAGAGACCGCCAGAGTAGACCGCCAGACCGCCCGGCCTCCAAGCCGGCTGAGACAACCGCCAGACCGCGCGGTCTTCAACCCGCCAAGACAAACCGCCAGACCGCCCGGTCACCAACTTCAACACTCCCCTCAAGCTGGAGCATATATATCGATCATGCCCAGCTTGTCGCAGATGTGGAAAAAGGAAGCGGACACCGGCTTGGTGAAGACATCTGCCAACTCGTTGTCGGAAGTAACAAATGGAGTGCCAATCTGTTTCTTCAATATTTCTTCCCGAATAAAATGACAGTCGACTTCTATGTGTTTTGTTCTCTTATGAAAGACCGGATTTTTGGAAATGTGTATCGCGACCTTATTATCACAGAACATAGGAAGTGATAGTTGTAAACCTCCCTAAGTCAAGCATGAGAGCCCGCAACCATTCAACTCACATGTAGTCGATGCCATGCTGCGATATTCCGCCTCTGCACTGGACCTGGAAACGACAGATGTTTCTTGCTCTTCCAACTCACAAGATTGCCTCAACAAATGTGCAGAAACCTGAAGTCGATTTGCGGTCCCTTTGTCATCCGCATAGCTTGAATCAGAGTACGCTTCAACCCTAAGGTGACCATTGTTCTGAAATAAGAGTCCTTTCCTGGAGCAGCTTTAATATATTCTAATATCCTCAGAGCAGATTGTAGATGACACTCCCTCGAGCTTGCATGAACTGGCTCACCTTGCCAACATCATAAAAGATGTCGGGTCTGGTTACGTGGAGATATATGAGCTTGCCCACCAGATGCGGTATCTCGTAGGATCGGAGAGAAGAGGTGAGTCATCTGTCCAAGTTTTGTCTTCTCCAACAGCCATAGACAACGTGCAGGTTTAGCACCAGTCAGTCCTGCCTCTTTAAAAGATCAAGAGCATACTTCCGTTGTGAAAGGACCATGGAGTTGGGCTTCTAGAGATTCAATGCCCAGAAAGTATTCGGGGAGCCCATATCCTTTGTGACCAGATGTTGACGAAGGTGTTCTTTGTCATCAATATCCATCCTGGTCATCGCCAGTAAGAAGAATGTCATCAACATAAACCGCAAGAATAACAAGACCAGAGGCGGTTTTCCGAACAACAAGGAGTGATCTGCTGAGCTTCTTGTAAAAACCAATGGCCGCAACAATGCCACTGAAACTTGTCAAACCAGGCACGAGGACTCTGTTTGAGGCCATAGATAGCCTTCTTTAGCCGGCATACCCGTGTCTCCCCCTGAGCAACATACCCAGGAGGTTGCTCCATGTAAACATCCTCCTGCAGATCACCATAGAGGAAGGCATTCTTAACATCTAGCTGCGAGATGGCCAATCCCTGTTGACAGCCACAGAGAGAAGAACCCGATAGTGCTGAGATGGGCCAGGAGAGAAGTGTCAAAGTAATCAATCCCATAAGTTTGGGTAAAACCCTTGGCAACCAGGCGAGCCTTATAACGATCCACACTGCCATCCGTAGAAACTTCACCACGAAGACCCAGCGACAGCCAACAACATCGGTGCCGAAGGGAGGAGGAACAAGGGTCCAGGTGCCCCGTTCAGTTAGAGTAGCAATCTCCTCATCCATGGCAACTTTCCAATGAGGAATAGTAAGGGCCTCCTGTAGGAACGGGGGTGGCAGTGGCCGAGATAGCCAGTGCAAAAGCTCGGCGAGCAGGGGTAAGACGATCATAGGAAACAACTGCAGCAAGCGGGTGTTGGGTAAGGCGAACACCTTTGCGAAGAGCAATCGGGAGATCCAGGTCAGCAGGTGCCTCAGGCCCGAACCCTGATCTGCTGATGCTCCAGGTCAGCAGGTGCCTCGTATCCGGCGTATCCGTGGTGGAGAGGAGCTGGCCCGGGAGTAGAGAGAGATGCAGCGGAGTGGAGGGAGAAAGCGGAGTAGAGGGGGGAGATGATGAGGATGGGGAAGATGGTGGAGTGGGTGGAGAGGGCGGAACAGCAGTGGGAGCAGAGGGAATGGATGGGTTGGTATGAGAAGTAGAGTAGGAGGAGGAGAAGAGGAAGGGAGAGAATAAGAGGCATTGGCAAAGAAGGTGACATCCGCAGAGACAAATTGCTTGCGGGTAACAGGGTCAAAGCAGCAATATCCTTTCTGAGTGGAGAGTAGCCCAGAAAGACACATTTGGGGCACGTGGTGAGAGTTTGTCACGGGTGGCAGCGGGAGAGTGCACAAAGCGGTGCACCCAAAGATGTGTAGAGGAGAGGAAAGGGATCCTTGTCTGGATAAAGAATGGAGAAGGGGTAGCACCGTGGAGAACTGTGGAG